>OY728140.1:1694291739-1694891739 GCA_963277665.1 Viscum album | reverse complement strand
CCAACCTCAGTGAATTGGTTGAGCCAATGATTTCTAACTCAAACTACCACCTTATCACATACACACACACTTTCATAAAAGCAAGAACACTTGGAATTTATCTCCACAACTTAACAAAAACATTTGGGACCCACAATTAGCATGGAGAGGACCATCAGACATCCAATTAAATACCAAGGACTCAAATACATCATACGATCCCAAATGAATAGGTGAAAAACCAATTAGTGGGTTTAGAATCTTACCTGAAACCATGGAAACAATGAAATTAGAGTCCATCTAACTCACCCTAGATGGTGTATTCCATAACATGAACCAACAAGTCCCAAGACACCATTTTCATATCATCATAAAATAAAACCTCATTCATGATGCATCCAGAAGGAAATGGTCATAGAAGGAGGGTTCATATAGTAAGATGCACCGACAGAAGGTTGGACTGAAAGAGACACCCCAGAGTAAGGGAGGAGGGGTCGCGCAGTAGACAGCACCAGAGGGAGGTCAGACCATCAGAGGCACACCAGAGCAACAGATCGCTAGTGCATTGTTGGATGACCGACCAAGGGGATAAGTGCGGAATGTGGACATTGTGCCTAGTGTTGTAGGAGGCCTCCGCACATAGACCATATTAGGGTTGTTCAATAGCGGCACACCGGGAATGGGATTAGGTCGTGCTGAAGCCGGCCAGGTGCAAGGAGGGTGGCGCTACTGGGAGGGAGGGGTTTGGTGCATAAGGAAAACATGACATGGGTGAATTCTGTGAGAAATAGGTAATGGGAAAGGAGGGATGATCTAGGGTAAGTTAGGGTTTTAAAAACAATTATAATAATGATAATAATAATAATAATATCTATTTAATAATTATAATAATAATAACATTTTAATGTAAACATTTATAATAATATTACTAACTATTTGAATAATAGTAATAACCATAATAATAAAAATTATTTTATTCTTAATGTGAATATTAATAATTATATAATCATAAAAACTGAATTAATTTTCTTAATGTAAATTATATTATTAACAATTTTTAATACTAAAAATATTTTTACCTACACAATATTTTTAATATTATCTTGTATTAACTTTTACTTTATGTTTTTCTCATATGGATTTATTATTTTAAGCAGTGGGAAATGGAAGGGGCTCTTGGACTGACCGTATGGTTACTGCCAACCATGAGTGCCCATGCACCGGCCTGAAACCCATCCAAATTATTAGACATCCAAAATGTCAAACCGAGACCCAAACCCAAATTTGTAAAAATGATGTGATACTATAAGAAAAATGAAATAATAGAGCATCTGAGATAGGGGTGTGACATTGAGTATAACAATATCCCCTGACCTAAAAATAAAAAAATGAGATTTACCTGACCACAGGACTTCTCAAACACAAGGGGATAAATATTCTTTAAAATGATTCATTATACGATGACATGGTGGTGAAAAATTCGTTCTAGTAGTAGGGTTTTGGTTTCACACATTATAGATGTAAATGATAATGAACCTAAAAATCAATTTTTTGTGTGTATTTTGAGTACATTTTGTACTTTTAAACCTTAATATTAGGTTATATTCTCCATATAATGGGGTCTAGATTACATCATAGTCTTTGGTTTAAATGGGAGTGGAGCCAAAACAGACTTACAAATAAATATATATGGCTATTCAAAGGTGGTAAGAGATTAAACCTTATTCACATAGGTCAATTTTCCTATCACAATATCCCATGTCATGAACATAGATCACTAGAACCCACTACCATACTCTACTAATGAACATTATATGAGAACCTACACTTTCTATGTAAATACAACCCCACCTCAGATTCTTGACACACACACTCACACTAAAAAAAATACTATGATAGGTGAGAGATCTACATCCCTCCATCTATTTCAGTCTCATCACCTAGATGACCCACCTGGGTGAAAAACATAGGTGATATATAAGGGTAACCCACCTTAGTGTCTAACATTGTTTACCCCCTTCAAAAAACAATATTTCTATACTATAAAATCCCTCTCTCTGGTGACCCACTATTTGGGAGACCAAAATCTAGGATACACATGATATTTGAGACCAATCACCAAGGAGACCCACTAGGGTGACATACCATAGCACCACTTGGGATGGTCACCATTAGGGAGACCTATCACTTAGGTGACCCATTACCTGGGTGAAACATCACATAGGTAACCCTTGCCTACACAGAAATTTACCCAAGACCCTTAACTAGGAAAAATATTCACCATATAAAACCTAATGTAGATATCCATCACACATCCCTCAAGTAGATAAACACATTAGGTTCTATAGTATTTTGTTCATGCCTTTACTTTCCTATCCCTCCACTATTATGAACTATGGTCAAGAAATAACTATTTTCCAACCCCTCTACTACGGTAAATCAACTCTATATACTCAACCCTACACATGGGGGATTAGGGTAAAATCATATTATCTTGGCTCCAACTATTGATAATAATTATTTTCATTTTTAGTAGGGTTATGTAACTTCGCTATTCCTCACTTAGGATTTGCAATCATAATAGCCACCACTAGCGCTAAGCACCTTAGTTATTACCTCACTATGAAAATTTACCTTTAATCTTCATAATGAGAGGTAGTAATCTTTATTATCCCTTGATATGTTTGAGAAACAATTCACTCAATCCTCACCCCAAGGTAAACTTTATACAATACACTATACGAGTTGAGATGCTTTTATGGTTCTAAAAAGTAATTAGAGACAAGAAACTGCTCTAAAAACCAAAAACAAACCTTCACCAAATCCACTAGACTTTGTTAAATATTCATGTACCACATCCTTATGTGAAATCCCCATAAACATTTATTTTTTCTTTATATTAGGTTTTGTACCTTGTGTGGAGACCCATTATTTTTACACATATTACAACATGATTCTTTGAAAAATATATTTAATTATATCATTAAAAAGGATCATAAAGGCCTTGTGTATATATAAAGAAAGTTTAATAATTCCACAACAAAAGATAAAACTAGGCATCCATAATTTATTATCCCTAGTGAACTCCTTAAATCAATTTGAGATCCTAAAAATAAACAGGATAATGTCTGAAATGCATAATGAAAGGGTATATCTAAAAAATCAGTATCGAAATAAGCATCATAAAGAAGAATAACATATGGGTTAATGTTATAACTTGATATCATAAAATAAAAGGTAGATTAATAATCATGTAGAAGTGTAATATAAAAAATGGTATCATAAGATCATGGAAACTTGTGAAAGTGTAAATGAAAGAAAATATGACATGAACATAAGTAAAGGATAACCTCTAAGAAATCATCACATGGTTGATTGAATCCCATAATGGATTAGGTTGACTCCCTAATAATATTTATGATGTCACATAACACTAAAATATTCCCCATTTTATTTTAGAGATATATAATTATGGGACCACCCTTAAAATTCATTTCATATAAATTCATATGCGTACCACATTATTAAATCCATAAAATTCATAAAAATAAGAATTACCCATGGGAAAAATTAATTTTATAATCATTTCACATAATATACTAATATAAAATTTTTAGGAAAATGTATTTTTGAAATGTTCTTAATGAATATATTTCCCTATTAAAGAAGTGATAAATAAATATGTTTGTTTGTGATATATATATATATATATATAATTTAGATGTAATACATAATATCAAATATTATTTTCATTGAAAAAAATATTTAAAAAAAAATATGTAGGGAAATAACCTTTTGAATTTTAGTGACCACAAAGGATGACATAATAGATGGAAAATTATGTGGAAAAATTAATTTGATCATTCCTTAGGGAAAATATAATTTCCATTTTGAAAAAATATATTTTGAAAAAATTGAAACATTAATTAAAAAATTATTTTCAAATTAACCATTATATATTAGAAAGGAATCATTAAATAATTTAGTGGTCATGATAGTGAGTGAAATATGTTCATTTCAAATATGATAAAAACATATTGCTTTCAAATTTTTGTAAGAAAATTCAAAATATAACTTGTATGGAATATAACTAGAAGAAAACTTTTCAAAAAAAAATTTAATTTTCCAATTATTGGTAAAAATTAATTTATACCATAATATTAAAACATTTTTTAGAACATTTTTAGAAAACATGAATGTGGAAGAAAATTGATATTCAATAGAATAAGAAAATAAAGTCATATTTTCTTAAAAACTTTTTCTCAGTAATTTTTTTACTAATGTTGGTAAAATTGTAATATCACTTGATAACATTGTGATTATCCAAAGTAAAATATATTTTTAGTGTTTATTAGATATTATCATATAATTTCCTTCAATATAAATTTAATCAAATGAAATCCCAAATAATATGAGACAGAAATATATACTATTACCACATTGGTATCTTTTGAATCATAACATCCCATTAATAAACTATATGAGTTGTAAAAACAAACCCATGAATTTGGAAGGATACATGGTATATTATTTAAAGGGTAATTATATAAACAATTCAAATTAAATTTGGTGCATAAAATAATATGCGTCTCAAAGAAGAATGTTTGACATGAAACCCTTACAATGTTCAGATATTTTCTGATAAAAGCTAAAAAATGGGGTGATTATATGTAACAAATGTATATCCACAAAAATAAAAGTTTAATTGACATAAATAAATGATTTTTTTTCACACATAATTTTGGAAAAATATAATCAACGAAGTAGTCATATCACCTAATGAATGGAAAACTAAGTTATGGGACCCCTTACCTCACACTTTCCATTAGTTGAGATCTCTTGAACCTCCTATATTTTTTTTAAAAAAATTATTTATTTATACCAATAATAATATTCATAATATCATATATTTTAATTTTTATAACATCTTAATATAATTTTTTAAAAAATATTTCATTATCAGTATTGTTTCATGAATTGATTTCATTGTTTTTTCATGCATGTCTTATAGTGAAAAATATCGATACCAGGTAAAAAATATAGTTACATAATCTACATAATTATATTAATTATATAATAATTAGTTTATTTTATTAGATACATCTTTAGAATCAATATTTAATTTTACCCATGGAGAATGAATCACATTGCTTTTTAGAGATGGTGGGCCGTACGTATGAATGAGTTATGTTTTCATTTTCGTAATAGGGGAAATGGAATGAAATTTGATTGTATAGTAATTTTACAGAATAAATATAATAATATATATAACATTTACTCATTATATTTATCTTTCATTACTTTTCATGAAAATAGTTGGTGAAAATGAAATTATTTATCCTTTCATGGTGGTAGTCCGTTGTACGCACAAACGATGTTATCATTAATTAAATGGATGGGAAGGTTATAATTTATATGATATATTTCCATTCAAAAATGATTAATATGTCCTGAATTTTGCATTTAAACTTAAAATAATCCATATTACTTCCATATTGAGAATACGTAAATAATGAATCACATCGATTCATGTGATGGTTGTCTTCCATACACACAAGTGAAATTATTGTACACTCTATGTAATGAAATTTAAGAAGTAATATATGATATTATAAATAAATAATTTAAAATATATAATAAATTTAATATATAAACATCAAATAAATTATTATATCCGTCCAATAGAATTTGTGATGGAAATTGAATTATATTGGTTCATGAGGAAGTAGTTTGTGGTACCATGACCAATAGTTCTTTTTTAAATTTGAGAGAGTAAGAAATGGTTTTAGGTCATTCAATTAACACAAAAACAAATAATTATATTTTTTCTAATTTGGTTATTATATAATTGTTCTATAATTATGTGACATCCCGGACTCAGATTCCACATAAAAGGTGCCCTAAACTAAGTGGGGCACACGGTCTTATGGTTATTTGTTCGAATGCCGAAAAATTATGATTAGAATCAAGGGCATGGGTTGTGTATGTGGGGTTGATATTCCATCCTTTATAGAGTGTAGCATAGAGAAGAGATAATACCAAAAGTTAATATGGAAATCAATATAAGTAAAAAGTAGAATAATTCAATGTAATAGATGGACATGTACAACATCAACTGAATCGACTAGAATAAATGATGATGATATGTCATCTGACTAGAAAAATTAGAAATCATGAATATAAGACAATAGGAATAACATGTTCCGTAATATAATAAATGAAATCAAAAGATTATCACAAGCATCCTGAGCTCTGGCTATGACATCAGCTATCAACCTCCATCCTAACCAATATGCAATCAACTGTTCAAATCAATTTGATTCTATTTATCAAAACAAGCATTATTTTAATCTAGTCTATGTATGAAAAGTAAATCAGAAAAGTTGAGATATAAATATTAGTGGGCCATCACCAATGGTTTCTATAACATCAGGCCCATGTAATGGAAATGTAATAGTGTCCCATCATGAAAATAAAAAGTGATGTAATCTAATATAACTAAATACCGAATTTCATACTTCAACCCTTAGATGGTGTCTGGACATATAACTTTTTCATTAATATATTGTTACTATTTTACTTGTATGTCACGTGATATCCATAGTTAAGGATTATAGATGTAACAAGTAAACCTGTAATGATAGTTAATAATTATGTTCTATGGTAATAACCAAGGAAATTTAGTCCTTATTTGTCACCAAATTAGTAATTTATGTAGCATTACTAAGGGTAAAAGTGTAATTAAATGTGTATAGTGCAAGTCTTTAAAAATATGATGCCTACTGAGTGTAAGGATTTAATCCTAGTAATACGGTGTTATGTAATGACTAGACTAGATGGACTATAACCATATAACCTACGTGTCATTGTTGGATCAAAGTACTATATCCAATACACAATTTAATAATACACAAGGGATATTATGGTGTCATACTTGTCATCCAAGGATAGATAAGGATTGGGTTTTAGGATGGTCGTAACCTATGTAAGAAGTATTCTTGATTCAAAATGGGGTTGTTGAGTGCTCAAGGCATTCATTATGGAATCCAAGGAAAGATCAATCCAGGACACTCCTAGTTGATAATGATTTCATAAAACATTTCCTATGGTTCAATCCACTACCTTTATTTAGTGTGAAAATTCTAGTTCACAAGAAACTATTAATCATGTCTTAATTTATCAATAACTATATTTGGTTCAAGACATTACTTTCTTTAGTCTGATATGGCCAAGTATCATAAAACCATCATTTAATCCATTAATGTAATTTTAAATAATCATGTTTCACTCTACTACCTTCAATTAATAGGGTAAGGGGTTCTATAGACATGAAACATATTATTCCACTACATTTACCAAGGAAATGTCCAAAAAATAAGATAAATTTTAATTAAAATTTCACATTTAATTAAAAAATTGAATTACTTACCTTAGATGGTTCATGTGGTGAGAATACATGGTACCTTCCATTATTAAAATAGAAAATTAAATAAATACATTTAATATAGAAAATCTTATCCTTAGAGTAGTCAATCCATGGTACACCCGAATAGTGGCTCAAACATGTCAAACACAAAAATGAAAATTATGAAAGAGAACACTACATGCAATGGATGGAGTTGTGGGAGTATCCAATATAAAATAATCCTATATTTGTAAAGAGATAACCATTTTATTATAATTATTTTAGGCCTGAAATATAAATTCATGAAATGGTACCTGATGAAATCTTTAGGCCCCATGTGACAATTCTAAAATTGACGAACTTTAGGGATGAGTTATAGATTACCAACTTTATGATTATATTACTCTCCTCCTACATTTTTAGCCTCTGATTGGATTGTAATGGAGTAAATCTGGGATGATGGTAAATACTCTCACACCTCAATAACTTGGTCAAGATCAAGAAAGAAGTATAATTAATCAAATATACTCGAATACCCACCATTGCACATCAAAGATGAAGAATGGATCCCAGATGAAAAAGATCTCTTTTTAACAATTATAGGACTTCCAAAATATCCAAATTGATGGAAATGGAGTTTATCCCATTGGAAAATCATAAAGGAGGAAGGAGGAGGTCTAATTAGATCACTAATGGTAAAATTGAAAAATTACCAAAATATTACCATGTTCACAGTTTGTCAACATAGTTTCAGAAACTATGTGCCAACCTTGCATGGTTTCCTATAAGAAGGGGCATACCATACAGTTATTCTACATGGATTGGAATACATGGCACCAACCATGCTAGATTGTTCTGCCAAAAAATATAGACAATTCGCATGGTTTGATCTACCTATGTGCCCAACCCACACAGTTCACTCTAACTATGAAACAAGGCCATTTTTCCCAAATATTTGGGTTCTTGGCTCCGAACAAGTCATGGATAGCCTGAAGACCTTTTATAACTGAAAATCCATCCATGTAATGTCCAAAAATAATAATTAGATATAAATTTAAAGGATTTATACCTGAGTCAAATCCCGAGTTTTTTATAGTCTCCCCCTTATAATAATTGTACATCATGTTCACATTCCATGGGCGGTGAAACACTGTTTGAGAACAACTCTGTCTACTAGGAACAAACATCGACCTCCAACTCCCATGTCTCATCTTGCAAGAGTTTGTGCTTCTATAGCACTCATACTCGAGGATATACCGTACTTGTATAGACTACATTCTCTTTTCAATTATGTGTACTGGATACACCTCAAATGTATAATCAACATCTAACTCAACTTCCAAGGGGATAAAATGTACGAGGAGGTTCAACATGATATTTGAGAAGCTTTGAAACATAGAGAAAATCATGCATGAAACAGAACCTATGAGGTAATAGAAACTGATAGGATGCTTTCTATACACTCTCTATAATATCAAACAACCCTATATAATGAGGTGACAACTTTTCTTGAATCTATAACCTTCTATTCCCTAGCTTGGGTAATACCCAATGGAAAACACGATCCCTAACCTCAAACTGACGAGGCCTTCGATAATGATTTACATAAGATTTATATCTTGAATGATTGGTAGTCATACACTTCCTCATTAGTTGAACCTTCTCAAAAGTATCCTGTATGAGATGATGACCTAGTAGGGCTACTTCACCTACCTTCAGCTAGCACAGGGGTAAATGGGACGACTTACCATATACGGCCTCAAAGGGAACTATCACAATTGTCTCCAAAAATGTATTATTAAAGGATAACTCAATGAGAGGGATATGATTCCCCCAAGAAACACTAAAATAAAGGAAAAATTCTTGAAAAATATCCTTTAGAAATTGTATTTTCCATTTTGATTTTCCATCAGTCTAAGCATGAAAATATGGGCTTTGGGGAACCTTTGTTTGCATATCTTTCTGTAGTCCTTTCCAAAACAATGATTTAAAACAAGCATCCCTATTTGAAATTATGGTATAAGGGACCCGATGTATTTGTATGATCTCACAAACATATATTCTTTCTAGATCATCAACTAAGAAACTCTCTACCATATTAATGTAGTGAGGCCATTTCATTTGTCTATCATTGAAAACGCATACATCGTCTCAACATATTGGAGACCTAGGTAACCTGAGTATAAAGTCCTTGAAAACATCTTCCCATTTCCATTCAGGTACTGGATGCTACTTTAATAGGCCCATAGGTATTTGGTGCTCCACCCACACCTCCTGTAATGTGAATCACCTAATGATCAAGCCTACTATTTAGAATTTCATCACAATCCACCAGTACTAGTGTCATGTATCTCAATACATCATAAAGATACATGGATGAACTATCCACTGACAAGCATGGTACTATTTCATCAACTCATACACCATATAATTTGGAACCCAGACACATCCATAAATACACATGATATCGTCTCTATCCATAGACCAGTCAAGAGGTGGTTTATCTCTTGATATACTCTCGTGAAGAACCAATTCCTCTGGATCTGAAAAATATATAACCTTTACCTTATCAAGAAGGGGAGAGATAACTGTCCATGATGATAGGTAATAATTCTCATGACTATCATGAATCTCCAAATTCATCTCAAATATGATGGACATTAATTTTAATTCATCACTAGATTCTCATACAACATGTCCCTATGTTTTCTGACACATCCCATCCACAATGACGTTTCCCTTACCAGGCATATAGGCAATCTCAAAATCAATGAATTGTGAAAATTGAAGCCATATCTAGTGACCGAGGTTCAATTTGTTATAGAAAAAGGTATATTTATGGATTTTTTTTTCATTTACACCCAAAAGTGCTCACCTAATAAATAGTGTATTAAAAAATGTAAGGCATGGACAACTACTTCTCTCCTAAGGTTGTGTGTCGAGAAAAATCTCTCATGCGGCCTCACATGTCTAGATCCATATGCAAAGATATTTTTATCCTGCATCTACACTTACCCTAAAAAGATATTAGATGTATCATAAAACATGATATAACCTCTACCAAAATCTGGAAGGATCAATATAGGTTCCATGATGAGCCTCCCTTTCAGCTCCTAAAAGGCTTTATCATACGCTTATGACCATAGGAACATAACACCCTTCTTTGTAAGTCCATGAATAGGTTAATCAAGGAACGATAAGTCTTTATTGAACTCTTGTAATATCCATTAATTCCCACAAAATTACATATACAAAACACATTCTTTGGATTCTCCTAGGAAACCACAACACTATCCGTTTCTGGGTCAATAGATACTCCAAATTTTGATATGACCCAAGAATTGAACTTTTTCAATCTTGAAGTGTCACTTAATAGGAATTTCATAATGATAATGCTATCTTAGTGTACATAGAATTAACTCAAGGTTATTTTAATGGTCATTACGATTGTGAGAATACACAATGATGTCCTCCAATAAGACCGCGATAGAAGAATCAAGATATGAATGGAATCCCATAATCATTAGATCCATAAAAACTGAGGGAACATTCGTAATACCATTCTATATAAAAAGTTAATCATATATACTATACCTAATACAAAAAGGTATATGAGGAATTTCCGATGGCCATACTCGCACTTGGTGATATCCTGACCTTAGGTTAATCTTAGAGAAAATCCCAGATTCATGGAGATGATTGAAGAGATCATCTATTCGAGGGAGTGGATACTTGTTCTTCACCATAATCTAGTTCAAAAATATATAATTCACACATTTATGTAAAGGTCCATCCACCTTCTTAGAAGAAATCATGGTCAAATAACAAGAGGATGTGATGGGTCGTATAGTGCCTTTGGGATCTAAATACACTCTCTACTACATTAGCTCTAATGATCCGTAATAGATATCATGTACAAAGGAATAGAAACTTTGGAATCTCCTAGAACAATCTCAATCATAAACATTGTCTCTCTCTGAGGAGCTAATCTAGAAAATTCATTGGAAAAGGCATCCCTGAAACCATCCACTACCAGAGGGAAATCAACTTTACATAATCCCTGATCCTCCATGAAGATATTTTCAATATCGATGGTCACTCCACCAAAACCATGACTATCTGGTCCATGTCTACTAGTCTTGATATCCCAATCACCCTTATATAGATAACAAATACACTCTAGTGATGTAAAAGATACCCTCTTGTTATAGAAGTCTAAAAAATCACAATACTAAACCAACCAATCCATCATAAGAATGAAATCTAATCCTATCATATCAATAGTTAAGAGGATCTATGTGAAAGGGTAACTGCCTACCTCGAGGGGTAAGTCGCTAAAATTGTGTATTCCCTTTAACAACACTCTTAATAGTGTATCTAGTGTCATTACACCATAGTATAATTGTATCTCTAGTATAAATCATTCCATGATTAATCTCAATATAAAAGATTTCAAATATCATGAATAAAATAAAGAAGATGCTATAATAGATTCCATAAGATTAGTATTTCATACTGAAGATGGTCTTGCAGCCTGATCCTCTGGTATGGGCTATAATGCATGCAACTGGCCGGATCCACGACCTTGTGGAACAAATGGACTAACATGATCATAACTACTCAGTTGGCACTGCAGGTAGTCCAGAGTATGGATACCATGACCATGACCTCCTCTTTGACTAGTCTTGTTGATGATATTACAACTCTGCATCGGACATGACAGAAAAGAACCTACACAAGGAGGTGGAGGTGGTGTTGGTCCTTTTCCACACGATGCTATTATAAATGTTTACCTCAGAAGATACCCCATAAGGACTCAATCCTGACAATTCATTGGGTCTCTATCATAATGATTCTTCAGGTACCCCTATTTTCCACACTGATGTCCCACCATGGAGTTATCAAAATAGATACACTGGTTTTCACATCCCGAATGTGAAACTTATAGGGGAGATTTCCTTACCATTAGGAGAACTATTGGCCTACAATGGAAGTAATCATATATACCCAGTGTTATTATTGTGACTCATGTTTCACTTAGTGATATGTTCCTAGATTTCTATTATAGAAAAATTATAAAGATTAAATATATTCAGCTACATATGTATGGCATAAATAAGCCCATTCTTAAAGCATCTACTACAAAAAAAAATCTCATCACTAGATAGATGTGGAGCGAAGAGAAGCAACTCTATGAAAAATTATGAATACTCAATGAATGACATAGAATCCTACTCAAGATGCATGAACTCTATATCATGGAAAAATCTTAGGGTTTGAGGAAAGAATTAATCATAGAATGTAGTTAATAAATAAACCCATAACATTCGTTAATGGAGACCGACATAGGAAATCACATCCATCCACTGCTTGGATAAATCTCACAACATGTAAGTATCACATTTGACCCTCAACTCTAGGGGAATCTCTAGATGCTCAAATATAGATAGTGTAGCCTCTAACCAAGAATTAGGTTCATGTGGACATCCATCCCTCGATAAGGTAGGAGGATGCTGCTTCAAGAACTCAAGAGTCAGATCAACCATCATAGGTTACACTCATAGAACAGCATGCATGGACTACATGAGATGTAGGAAACTATCAAATGCTTGGGAATCATTTCCAAAATCAGGTATAGTAGGTAGTGCCTTAAGTGGAACTTTTTATGGTAATACTAGAGGCTCAGGGCCCACCACATCTGGAGTATGGTCATCACCACCTTCCTGGAATAAGATACCAGGACAGTCTGGTGGAATTGGTCTACAAATTCCAAGAACACTCCTAAAAAAAGATTTACACTAATAGATAACATCATTTACATATTGTCAAAATTAGAAAAAAAATCACTACCCAAAATAAAATACCCCACTACTTGCTTAGACATCTAGATATCGGTAATTTATAAGATAATAGTCTCATGGGTTCAAATAGATGAAGGGTCAAGAATATATTTACTCATAATTTACTATAAATTTTTTCATTTAATTTAATATTTAATCAATGTGTTAACTCCATTACCTTTCATAATAATGAAAAAGAGAGATTATGTTGTGAAACTATTTCATTTTAGATATATTGTTCTCTTTATAATGGATTGTCATTACCATTGAATCAATGTACATAGACCTTATCACTGACAACAACATCTATTTATATATATCACAATAGATCTTCTTGGTAAATTACTCATCCAAACCCACTAGGGACTATAAAACCTCATGAACAGAACCACACAATCACATCCCATTGTAGCATGAGCAATGTATAAATAATGAAATCCTCAATCATCAATCACATGAATAAAAAGAAATGCAAAGTATTGAAAGACATCTATATGGAATGGAAATATACATGACATTTAAATTCCAGGTGCCTATATGATGAATATAAAAATGATCCCTTCCCCCATCTCATCGGTCTAAGGATAAAATAGCATATCAATCCAAATAATAATCAACAACTCCACACAACATCTACATCACTGAATGATGAAATAATGTGAAATATAATAGGAAAAAAATAGAAAAAAATTATATTTTTGGTAACTTTGATTTTACCCCAAACCTAGGTTCTCGCTGCCCAAGCACAACTTATGACCATTTCACAAAGAAATCGAAATATCAAATCTATTATCTCTAAATAGTAATGAAGTAAAAAAACCACCCTTTAAAAACACTTTGTGACATCCCAGTCTAGGATACCACTTAATAGGTTCTCCGAACCTAGTGGACCACATGGACTCAAGAGAATATCCCCGAATGCCAGAGGCTATCGACTAGAATTAGGCGAAGGGTTTATCTATGGGTTGACTATACCATCATTACCAAAGTGTTTAACAATGGATATATAATGAAAAAAGTAAATAGAGAAATAAATATAAGTAAATTGTGGAAGCAAGAAACATAATAGATTGAAGAGGATAACAATAATTTGATAAATTATAATAATTGATGTTGATTTTTCAGGTCACTAGAAAAATGGAAAACAAGGATAAAATATAGAAGAAATAAAATGTTCCACAAATGTATAATGGAAATAAAAATATAATCCAAAGCATCTTGAACTCCAGTTCAGTCATATACTCTCAAGATCCATTATAAATAGAAAGCAATCAAGTGTTTGTAGCTATATGATTCCCTTTACCAACAACTACATTCATTCAATCTTCCCTGGGTACTAAATAGCACCCAGAGAGGGTGTGAGATAAATATAACTGGGCCACCACCAGGAATGACTATAAATTATAGCTCGTGTAATGAAAATGTTATCATGTGAAGGCATTAAAATCAAAAGTAAATTTGTACAATGTAAGTAAATATGAAAGTACCTACTTCATCCCTTAGTTGTTGTATAAACATGTAACTTATTAATTAATTTATTATTAGTAATTTTCAAATATGTCATATGAAATGCATTTTTAACGTTATAACATGTAACAAGGAAACCAATAATGATATTTAATAATGACATTCCAAGGTAATAACCAAGGAAATGTATACCTCAAGGGTCACATAATGAGTAATGAATATAGACCGGGTAAAGGTAAGAATGTAATCCAAGGAGAATATTCCAATTAATTCGATAATAAGAATCCTACGGAGTCCAAGGAGTTAATCCAAGGTAAAATGGGGCTATGAAATGATCGGGCCTGATGGGTTTTGACCATGGAAACTACATGTAAATACTAGATCCAAGGAATGTATCCGTGACATTAATCAATAATATATGAGGGATTTTATGCTGTCATACCAAACATCCATGGTTAGATAGGGATCGGGTTTTAGGTGGTTCACAACCTAATAAAGCATATCCATGAATAGGTGTGGGGTTCTAGAGTGCTTAAGGAATTCCATTTGAAATCCAAGGAAAGATAGAGTCAGGAAAATCCAATTTGATAATGATGTTGTATAATATTTAATAGTTTTAATCCATTACCTTTATGTAGTGTGACATGACTTATTCAACATGAAACCATTTAATCAAGTCTTATATAATTAATAAGTATATTTGGTTTAAGCCTTGCCTTTCATTAGTGTGACAAGTCCATGTAGCATGGAAACATTTATTTAATCTATTATTGAAATTTTTAGTAATAAAGGTTCACTCTAATAACATCCATTGATATGGTAATGGGTTCTACAGACATGAAACATATTACTAAATTATATTTAACATGGTAATATCATATACTTAGTATATATTCCAATTTCCATTTCACTTTAAATTATCAATTTAATGAA
Source organism: Viscum album (assembly GCA_963277665.1). Classification (NCBI taxonomy): domain Eukaryota; kingdom Viridiplantae; phylum Streptophyta; class Magnoliopsida; order Santalales; family Viscaceae; genus Viscum; species Viscum album. Next base: position 1,694,876,115 of record OY728140.1, on the reverse strand, counting down.
TTTACCTTATATGTGACAAGTGGAGAGAATACATGGTACTTTCCATTATTAAATTCAAAAATTAAATCAATCCATTGAATATAGAATGTAATACCATATGAGGGATCAATGTAAGGCACACCTGAATGGTGGATGAAATCTGTCAAACAACAAAATGAAAATTATGGAAAAACATCCTATATGGGATGGACGAAGTTGTCTATGTAACTAATAACAATTAATAAAATATTTATAAAGAGAATAAGCATATGGTTCTAATTATTATAATCCTGACATATTAATTTAATATATGGCACCTGATGAAATTAGCAGGCCGAAGACGACAATTCCAAAATCAATGAACTTCAAGGATGAGATATATACCACCCACCATTGGCTCATATGATTGTCCTCCTCTAGCATTAGCCTTTGATTTGGTTTGGAATGGATTAGATTTGACAAAAAGGTAATAATAGTCACACATTGATAAGTAGTTCGGGAGAAATAAAAAAGTATGATGGCTCAAATAGACTCTATTGCTTAGCATTTCACATCCTACAAGATGATAGAATTCTAGATCAGATCCCGGATGAATGAAATATCTTGATACCTAGTTTAGGCGTCCAAAAATCTCCAAAATGATAGAAAATGGAGTATATATTACTAGAAAATAATATTGAATGAAGGAGGATGTTATATTAGATCATTAAGGGTAAAATGGTAAAAATACACAATATTTAGCCAGTTCTAGGTTTGTCCACAATGTTTGATAAGATGTACACCAACCATACACGAGCACCTGTATGAACTAAAGTACCACATGATTATGTCATATAGTTAGGGAAACCATCCACCAACCATATGAGATTGATCTAACAAAAAATGCAGACCATTTTAATCTTCATATAATACCACTCTCCTTACCTATACTATTTACTCTAATTGTATGATAGGGACATATTTCCCAAAAAGTAGGGTTTTAAGATTCTATTAAGCAGTAGACACCCATGGGACCTTCACTGAATTAAAATTAATCCATATTAAGTGCAAAATAAATAATTTGACTGAATTTTAAAGGATCCATAACAATGTGAAAACACCGGTTCTACTAAATAATATTTGTAGGAAGTTTGGGAGAAATATATAAAACACTTCATTAAGGAAGTTACCACTTCGTTGGGAAACTAATTTTAGTTTGATACAAATGAATTCACATGTTCTATTTCTAGCTAGGAAAGGGACTTAATATTTAGGGAGGAAATTAGTTAATTTATTTGGTTTGTTCTATGAAAAACCAATGTGTGTTAATAATTTATAAAGGAGAGGTGACCTGGTGGGGCTTTCTAGGTGGGGGGGAGGACACAATTGGTATTTTCGAAAGTTAAAAATTACGCACATATTTTTATTATGAAAAAAAGATGATAAAATGGTACATTTTCAATTATTAGGGAAGATAAGATATAAATATGGACATATAGTTGGAATTATGAATGATTTGTTTCATTTTAACCCTTATATTTTATGATTAACTCTCTGTAAACACTTTCTTACATTAACAACGATAATTTTTTTTAATATTTCACTTAGGAAAAATTGATGTTGACCATATATGATAATATAATTAAAATTTATATTAAATATGGAATCCCAGTTTTCAAATTCAACTCAAAAAATAGAATAATTTAATTTATAAGTACACTCGTATTCATGTGGAAAAAATGGTTTTCCAGAAGAAACACATTGAAGCATTTTATAACTTTTTATATCTTAATTCAATATGAATATAATTCCAATAAAATAATTTTGATTAAAAAATATATAATTGAAATAATTATAATTTTAGTACCACGTTAATATAAAATTTCTCTTTTAAATTATTTAAATGAAAATATTTTTTTAACAAAAATCATTATTTTTATCTATTCCTCAAAAAATGAATCATTTCATAAAAATACCATAAATTACCTATAAGATAATTTTGATATGATGTTTTCAGAAAAAAAATTGTTCATTTCTAAAATAAAAATTCTCAAATGCTAAAAGCTTAATTTTAAATTATATTCAGAAAGTGTGACTAAACAACTTTTCATAAAAATGCATTTTTTTTAAAACTATTCTTTCTATTTTAATTGATTCTTATTTGGTCTCCAATAAATATGTAATAACTGAATATATTTTATAAATTTGTAAAACATATAATTTTAAAAATATAGTGGTTATACTCATAACAGTCAATTTCACGGATGGTTTATTACAATTCATTTATATCAATGGTTGGATGTTCCACTGGATATCAAAGTTATTGAATATATTAAAAATTAAGTATATAAATTTGAATTGAGTTGTTACATTATCTGAAATTAATTGTATAGTTTTTCATATATCCAATCAAACATGATATTCCTCTTTTTAAACCGTGGATTTTTACATTAATCCCCCCCCAACAAAATATTTTTTTCCTTGTCAATTTAATCATGATATCTAAAATTAATGGTTTCAAATATTATTTGTAAAAACCCCAAATTTTAGAAAGGGATAACAAAACATTCTATTAAAAAATAAAAAGGGAAATAAAAAATCATCACATAGATATGATCATAAATAATATAACATTAGTGACAAATGAATATATGGATAGAGTAAAAAACAGAAATAATAATATATAGTTATAGAGATAATTGATTATAAGAAATCGAATGATCAATATATAGTTAAAGACCTCACAAAAATAAATTTATGGTCATTTAAAAGATAATCATATATGTTGGTAATATGAATATATTTTAATTTCAAGATCATTTTCATAATGTTTTGATTTATTTTAATATCAAATAATTTAATTAAATTTACATACTTGATATCATTCTATTTCATAAGAATAATATCATTCTATGTATGTGCATTAATCAATTTTTTCATTATCACATAGTCAATGAATTTCATATTCAAAAGACTAGTTGTTTTAGGGAAGAAGACAAAAAATTACTGTTAACATATCATAAGTTACATAAAATATTAACATGTTAATATTAATATATTTGTAGAAACAGAAATGGTGAACACAAACTAAGATAATATAAAAAATCAACTAGAATTTATTAGTCTAAAAAAAATTCAACGAATCTAATTTTTTAACAAAGATCATTCATTAAATAATGAATCATATATCCAAAATTACTTCAATAACATCAACATGAAATATGGTTTTCACATGAAATATTATTCTATACCCTTGAAAATTACATCTCAATACAAATAGTATAATTATACCCAAATAATCAACTATGTTAAACAAAATGGTTATACATACTTCATCTAAATAAAAATTGTTTCAAACATCATTAGTCCCTCAAAAATCAAATCACTTGATCCCATAATATGTCTCCCAAAATAAACTTAATATTTAACTATAATAATGTCAATGTAAAAACAATTTTTTAAATACTACTATTTCACATAAGTCTGTGGTAGGTATTATAACCTTATCTCTTATCAATTGTGGTTTCAAGCCCTATAGCCTTGCCATATGTGATGGGTTGTCACCTAGCAGGCAGATTATCCTTATTCAAAAATTGTGGAAATATTTATGTGATTATCATATTAATAAGACTCTAGGATATTATAAAAATAAAAATAATACTATGATCATCTCCAAAAAAACATTATTAATCAAATTTCATTTTTAACAACTAGGATTTTCAACAAATTTGTTCCCTTTCCACAAAATCCACTAATTTCCTCAACATCAATAAAATTTCCTTAATTATATTTTCCTCAATTGTGTGTTATTTTTATAGAGTATCACCTTACCATTAAATCATATTTTTAGGTTATTAATATAATTTTAAATATTATTCAAAATACTTATTGAAAAATATATAATGAACAATCATATATATATATATTTCAAGATTGGATTAATTCTTGAATTTCAGTGCATAAACATTTCAATAAATCCCCTTCATTCATAAACCATTGACTATGAATATTTATATTATTCTTTAATACATCCTTAATTTCATATTTTATTCATAGTCTTTACATCATCCATAGAAAAATAATTACGCATACAGCACTGTTTATCATCTTCTTGAACTCTAGAACCTAAGACATTAATTTGCATAATTCATAGTCATTTAATATTCCAAAAAGTCAACTATGGATGATTTCCTAGGGAAACCATTATTATAATCTATTACATTAACTAGAAGTTTAATTTTTACATAGAAATGACTTATTTTCTTCCCATCTTCTCCACACAAAAATAATTTTTAGTTCTTTTGATACATACCCTTGAGTGTTTCTTTATGCATTATCAACATATAGGAAATTGAATCTTATTTTATATTTAGTCTCCAACACCTAATCTCTTATTGAATCTATCATTCTCTTGTTGGGTGTGTTTTATCATTGGATATTATGATTTTTTAATCATATATCATGATAAATGATTAGGAATAATCAAAATATCCTTTACCCTATTCATCATACTACATAGTTTCTCATCAACACATTCTAAATTGAATTAAATATTAACCCATTTCCTTATAGTTCCATTTAATATAAACATAACACATTCTATGATCAAGAATAATCAGAGTGGGAAACCATAAAAAGATGAATAATAATTTATAGAATGTCTAAATCATTAAAAATTCGTTTCAATCGATGAAATCTATGGTTTATATTAGGAAATTCATAGTTATCATCTATTCAAATCATTCAGGATGGTTCATAAAAAAATTTGTGAATTTTAAAACAATATCCCATAGAAGATTCCAACCATGTGAATAGTGTGGACTACTATCACGCACCAGGTAATGCTCAATTTAAGATCGATATTCCTTTTTTTAAGTTAATACCCATAGAAACATATTTTCCATAACCACATCCACTTACAGAATAAAATAAGGGATACCATTTCTTGGAAACCAGTCACCCAAACCATCACCAAAATTCCTAGAAAATTTTCTATACATAGATGTATCCTTTTAAAAATACAACGAATTACCATACACTTATCCATAGAGTCCTCATTATGGTTTTCTAATTCTAGTTTCCAATGGAAATCTAAACATTACCTCGATTACCATCTATGTTGACACCATACTTATTACACAGATTATTAAATAATTCATTGAGAAAAATATATAATAATTAAAACACAAGGATTTTAAAGGCCTAGTTTCATGGAAATACTTGGTTAATAATATATATAATGAAAGTAAAACAATGTATCCCCAATTTATTCCCTTTAGGGAGCTCCAAATAACCAATTGATATCCTAAAACAACATGGTATACCCTTCATAAAACATAATGAAAGAGTTCACCTAAAAAACCAGTCATGGTAATAATCATGATAATGAATAATAACATGTGAGTCAAAGGTATAACAAGGTATCATAAAAGATTATGTACCTAAGTAATCAACTATTAGTATGACATAAAGAACCCGATATCATACATTAATAAAAACATGGTAAAGTGGAAATGAAATAAAAATTTACATAACAATAAGCCATTGTTAACATCCAAGATTAAATAACAAGGTAAAAGTCTCCCATGATCAATTAGGTTAACTCTATAATCCCTTATATTATTTATTATGAGCCTCAAAAATTTACCAATGCATTGAAGTGATATATATTTATAGTCCCTCCCATAAAATTTATTTCATGTATATCCATTTGTGTGGAACAAATAGATATAATTCATAAAAAGTAAATATATTAATTACCCATGGAAATAAATTTGTTCCATTATCTTGTATAATAAGATAATCAAGGTACATTTCTCAAAGAAGTAATTTTATAAATTTTCATAAAGCATAAATTACTACATTAAGGAAATGAGAAAGAAATAATTTTATATGTGAGATATGTATAAATAATTTAGAACAATCCATAAAATAATATTATTAATTTCATTAATTATATGATTAAATATATTGTAGATTAAAATATAATTTTCATATTCAAAAACATAAAAAATGTTATATGTATTGGAAATTGATTTTGAAATACTACTTTGAACATTTGTTCATGAAAAAATATTTTAAATTTTCAAATAAATTATTCATAATATAAATAATTCTCAAACATTAATGACTTTTTTTTTCAAAAATGACATTAAAACGTAAAAGCAAATCATTATAACATTGAGATTTTATGATAGAGTAAGTGTTATATTCATTCTGAATTCATCAAAAATTGTGTCCTTTTACATTTTTATAAGAAAATTCAAAAGTACCATGATTAGAAAATGATAGAAAAATTTTATTTAAAATACTAATATTACAATTATGTCTAAATAATTTTTAAAAAATAATATTTTAAATTTTTTGATGCAATTTTTAGAAATAATGTATTTTGAAGCAGAAAATTTTCTCACTGAAGTGAGAAATGATGTAAAATTTTCATAAAAACATTTTCTTACTAATTTTATATATGAGATAAATTAAAATGGTTATATTAAATTAAAACATAATTTATAACCATGGAATAATAAATCTAAATTTTTTTATTAGATACTTATCATATAATTACTTTCAATGTAAATTAAAGAATAAAAAATCCCAATTAAAATAATATTGAGAAATAAACCCTTACTGTGATAGTAATTTTTGAATCAAAACAACCCCTGAAATTTGATTAATTTTATTATAAATAATAAAATTGGTTGAATTATTTATGATATATTTTGTATAGGGTAATTATTTAGACCATTCAAAGGAAATATTGTTCCTAAAAGAAAACATGTGTCAAGGAAGGATGTTTGAGATGAAACCCTTATAAAGTTCATATATATGATATGTGTGTTAATGAATGTAGTAATTATGTGTAAAAAATGTATATCCCAAAAATTAAAATTTTAAATAAATCATAATGAAATAAAAAAATCATTTCACACACAATTTTTTTTAATATAATCAATGAAGTAGTTGTATAACTCAATAAATGGAAATTGAGTTAAGAAACCCTTTACCTCACACTTCCCAATAGTGGATCACTAATTACATCATGTATTGTGGTTTTAAACATGTTAATAACATATATAAGAAACATATTTTAATTTATGATATCATATATGAACCTTTTATAACATCTTATTATCTGTTAATTAATAGATATTCATTACCACTATTGTTTTATGTGTTTATTTCCTTGTTTTCTCATGCATATTTTACTATAAAAATTTAGGATCCCGAAAAAAAAGATATAGTTACATCAAATACATAATTAAATTAATTAGATAATATGATTTTTTTGTTATATAAAACATTATCATAATTATTTAATTTTGAACATGGAGAATGAATCACATCGCTTGGAGGAGATGTCAGGTTATATGTACGCACAAACAACAATATCGTTTACTTAATTGGTGAAATGGTAAGGATGAATATTTTTTATTAATTATTTATAATCAATATAATGTCATATATATCACATATATGCATTGTATTTATACTTTTTTACCTTCCATGTAATGAATTTATAAGAAATTGATCACAAATCTTTGCAAGGAAGTAGTCTGTCATACACATGAATAATGTTATCATCTATTCAGTGGTTGATAAGATAATAAATTATATAAAATTATTCAATAATATAATTATTTATATTTAATTGATATAATATTGATACATAAAATTAATCCTTATTAAATCTATGTAAATAGTAAGTAAAAACAAATCAAATTTCTTCATGAGGTGGTAGTCCCCCATACAAACAAGCGATGTTATTGTATTCTCTAATGCACGAAATGTAAGAAGTTATATATGATATAGTAATTACACCATATAAATATATAATTAATATTTTATATAAAAATTATTTATGTCATTATATCCAATCTTCAGAATCATTGCGGGAAAAAATAATTTTATCTATTCATGTGGCAGTATTCTGTCGTACACATGATCAATTGTTCTGTTTCAAATATGATAGAAAAATGAGGTTGTTTTAAGTCATAAAATTATAAAAAATCTCATTATATATTGTATAATAGGTTATTATATCATCATTATTTCATAAATGTTTTTGGAGGTGTAGGCTAAGAAAAAATAAAATGCTCGGTTAAGGATGTCACCTATTCTTCATGAAATTTATTTTGGTTTTCACCGAAAGCATTACTAAAATAGATTTGTGACCAAAAAAGGATTATTTGATAAGTAAATGGACTTATGGAATTTATTTTGGTTGGTATTGGTAAAAAAATGGTTTGCTAAATTTGTAACGGAGAGGAGATATGGTGGCCATTAATAAGTGGGGATAAAACACAAATAGTATTTTTGAAATGACAGAATTACACCCACAATATTTTCAAGTAAAAGGGATAAAAAATGAAAACAATTAAAATATTATTTTATATGTGGTCAAAATATGACTATAAAATAATAATTGGTCATGTTTTAGATCATATTTAACCATTATCTTATAAAAAACCCTCAAGCAAACATATTTATAAATTAATCGTTGTAATTTTCATTTTACTATTTTCACTATTAATTATGGTAAGATATTTAGTTGAAAATTAAAGATGACATAAATTATTAAGATTCTAAATATGGAATAATTTTTTCCAAATTAAACATAAATAAGTGGTATAATTAACATGAAAATTAAACAAACTGTCATATCAAAAAAAAAGGTTTACCGAAAGAAAAATATTGAAAACTTTTCAAAGTTTTTATTTCAACATTAAATATAAAATTTACTCGAGTAATATAATTTTGAAAAATAAATATATAATTTAACTTATTATACTATTAAAAATAAATTAATATATACTTGTAATTTTAAATTAATTATATGGAAATGTAGTTTTAAAAAAATTCTGTATTTTCCTCTATTAACCGAAAAAACGATACTTTGTAGAAAAGTCACTACAAACACACAAAGATAATTTTCATATTTTTATTTAAAAAATAATCATAATTTTTTTAAATAATGTTTCTAAATAGATTAAAAATTAATTTCATTTTAGTTTTTAAAATCATTACTAAAATAACTTTCAGAAAAAAACCAGGTTTTGATATAATATTTTACTTATTTTTTAATGATTATATTATAATTTCATATAAATAGGTAAACATTGGATTTATTTCATACATGTGTAAAAAATATAATTTTTATAACTTTTTTATTATAATTCATAACAATTAATTTATCATGTTAGTTATTATGGTTTATTTAGATTCAGGGTTTTGGGATCCACAAGCTATTGATGAGATTGAACTTATTTAAAAATATATATCATAGAGTATATGGGTGTTACATTATCTTATATTCATTGTGTTTTCTGGCATATACTCTATCAAACATTATGTTACTCTTTTAAAATCATAGGATGTTCTATTCTACCCCCATGAAACTAATTTTGTGTTCACAATTTATTCTTGATCTTAGTAATCAAGGGTTTGAAAATTTCATTATCGAAAAAAAAACATAATACAAAGGGTTAGACGAAATTTATATTAACAAGGGAAAGGAAAATATCCAATGCATCACATAACTAGTTTACCACTTTGGTTAACATTGATCAAAAGTGAATATACGTATATAGAATAAATACATTTATAATTCTAAAGAGTGACATAGATTATTGATCTTTAGAATGTAAATGATCAATGGATGGTTTAAAACTAGAAAACATAAATATATGATCACATATAATACCATTTTATTCATCTTATATTTATGTAATATGATAATTTTTTTCAAGATACTTTTCCAAATATTTTGGAGTTCATTTTCTATTAAATAATATAAAGAAATACACTTACTTTATATCTTTCTTTACTTCTTCAGAAAAATATCATTCACTGGTTGTGCTTTGATAAATATTCAGGTTATCTATTACTCAATGAAATGAATATCCAAAAGATGAATTTTTTATTCATAAATCACAAAAATTATATTTTAATGGATTATACGATCCCAAAAAGAGGAATATGATAATCTTGTAATCATTATTAAAAAATGGTCATCACAAAGTAAGATAATATTCAAAATGAATAATAATATATTAATCTCAAAAATTAGAAAAGGAAAATAATGGTTTGTTATATATTATATATAAAATAATTGAACCTATATCATAAATAACATCAAAAACCTCAAAATCAATGAAATTTATAAACTCAAAGGTAAAATCATACACTTTGGACATAAATCATTAAAATATAATGAAATTTTTCCCAAATAATCCCTTACATTAAACTGAAAGGTTATATATAATTAAACCAAATAAAATGTCTCTAAAAATAACATTAGTCTCCCAAAAATCAAATGATATGATCCCATTTTATGTCTCTAAATGTAAAATTAATATTTACCCTTCAATAAATCTACGTAAAAAATGTTATACCAACTAGTATGTCACATAGGCAAGTGGTAGTCACTGCACCCTTATCTCCATTCAGTTGTGGGCTCAAGCCTCACATCCTTTCTAGATTTGATTGTTTTTTACTTGTTGTCCATGTTATCATTTTTCTAAAAGTAAGGGAAATATATCTGATGGTCATATTTGTAATTATCCATCATCCTATTAAATTCACAAGAATGTGATTATCATATTAAAAAATAACATTAGTAATTAAATGAATTTATTTAACCACAAGGGTTTTCTATATAAGAAATTATTATCCATAAAAACCAATAATTACCTGTTCATCAAGAAAATCTATAGGATTATATTTCCCTCAATTCTTTGTTTTACCTATAATGTATCACCTTTCTATTGATCACATTTCTAGTTGTTTAGTACTATTAAATATATTCTTTCAAATCCTTAATGAAAAACATTTACATTACAATCATTATATATATGTTTCATGATGAACATAATTGTTGAATTCTATACATTATCAATTCAATAATTCAACTTCATTTATAATAAACTATCTAGGATTAGTAAACCTATTTATTAATACATCCTTAATGTAATATTTCATTTTTATTCTCTATATCATTAATTTAAAAATCTTTACACATACATCATTGTTGATAATTTTCGTGATGTTTCCCTCTATAAAATCATTGTTTGAATGTACTATTAATTTAATGTTTAGAACATTCAACCATTGATGATACCTTATATAAACCATTATTTTCATCCACTGCATTTACTGAACATTTCATTTTTCCTCCTAAATTATATACTTTCTTCTCTTCTTCTCCAAAAAATAAAACGTCTTTTAATTCCATTTAGACATTCCATTTGGCATTTTATCTCTAATTATTGGCATATTAGAAACATAACCTTATTTACATTATTCTCTCCACCACCTAAAATCTCATTAAACATTATCCTTCCCTTCATGGTCGATTCAATCATTGGTTAAGGTTCATGTTATTAACCATATATCAGGATAAATAGTTAGGATAATCACAATAACCTTTACATGAAACATAATACCATTTGGTTTCTCATTAACATGTTTTGAATCATATTCATCATTAACAATGTTCCTTCTAGACCCCTCAAATTACTAAAACTACAATTCATAGTATGAGAAATGATAATCATAATTGGAAAGAACATAATCATGAAATATCTTTTATATGATGTCTAAATCATTAAAATTTATTTTCAATCTATGACAGCTTATGTTTGTTCAAGGTAATTCAATGTTATAATCAATTTAAATCCTTCATGATGTTTCATAAAGAGTTTTTTAATTAACATATCATATAACCCATGAGTGTAAAATTATGTGCATAGTAAACATAGTTTCATTTTAACTATTAATTCTTGAGTCAATATCGACATACCTTTTTTGATGTTTTTACCCCTACCTAAATCTGTTCTAGAACCACGTTTATATATAGTTATATACAAGTATGATATAGTTTGGAAATGAATTTCCCTAAAACAGACCAAAATTATTAGATATGTTCTTATAAAAATAGGTATCCATATACTTATCCTTAAACACACCTTAAAATTTTTCATATGTTTATCACAATTTTTTCTCATCCTATTTTTTGACCAAAAAATTCTTCTAATAAAAACTATGGTGACCCAATAATTTTTACAAAGATTATTACATGATTCATAAACATAAATATCTAACAATTAAAACATTCATACTGTAAGGTTCTTCATTTATTGTAATACAAGGTTCATAATATATGTAACAAAACTAAAACATGGAATCCATAATTTATTCTCCATAGTGAGATCCAAAAATCCATTTGATCTCTTAAAAATTGGATAAAATAGGGAATACATACTGAAATAGTTGATCTAAAATACCAATAATGGAATAAGCATGCAAAGTAAGTATAATATATGAGATAATGGGATAACATGATATCATAAAATTGAATGTACGTATGTAACAATATGGATGTATAACATAAAGATCATGGTATCATAGGCTCATGGACACATGGTATATTTTCAAGGATTAAAATCATTACATAAACAAAAATCAAGGATAACATTATAGAAAACATTACATAGTCTATAGAATCCCATAATGGATTAGGTTTATCCCTAATCCCATACATGATATCTTATGAGACTAAAACATTACCTAATGCATTGGAGAGATATATTATTCTTCTCACACTCATCACATTCACTTTAGGTACATTCACATGTATTATATATAAGTTATCAATCATAAGGTAAAAATATAAGAATTGAAAATGGAATTAAATTGGTTTCATAATTTGTTCTCATAACATAATAAAAATATATTTCTTAATGAATTCATTTTATAAATGATGAAAGTCATGTATTACCCAATCAATTAAGGGAGAATGAACTAGGTACATATCTGACATATATATATATACATAATTTAGACGAATCATATAGAAAAAAAGGTTAATTTTAATGATGAAAAGATTAAAATATTCAATAGAAAAATAGACTTTCACTTTCTGTTACATCATAATATTTGACCATGTATAGAGAACCCTTTTGAAAGATCACTTTGAACATTTATTGCATAAAATATCCCTTCTATTTTGTATACACTTACTTAAAATCTAAAACATTCATTAACATTAAATGAAAACATTCTTAAAAAGTTTAACATTGAAAAATAAAAAATAATAACCAAAACATTCTACATTCATGATATTGGAAGAGTTATATTCAATTTCAATACTTTAAACAACATATTTTTTTCACATTTTTGTAAGATAAGTCATGAAATACCTTATTTTGAAAACAATAGTAATATTTGTTTTTTATTTTCATAAATAAAATTAAGGGTAAAAATAAATTTAAAATAACTTATTATTACATTTTCTAAAACACTTTTGTAAATAATATATTTATAAGAAGAATGATTTTTGACCGAAGAGAGAAATAAAGTCATGTTTTCATAAAAATATATCACTAATTTCAAGTGGAAAAGAGAAAAAATGGTTCTATTACCCGAAAACATGATAAATAAATATAGAATAATAAAATTAAATGGTTTTATAACATAACTATGAAATAATTTCCTTTAATAAAAATTCAATCACAAGAAATCATGATTAAAATGAGATTCAAACATAAACCCTTTCCGTTTATGTAACTTGTGAATCATTAATTACCATGAATGAAGTAGATTAATTATTAGAAAAAATATAATTATGTAGTAAGTTTTCATTATATAGCATGTAAACGGGAATTATATATACCATTCAAGATAAACTAGGCACAAAAAAGAACATGTGTCTCAAAGAAAAATGATTGACATGATATACATACAAAGTTCATATAAATATTGGGAGAGTTAATAAATGGGTTGATTTTTTGTAAAAAGGGTATATACACACAAATAAAATTTTAAATAACGAATAAATCAATCAAAAATTCATTTTATATATAATTCTATCATAATATAGTCAAAAAATTGGTCTTATAACCTAGTTAATAGAAATTGGGTTACGAAACTCATTACCTCATGATTCCCTTTTATTGAGATATATTTAACCAAATTTAATGTGGTTTGATATTTTTTATTAAATTGTAAATGGACCATATTAAAATTTATGATACCATATATGATCATTTTATAACATCTTATAACCCATTCATTGATAATTATCCGTTATCACTATTATTTCAATTGTAAAATACCTAGTTTTTTCACGCATCTTGCATCATGAATATTCTAGATCATGAAAATAGGTTATATTTAAATAATATCAAGAATTATATTAATTTTTTAAATAATTTTTTATTAGATACACCTTTAAAAACATTATTTAATTTTTAACATGGGTAATGAATCCCATCTCTTTGTGGATATGGTAGGTTGTACGTTTGCACGATAGATGTTATCATATCCTTAATGGGTGAAAGGGTTAAAAAGTTGATTTATTATTTATTTTACAAAATTATGATAGTTATATATATTTATATATAAATCACAAATATTCATTAAAACTATCTTCTATTTCCTTCCATGTAAAGCGTTAGTGAAAAAAAATTTAAATCGCTTTGTTTGGTGGAAGTTTGTTGTACACAAAACTGATGTTATCATATATTCAATGGATTACCTGGTAGGAATTTATATGATATCTTTATTTTGATGAATTATTATTATGTCATGATTATAATATATAATCATAAAATTAATCCATTCTACCATACATGTAAATTATATATAAACAATGAATCAAATAATTTTGTGTGGCAGCAGTCCTCCGTAAAAAAGATTGATGTTATGATATTCTCTAAGGAATAAAAAAGTAAGAATATATATATATGTGTCTGTTTGTGATATTATAATTTTGTACGTATAATTTTATCATAAATATAACATATGAACATTATATAAATTACTATATCAATCAGCAAGAATAGGTTATGGAAAACAAATTATGTTCGTTCGTGAGGTGGTAGTCCCCCGTTCAAACGATCAATAGTTTTTTTAACCTGAGAGAGGAGGATATCTTTATAGACCATTATGAATAACTAGAAATATATCATAATATGGAAGACATTGGGATTATTATATCTTCCTTTTCTGATAATTTCTATAGAAGTTGGAGTTGAAAAAAACAAAATTCATGTTTAATGACATTTCCTTTTCTTCAAAACACTTATTTTGGTTTTCTCTAAAAGTATTCCTATAACGAATTTATGACCACATAAGGATTATATAATTAAGGGATAGAAGTAGGGAAGTTATTAATACCAATATTTTCTGATACAAAATTATTTTTTAAGTGTGTAAAAGATAGGATATGGTGGCCTTTTATAAGTGGGATAGAGGACACACTTTGTATTTTTGGAAAAGAAAGAATTACACCTCCATTTTGTCATGGAAAATGGATAAAAAATGGTGAATTTTCGAAAGTTATAGGAGATAAGTTATAATTATTTCCAAAATATATATATTATATATTTTTTGGATCATTTTAAGACACTATATTTTATATTTAACCCCCATGTAAACCATATTTGATCTTAAATGAGGTAGATATATTATTACTGCTTTCACTATTCATTAGCGTAACAAATTTGGGTAAAATGTTTAAATAACATAAATTAGGATGATTATAGATATGGAATCCATTTTTGAATTAAATTAAATGGATTTTAATAACTTAGTTAAAAATTAAACCCACTTCTGTGTCAAAAAAATAGTTTTCCAAAACAACAACTACCAAAAGTTTAAAATGTTTTTGTATCAAAATTCATTATTAAATTACAGGAATTATTGAATCTTGATTAATATGTTTTAAATTGAACAAATATTACTTTTAAATCATTTCTAAAAAAGGATACTCTTAATCCCTTAAACTAAATGAATTTTTTCAATAAAAATATGTATTAATTACTATTCATAAAAAAATAAACGCTTTTATGAAAAATCTAAAAATGAAATCTAAGAAAATTTTTATATGATGATTTATAAAATTATGTTAATTTATAAAACTAAATTTTCAATAATTGGTCCAAAAACAATTTTTTTTTGTAAAAATAGTGAATAAACAACCTTTTATTAAAATACATTATTACCAGTTTTTTCTTCTTAAATGATTCTTATTTTATTTAAAAGTAATAAATAAAAATTGAATTTATTTTATTAATTTCTAAACTATATAATATTCATAATTTAGTTATTCTTCCTCATACTAGATATTTTAACATATAGTTTATTATAATTCATTTAGATTTATTGTTGTGTGTTCCACAAGCTGTTGAGGAGATTGAATTTATTTAAAAATAAACATATCATAAAGTCTCGAGGTGTTACATTTTCTTATAAGGTTGGTGTTTTGTTTCATAAATAATATCAAACATGATGTTCCTATTTTAAATTCTCATGGTGTTACACCAATCCTCAACAAATCTACCTTTTTTTTCTTATTACTTGTCGAAAAGGTGTTAGTCAATTTCTTACGAGCCTCATTTTAGGACGAAGTCACAATACTAAATCAATGGGAATCATACAAGAAAATTCCCAAACTATGTTTCTTTTTTCTCCCATTTCATGATAGAGGAATACCAGCAGGGTGTCACTAATGTGGAATCCTCTCTCAATCAGTTATTTTTCACTTCAATTAAACTTGAAGGATCCTATAATAACTTGTTTCTCAAACTAAGCATGAATCATGTAGGAATTTCGATTTAGTTAATTATTCTATAAGCTCAATTAAATGTGTCACATTGATAATATTTTAGTTTGTGTTGTATGAATTGAAAATAACATTCACAAAACCCTATTGTGTAATGTTAAACTACACTTACCATTTTTTGGCTCCAAAATATGGGACGAAGAAAAAAAAAGGAAACACTTAGGGTCTTCCAAGTAAAGCTCATTCGCGGAGCCCCGTAGCACCATGAATAGAACAATGATCCTCCTTCATGAAGCTGTTGTAGAGTGAGGAGGTGGGATGCTCTGTGAACCCCTATGACATTCATGAACCCTCCACGGAGCTAGAAGGTTGGATTCTCTGTGAACCCCTATGACATTCGCAAACCCACTGTGGAGCCAGGAGGCGGGATGCTCCACAAACCCCTTTGATGTTCATGGACCTGCCGTGGAGACTGGAGGTATGATGCATCACGAACCCCTGTGACGTTTGTGAACCTATTGGGGATCAAGGAGGTGGGATGCTCTATGAACCCCTGTGACTTTCTCGAACCCGCCACGGAGCAAGGAGGTGTGATGCTTTGTAAACCCCTGTGACATCAACAAGCCCGCCGCGGAGTGAGCTTCGTCTTCGTGCCGAGCGAGTTCGGCTTCGTGCCTCCTCTTCCCTATAAATATTGGGCTCCCTAGAGACCAAATAACGGATCCTCAGAAATTTTATATTTCGAGCTCCCATATCATGAAAGAATTTATTCTCTGCGAACCAAGAGCTTTTAAAGGTACTTTTTCATCACAAAGTGCCTTCCCCTTTGCATGAATTCCACCTCACTTCAAAGAGGTATTCCCTTTGCAAAGCCCAGGGGCCTCCGCCAAGGATGGAGATCCCAAAAGGGACCCAGGTTTTCGCAGAGCACTTATGCTTCGTGAAGTACCCTTCAATCACATCTTACTCGCATACTAAGTCAGGGTCATTGTGCTTCGTGAAGCACATTGCTTCATACCAATATGCTTCACCAGGCACCCTTGCTTCATGAAGCAGTGCTCTGTGAATACCTTTCCACTTCACAAAGCACCTTCCATATGCACTGATGCCCTATTCCTAGGCATGGCTACTTTAATTTGTAAGGAACACCCCTTTGTGAAGCCCCTCCACTCCATGGATCACCAGAGAATCACAAGGATTCTACCTATGCACCCCTCTACTCGGCAACTCCTTTTCCCGTTCATCCCTTCAGGTTTGCACAAATCAATTTCAAGGTCCCTTGGGCGGTGCTTCCTATTGCGGTGCTTTGCCTCATGCTTCTTCGCATAGGCATGCTAACATCTATTACTTCTTCGCACAGCCACGGTAACATGGACCCGTTAGAGGATCACTTCATAACACACCCTTAGCATGGAATTTATAGTTCCTTCCCTTTCCCAAAGGGTGAGAGTTATCAGTTATGTATGTACTTGGTGTGCAGAGTGAACCCACCTCATCCGAGCTACAGGAAGTTAAATTACCAAGCACCATCGTCCTCAACGCATGACATTAAACTCTGACCTCACCCCAGGCATTACATGTAGTTTTCTCGGTCTTGGACATTATCTATGCCCAATCGTCTCCATGGGAGTGAGAACATTTCTCAAATAGAATGAGAGCCTCTTTATCGGAGCAACGTCTGCCCGCAGGGAAAGGGAAACAACCTTGGTGTAAGCCCCTAGATTTTCTTGCCGGAGGTAACACCCATGCTCCTCCTCTCATCCTCGAGCCCAAATCCCTCTCTCTTTGGGCTTTGTAACCACCCAGGCCACCACGCTAGAGTAATTCCCAATCTCCATCCCCCCAGGTTTTGGACCACATATAAGCCCATGTTTCTTCTTTGGGCTACTAAATACGTGTAAGCTGGACTCCACTTCCCATGGACGCACCGTTCGCAATCTGATCGTCATGTCTCTACTCCCTCTTGTTTCTCACACTAAGCATGGATCATGTGGGCATAGAGTGAGTGTCGACCATGAAATCCTCTCATGGAATCCTAGAGTGTAATACCACACCAACATGAACTCCATTGACTTTGATCTCTGCCAAGACAATGTACGTAGGAAACCTCCCTAAGGTTCATGCCCGACACCCATTGGTCACAAAAACATTCACGTCGGCTCACCACACATTCAACCATAACTATATGTACATTGATCCTTTCCATCGTAAGGTACGTAGGAAGCCTCCCTAAGGTTCAAGACCGACACCCATTGGTCCCAACCATCTTCAAATCAGCTCAACACACATTCTTCCTGAACTCCATGGACTTTGATACATGCCGAGGCATGGTTCGTAGGAAGCCTCCCTGAGGTTCAATACTGACACCCATTGGTCTCGACCATATTCATGTCGGCCCAACACCCCAACTGAACTACATGGACTTTGATCCTTGCCAAGGGAAGGTACCTAGGAAGCCTCCCTGAGGTTCAATCCAAACACCCATTGGTCTCGACCATCTTCACGTTGGTCCACCACCCTCCTGAACTATGTGGACTTGGATCCTTTCCAAGGCAAGGTATGTTGGATGCCTCCCTAAGGATCAAGACCAATAACCATTGGTTTCGACCCCCCCTCCCCCTTCACGTCGGTTTCCACTCCTCCTGAACTACATGGACTTTGATCCTTCTCAAGGAAAGGAACATGGGAAGACACCCTGATGTTCAAGCCCAACTCCAATCATTCCTGACCACTCTATATCGGTACACCCCCATCCTGCTTGACGTTAAACAATACACCCCTTTTTGTTCTTCATGACACTAAATTGTCCCCTATTCAGTGGTAAGTCATTGTCAACCCCATTTAGTGGTAAGTTGTTGTCAACCCCATTCGGAAGTAAGCTGTTGAAGTCCCCCAATCAACTGTAAGAATTTGAAGCACCCAATTGACAGTAATCCGTCTTCAGATGAACTACTTGGACAATGATTCCCTATCATGGGTATACATAAGAAGCCTCCCCAAGGTTCAAGACCATCACTCATGTCTCATCCAAATCTCTCCCTAGAGCCCTTGTGTTTCGGGATGGTCATGACCCAACCTGGAGATTCTATCTCCTCTAGATCCCATCCATGAATCGATTCTCATGGGTCACCTTCTCAGGTGTCCCATCATCCTGATCTACGTGGAATTTGATTCCCTTCCACAAGGATATGTAGGAGGTCTCTTTGTGGCTCAAGCCCAACATCATTGTCACCCACAAGTCAACTCCATATCATTCTCTATCCACCCCACTTAACCATCTAGTATCCATCCTAATTCTTACCAGGGCATCCACATCCCTGTGGGATCATGCCACCTCATTCCCCATTCCATTTAACAATAATCAGGTAGCTAACCACGTGTTATCCCTAACATCATTGTTCTCCCCAGGGGTTGCACCCAGATGATCCACTCTAGTCAGTGTTTCGATTAGTCTGATCTGTCTCCGCTAGATGTTAAAACCACGACATACCATTTTTATACATAGGAAGCTGAGGAAAACCTTAGATACATGGCCATGGAATATAATTCCCCGCATTTGGAGTGGGATGCCTCGGGCTTCCGTGAACTCAAGAATCCATATAATAAGGGGATGGAACCTAGACGCGCTAGTGTTCCAGTGTCCAGACATGCCAATGATGTCCAATGTGACTACTCCCGCGACTGAAGAATACTACCCTTAATGGACCCCTTGGAATGTCCCAACCCAATCAGTGGAATTAACAAGAATCCATGAAGAAATTGCATAGGTATGAGTTTCAAAAACAACGACTTAGTCTACAAGGGAGATCCAGACTAGTAGACAAGTTTTGAGGAGGAATCCACAGGATGAGGAACTAAAATCCAATCACCCTATTTTGATCAAGGAGAAAATGTCCCTAAATTTGGAATAGATGGCACCCGCCTTTGGAAATCGGGAATGCGTGGAAACAACAATTCATTTTCCACAGACGAATGTGTGCGCCCTGACGAAAGCGTTGGAAACAGAAATTGTGAACCAGACGTGAATGTCTTCTCCTCAATGTGGAGATTAGTAGAATTTGATACATTAGTGGATTAGTGTGTCACTAGATCTAGTTATCCAGCGTCGGGTCCCGCCATGCAAATAGCAGGCCTGGCATGAAACTCATCAGATTTTGGGGCAGTCAAAACATTGGACATCCCGGTTGGTGACGTTGTTAGTGTGGATCCTTCTTACCGGTCATGGGAGAAGGAGTGGAATTAGGGAACTGGATGTCAATTTAATTGTTTCAGCACTATTGGGTTAATCTCCCTACTTTTGAGGATCCAAACAACTGCACTAGGAACCTAATCACCACCCACCCACTAATGCAGTGGTATGGTCAATGCCAACACACCAATCCCATGTGGATCAACTACTTCCGTGAAGACCCCCACAACGACAGTCGCTGGGCATCCACACCCTATCTCCCCTTCTGAATTCGTATAATGAAGGGTGATAAGCATCCTCGTACACTAATGGGAGGAGGAGGGGGCTATCCAGACATGAGATATTGCCCGCTGGGATTTAGAGGCATATGTGCCTCATCACCACTACCACCCCAAGGTCTGTGAAGGGAGCCACTACACCCGACCCTGACAACCATTCATTTCGGGAGCCTCTCCCTGTATGGTCTTGATGACTCCCTCCCTTACGTTGATGAGGTAGGGGTTGTCTAGGCTAGCCTGATAGGGATCCTGTTCCAGGTCCCCCCATGGAGACCCCACTAGGAGCTTCCAATGCCACCATTAGTCCCCCAGGCTGAAGAGTAGGTAAGCTATGATCATGCTCCATCGGCCCTAGTTCACCTGACCCAATGCCAGCATCAGACGCAGTCCGAGGAAGATACCCGCCAAGGGGTGCCGACTTCCGCAACTACTATGGTCCGGGCCACCGCCGACATGTATCATCAGCCCCATGTGCACACCAAGTAGGGGCCCATATATACCCTGCCTAGATCGAGGCCCTAACTACCCCACCGGCAAGCTGGGTTGACTCTGTTGGCTGTTGGCATAGGGAACACCTGCCGAAGACCAACCCGCGACAGTGACACCAAGTAAAGAGGTCCTCCCCATACCACCACCATGAAGAATTCAGGTCCTCCCACTTCCAACCTCGACATGGAGGTCTACCCCATGCTACCTTCAATTTTAACGAGGGTCCCACCATAGCAGTGACACTCAATAAGGACGCCTCCTCCACACTCATTACATGGGGTATGAGGTCATTCCACCCACCATGGACCACCAATATGTAGATGTCATGAATCTGGTCAACCTCTAGTATGGGTGGATTACCTTGGTCATTGCAGTAGTTAGAGATGGTCCTCCTCACCTCAGCAATCAGAGGAGTGAAGGTCACCTTCGAATCACTAGTGCCTGGCACAGAGTTTCTACCTGGGTTCGGCTCGACCAGTACGAGGACCCTCCTCACACTAATTTCATCAGGGTAAATAATCATGGATTTCTTGGCTGTGCTCATAATGGCTATAGAAGAGGTCCTACCCACCCCAGCAATTCCCATGGAGGTCCTCCCCATGTCCCCTATGATATTTTTCCTGGTGCTCCTCACACCCTGGCTTACTCAGGAGGGAATACTCTCCACCCCAGCACCAGTATGACCGAAGGTCCTCCTCATGCCCAGAATCTACCGTGTCTGGAAGAACCATCTCGGGGTAGGATGGTGAGTCATCTCTTCCATAAAAAGAAGTCTAAGAAGATTCAAACTAAGATCAAATCGGTTTTCTTCTTAGATTTCGATGAAAAATACAACTCAGCGATGGAACCCTGGCTTAGATCCTCTGTGTCAAGGGTCGGGGAAGGAACAAGGTGCATCATCCTAATACTTCCCGAATGAAATTTCCGTTGGATTCCATCCTCCCTCCGTAGGTATATCCAGGAAGAAGAACGTTTGGTAACTTCATAGGTTACGGATGGGTAGTCGCCACCATAACCAAAACCACTCTCTACTTCAAATAGAGATCATGGAGAGCTATTCTGGGGACCAATGGCAGACGAGCAACAACGTAACCTATCGCCAGCATCCATAGTCCTTTTTCCGAAAACAGTGGTCGTAATCCAGTCATAACGTGAAATCATGGCTACATCACTATTCTCATCAGAGGATAATATGAGATGTGGCGGTCTGTCAGCTCACCCATTGTATTCTCCACCAACTAGCCTACCATCCCAGTGGTCTACTTTGATACTGCTACGGGTTCCCCGGCTACCTACAGTTGATGAGTGGAGCAATGAAGGGCCATAACCTGAATCTGATCCGATGAGCTTATAGGATATCCCCAAAGCTAACCACTTCCCTAAGATGTTTTGGCTAGTGGTAGTGCTGAATTTTGGTGTGCCAGAATCCCTCACCCAATAAGATGTTGAGTGTTTCTGCCAGACCGTCTGAGCGACCCATTTCTGTCTTCGTCATTGGAAAGTGTCTTACCCTAAGATCCAAGAACATTTCGAGAACATTGGAAAACAATGGCGTCTTATTGATTTGCCTGCACTCCGTGTGGCCCAACACCCTGAGTTACCAGGTCGCCATAGGGCCCTCCAGCAATAGTGAATTTAGAGTTTCAGGGTACTCCACAGGATTATCAAAGAGGATTCTACCCACATATAGATCCATGGATGGGGGTAGTATGATGCCCTCCTCTTCAGTCCTCTCCCGCATTAGCCTGATTTTCCAGGCGATATAAAGTATATGACTCCATATAGGGTCGCGATAAACATGGCCGACCTGCCAGAGGGTGAGAAAGAGCTAGAGCTTCTTGGAGAGGACATACCCCCGAGGTATTTTCACACTTCTTGGATTTTTCTAGGATTACTTGTCAATAGATGAATCTACTAGGTCTTCTCATGCCCACTGAGTCAATAGCGATCAACTAGAATCCCAAAAAAGGCAAGGAACACCTCGGAGCCATCAAACCCTCTGACCCATCTGGCTGAGTACATAAGACAGAATATGACCCCCAAAAAGCTGTGTTGTGCCCTCAACTTGCCGAACACTAGAATAAGGTCGAAAACCTCATTATTGAATGCATTATAGAGTGATGACTAGAATATGATGATCCTCATCCAGGGTGGCAGGGGCAGGCACAATACCCCCTTGGTGAACTGCCCCCAAGTGACCCTAAACATCCTACCCACACAGATAGGGTTGAGGCAGGAACATAAAAAACGAGGGTGTGGTATGTCTTGCCAAAATCCTCTAGAACGACGTGGAAATCCTCGATACCCAGCTCAAGTTCCCCTAACTACCCCACAGGTCATTCCACTGGCCACTCCATGAGCCGCTGGGCCTGTTTATTATGTTGATGAACCCGCCAACGCATTGGTGGTCAGGGATCCCCATCAAGACAAGATTCCCTGCCTGGATGATCCAATGGCGACACTAATCGCCATCCTAAAAGCCTTAGAGACTTGATAGGTGGTAATCCCACCGGATCACAAGCCATACCCGACATGGGTGGATGATATGCCATAAACCCTAGGTTTTGAAAATCCCACCTTTTCCCCCATTAACAGAACATGGGCCCCACCGCAGCACTTGGACCACTTCATCTCAAGGTGTGGACCCATTTTGGGAACACTAGAGTAGATAGAAGCCTCCAAGATCCAGTGTATCCTATAGACATTGGAAGGGCCGGTGTTCGTTTGTTATAACCATCTCCCCATTAGATCAGTAGCTAGCCAAAAAGACCTTCATAGGAAATTTCTCTAATTGTTCAGTTCCACCACATGGATGATGAGTATTGAATACCTCTTCAAGTGCAAGCAGAGGCCTGGTGAGCGCATTGAAGACTTTTTCTCTCATTGGAAAGGGCTCACATACTCTCTTGACATGCCACTGACTCAGGAGAAATTTCTGGTGATGCGAATAGGGAATGTCAAGATGGAACTGGTCCCCGCATTGATGACCCATAACTAACCCGGTGGATTCTGAGACTTCTCTAATAAGGACCAGTGCCTAGAAAAAGCCTTACAGCATGCTATGCAGGCACATCTGTTTCCACTTGTAATCCCCGCGAGAAGGGCCGTCAGGGACTATCCCATCACGGTGGATCAAATAAAGGCCCTTAGGCAACTAGAGTTGTTACCAGTCGAGCCGCCTCCATAGCCTTGCAGAGGCCCTCCACCTCAGGCACAGCCTCCGACCCAGCATCTCCCATCTCAGAATCGCCCCCCCCCCCCCCCCCCCCGTGCATAATGCGCCGCCACCACCTTGGCGAAATAACCAAGATCCACCTCCTTGGTAGGTTTCTTCAGCCCCTTTCCATGGTCAGGATCTGAGGGACCCCTTTTTGGATAGGAGGAAATGGATCTACTTTTTCAGTGAGGCACAAGTCCCTGTTTATTTTTGAAGTTCCCCAGAGTAGTGGATTGTACGTTTTCCCAAGTGTAGATGGCTAGAAGTTTCTAACCTCACTAATCGACCTAATTACAGCCCCTACCACCAACTCCTAGGGCACAACCTCAAACATTTCTATGTGTTCAAATACTGGATTCAAGACCAGATGGATAACACCATATTCCGGTTGGGCACAGCTTCGACACATGTGGCATGCTTCTTTGCGAGTCCAGACAACAGCAGCGATAGTGAAGGTGAGTGGCATCAGGTTTCTAACCACAGGTCCCAGAAGTAAGATGAATGGATGGATTGTAAAATAGTCTCCTGTTCCCAAGGTGTTATCCAAGCACGCCTGAATCGGTTAGAGCCTTCAGAAGCCGCAACAACTACTTATGCACCCACTACCATCGTCGTCCCGTACTCAAGGTGACTTCAAGCCCCCAGAGATGGAGATCCTTCCAAGAATCTATATAGTAGTGGATGAATATTCAAGTGAAGTTAAAGGGTATACCTTGGTTAATACCATAGATCTAGTAAATCCCTAAATGATTCTAGAGGATGGGGAGTGCCAGGCGGATCCTCCCAATGTCCCCAGCCATCGTCAGCATTGACAGATCCATGGAAATATGGGCCATCGGAGTGCCTAAATCAGTACTTCTAGCCAGGCTGTGCACATGAATGAAACCAGGCAACTGGCCTAGCATAGAGATCAATATATATAGCCTTCTAGTTTATCGATATGAGGCCCACCTTCTTCATTGTTCATATTTTTGGATCAGGAACTGCCACCACGACCACGTCATGACCGGCCATGCTTGGACACAAGCCGGTCTTAGTCATCTAGCCCTCATCCGTTAGTCACTCCCCAGGCTTTGACTAGTGAGCAGTGGGATATTCCAAGTACTAGTCAGTCATCGGCCCTGCTAGGAGGGCCCAACATACCTCTTGTCATAGAGCAACCTCCTAGAAGCAGAAGTTCACGCCTGTCAAGAAAGTATGATGTTCTGAAACATTTTGTCTGTATTCCATCAAAGCTCTCTATACTAGAGGCCCTTCGCCTGTCAACATATATGCATGAGGCCCTCACCGAGGCATTAAGAATCCCCCTCCAGTTTGAGACGGAGGTAGTAGCTGCAGAAGACATTCATGCTGAGGCAGTCAAGAATGATGAAAGTCAGGACATCATATAGTTATATGGAGTATATGTAATATCTCCCATACACGGGCACATTTTCCCACTATACATCATCGGCCAGTTCAATGGTGTGGAGATTCATCACTGTTTTGTTGACAGGGGCTCTGAGATCAGCCTAATACCGACTCAGACACTACAAAATATGGGACTATTCAAAGATGATATGAGTCCCTATGACCTAAGAATCCAAGGTTATGACATGATGGAGTAGACACCAGTCAATAAGATCCATTTGAAGACCATGTTTTCCAGTCTAATTTCCAGCACGGAGTTTATGGTTGTCTCCGAGGACACCACCTAAAAGGAATTGATGGGTAGGTCGTGGCTCCACATGCATGTAGTGGTTCCTTCATCATACCACCAATTCCTTAAGTACTCCCTCAATGTTTGAGTAGATGTGCTTCATGATGACACATCCCCCTTTACCTCTTTTTAATCCCACTATCTCGATGCCGACTAATAGAAGAGTATGGAAAAGCATATTCAAAATAATGATGTTGAGCATACTATAGCTGCGATTGGCCCGTGGGCAGATCTGGAAGATGCATACGTCTTTCTAGTCCATCGATTGGAGGCTACTACACCAGACATGGGGAAATGCTACATTGTTTTTGGAACAAGGGGGGAGGACATTACCATGTCTAAGAGATTTCGTACAATCACCTCATACTCCTACACAAAACAGGATCAAGTTACCCCAGAGCCTCCTACTCCCATAAGGTATCGAGATGTCTGCCCCATGGAAATGATAATACATCATACTTGCTTGTTTTACCGGGCCAAAATTAACCGACTCGATCAGATGTCCCATTATTGCTTCGATATCATCAAGAATGGACCCTTGAGCCGAATACCACATGGGATTGGATCAAAAACCTTTATCGCTATGGTTACGGTAACACAATGGTGACTCGAAGCAGTGTCCCCTACCGCTTAGGATGGTACCAACCTCCAATCGGGAGCTGCCAACTCAGAAGAAGCACCTCCCACTGAGGATCCTCCATTGGTAAGTAAATAAGAGGATTTAGAGGATTATACCCCATCCATTGAAGAGGGTTACACCACCACGGTTAAGGACCTGGTACAGGTTAACCTCAGAAGCGAGGCAGACCCAAAAGCCACATTGATCATTACCAACATGCTCATCGAGGAACACCAACAGTTCATAGACGTCCTAAAACAACACTATGATGTATTCCTCTAGAGTTATGACAAGATGTCATGACTAGATCCTCATGTAGATGTCCACCACCTCAGTCACCCAGCAAATCATCACTGGTTCAAGAAGCCTCCTAGAAAGATGCACCCTTCTCATGGTGCCATGGTTGAGGCAGAAGTTGGTAAGCTCATCAAATCCAATTTTATTAAGGAGTTCTAGTACCCCAAGTTTCTGGCCAACATTGTCCTAGTATCGAAAAAGAACGGGTAGATCAAAGTCTACATCCACTTCCGAGATATCAACTATCATTGTCTAAAGGATGATTTTCCCCTTCCTATGAAGAATTTATTGATCGTCTCTACAGCTGGGTTCCAAGCCCTCTACATCATGGATCGGTACTCCGGGTATAACCATATCTGAATGGACCCTAAGGATAATGAGTATACCACCTTCAAGTCACCACAATGTACTTTTTGTTACGAAGTCATGCCCTTCGATTTAAAGAATGTGGGTGCCACCTATCCGCGGGCTATGCATCACATAGTTAAGCCGATCCTCGGAACGTTGGTGGAATGTTAAATATAAGAACTAGTGTCCAAATCTCACCAATTTCAGAACCATCTCAATGACCTTGATAATGTTTTCAACTTCCTGCGTTCTTTCCCACTTAAGATGAACCCATTGAAGTGTGCTTTCGGGGTCACCTATGGAATGTTTCTCGGCTTCATTGTCAGATACCAGGGCATCGAGATCCACCTAGAAAAGGCCAATGCAATCAGCCAGATGTCTCCCACAAGAAAAATCCCAGTTCTTCGAGGTTTCCAAGGCCACCAAGCCAACATATTCCAATTCATCACAAATTTGGCTGGCAAGTGTAAGACCTTTTTTTAGCTCATGAAGAAAGGCACCGTCTACGATTGGGATGAAGAATGCTAGGCTACTTTTGAGGAAATCAAGTAGTATCTACTCCATCCTCTGATCTTAGTGCCACTGGTCTGTGGAAATCTGCTTATCCTTTATGTGATTTCCCTGGAGAGTTCTCTCGGTGCCCTTCTCTCCTAGATGAATAATGAGGGAATGAATAATAGCCTCTACTACCTCATCCACATGTTCCTAGATACGGAGACGAAGTACTCATCTATCGAGAAGAGCTACCTTGCACTAGTATTCGATATGAAAAAATTGTGGCATTACCTCCAGCATCATGAGGTATAGTTGATGTCCCAGATAGATCCCCTGAAGTACATCTTGAACAACCCCATGTTGGCATGCTGTCTAGCTTGATGGGTAGTGATACTTCAACAGTTCGACATCAGGTTTGTCCCTCAGAAGGCTATCAGAGGGAAAGCTTTGGAAAACATCTTTACCACCCATCCAGCTACTAAGGACCAATATATAGACCTCGATTTCCCTGATGAAGTGATTCTCTCAGGGGAAGAAGCCATACCGTGCTGGAAAATTAACTTCAATGGCGCTTCTTGAAGTCCCACCATCAGAAGCCTCAATGACCCCAGGCTCAACAGATTAAGCTCGGGTATCATCTTCATTACCCCGACAAAATCCATTCTTCCAGAATCATTCCTATTGTCAGAAGTCTACACCAACAATGAGGATAAGTATCGGGCTTTCATCACTGGCCTCAAGCTGGCCCTCGAGATTGATATGCCCCATTTTCATGAGAAAGGGGACTCTAAACTGGTTATCCAGTAGATCCATGGTGACTATGTAATCAGAAAGCTAGAGCTCATTCCATTATTAGAACACACCCTCCAACTAATGGCCCAATTCCCATCTCGGCCAAAAATTACTCATGTCCCTCGATCTCAGAATGGTCGAGCTGATGCCCTGGCTAGCCTAGTTGCATCACTTGGAGATCCCAAACAGGATGAACTGATTATCCATATGGCACATCGAAGAGTAATTTCCCATGCCACTCCAGGTGATGATGACAGCCTGTAGGTGAGCCACCTTATCGCCACCACCTCCACGTTAGGGCCCCCAGGTCCCCCAGATGTAGTGATTGAAGTGACTCATGACCGGAGAACTTCTTTTATTGAGTACCTACAACATGGTAATCTCATAGAATATTGGGATGACGGTGAGCACATCTATTGTCACGTGCTACAGTTTACCCTCTAGGATAGTCCTAGTCATTAGCAGATCCTCTACAAGCGTGGGTTTGATG
Source organism: Viscum album (assembly GCA_963277665.1). Lineage (NCBI taxonomy): Eukaryota > Viridiplantae > Streptophyta > Magnoliopsida > Santalales > Viscaceae > Viscum > Viscum album. The sequence continues at coordinate 1,694,846,680 of OY728140.1, read as the reverse complement.
TGGTTTTCCTTCATTGCATTCAAGGAGTCATGATTTCCCAAGTCATGTAGGAGGATCACACCAGTTCATGTGGGTTTCATCAAAATGGGCCAAAGCTATCTCTCCAGATCCAAAGACTAATGTAATTTTGGCCCTCTATGATCCATGACTGCATCGAGATCGCCAAGAGGTGCCATGCATGCCAAATTCATGCTAACTTCATGCATAAGCTTTTAGAGCCTCTCCACATTACAATGTACTCTTGGAAATTTTCTGTATGGGGACTCAATATCATGGGAGACATATCCACCGGTGACAGCTCACCAGTTCAGATTCATCCAGACTGCTACATATTTCTTCTCCATGTAGGCAGAGGTAGTTCCACTTAAAGAGGTCAAGGCCCATTCCATCGTTGACTTTGTGAGCTCTAACATCATCTTCCGATTTGGAGTCCCTCCCATCATCCTCACTGATAAGGGAATGAACTTCAAGCAGTTGAGTGGAAGAAATTTTATGCTATGTACAATATCCATTCTAAACATACCTCCCGCTATCAGGTGCATGAAAATGGACATAACATGGTGTTAAACAAAACACTCTCTAACATTCTGCAAAAAATGATTGGAAAGAATAAGAAAAGTTGGCTAGAAAAGCTCCCCAATGCACTCTGGGCATACTGAATGATGACTCGTTATTCCACCCAGGTGACCCCATATTCCTTGTTGTAAGGAACGGAGGTCGTCCTGTCCGTAGATTTTTAATTTCCCTCATTGCGCACAACTATCTATGATCAAAAAGCACCATATAAAGTGGCTAAAATATGTCTAGTTGAGTTAGAAGCACTCGACGAGAATAGGCTTCGTGCCATTCAAAACCTGGAAAGGCATCAGAAAAATATTTCCAGAGCTTTCAACAAAAAATTTCACCTATTTTCCTTCTATCAAGGCTACATGGTATTGGATATGATGACACCATTGATACCCGATAGGAAACCACCCAAGTTGGAGCCCAAATGGTAAGGACCTTACATCGTTCACAAGGTTTATTCCAATGGATCATACTCTCTTGTTACAATGGATTGGGAGCATATTACACCTCCCACCAGTGCCAAGTTCCTCAACCAATAATTTTCTATAGAGGTATGGTCCAACATTACCTTAAACTGTACAGTCCTACACAACTTCATAGTGCTGGTCCCGCACGACCCTAAACTGTATTAGGGACCTCCATGACCTTAAACTACCCAGTCCTACTTGACTTTAAACTATGTTTCATCCTACAAGATGTTAAACCACATTTTTAAGAACTAAGTTTGGCTTTATTCCCATCCTCATAGGATACATAGGAATTCTTAGACGCTTTGTCTTTATTCTAGCCCAAACATTCTCTTTGACTATCCCCTACTAGGCGTAGTTATTTTGGAGGATCCCACGTGATGTCATATAGGCTTATTTGGCCCCACTCATGTGATGGTTACGATGAACCAGGTGCCCTCCATTGTTCTTCCCTCATCCCACGTCCTTACCGCATGAGGTTAAACTGCATGGCACTTTCAGAACTGTGTACAGATTGATTCTCATTCTCATAGAATATGTAGAACCACCCAGACATTTTGTCCATAGGCCCAACCCCAAACTTTGGGACCTACCATTGGAATGAAACACAAGGTGTGGTGGCGGATTTTTCCCTCAATCACGTCGAGTTCATCATGACCGTACCATGTATCCCTCCCCCTGAAGATCTCTATATCTTCTGTTGTGAAACTTTATTTGAAATTTCATGGGCACATTTATGCTCCACACACCACATCATTTGGGTTCCCATTATCTTCCGCAGCCTGAAGGGCCCCTGAACGATATGGGTACTTAGCCTAAGGGATCTCCTATCGTTTTTGGACAACACCCTCAAGTATTTTTTACAACAAATCGATACGAGTACTGAATTACGAATATGTTCAGTGATCGATGCTCATTTTCTGTTCCCATTTCAGGTCAAACAATTATATTTTGTGTTTTGAATTTGGTCAACAACCAACTTTTCCCTTTTCACCACCCCCATATGTCCCAAACATGGAGAGTAGTGGTTTATTCTTCTCTGCAGTCTCTCCAAACCTCAGTCTACCTCAAGCAGCAGTGTGATTCCCGCTGGTGGTACCTTATTTGATGGGGAGAGCCTAATCCTACTCCTTGTTTCCCATAATAATCATTGATCTTGTGGGCTTAGGAGCTATGATAAGGCAATACTCACTTGAGTGGCCATATGGCTACAGCTGGCTGGGACGCCTAGCCTCAGGTCCCTTGGCCATTTCGGCCCCCTGGTCTATGTTCTCATTTAGAATTGTGTGGTGTGGTGTGGAATCACGTCCTCATTCACGTCAGGCTATTCTACCACACCACACATATCCCCATGAGACATCCTTCCGTTTATCACCCTTTCCACGTGTGTAGGCCCAACCATGCTTTATGGTCCCCATCATTTGGGTTTCCATCATCTTCTATATCCAAAAGGACCCTCAGATGGAATGAATTCTAGGCCTAAGGACTCTCTTACCATTATGGGCTAACGTCCTTGATTATTGCGAGCGGAAAATTCATACAAGCCCCGTGTTGTGAATATGGCAACAGTCGATGCTCAATTGTTCTCCCCGAACTCCAGTCACACAAGGGTGGATATTGTGTCGCGAACCTGGTCAGCAGTTGTCCTCCATCATCATTTATCCATTATGGTCTTCCATAGGCATGATGATTCACCTAATTTTGTCCCATGCATATGACATTAAACTAGGCATAGGTGTCCTGAGCACTACGGCCATAAACGAAGGTCACCTCATCCTCACTGCAAAACGTTAAATTGCAAGCTGGCTGTGACATTCTTTCTATGGCCCAGCCTCGGGTCCCTCAGCCTTTTAGGGCCCCTGGACCAAGTTACCACTTTGGATTGTATAGTTTTTTATAGGATTATGTCCTCATTCACGTCAGGTTAATCACCATTCCATACACGTCCCTTGTTGGGGCATCTTACCCATCTCGGTGTCCTTACATCATGATGATAAACTACACAACATCCTAATCAGAACTACGTATGTCATGATTCCCATCCACATGGGATATGTAGGAATTCCTCAATGTTTAGTTTTTTGGTCCAGCCTCATCTCTTAGAAACCTCCCAATCATTTTGGCCCCTTGTCCCGCATTCTTCCAACAGAGGGGTATACGGTGCGGTGTGGACTCTTTATGTCCTCATTCACGTTGGGTTTATAACAACCATGCAACATACCTCTCTCTCTAGAGCGGTATTCACTAATCACTTTGAGTCAGCTGCTCTTAGGTCGTGTCCCACGACCCTCTTCGGTGGTTCACCAATGTGCCCATGAGTACTCTGGTTCAGAACCAGGAGTGTCAGATTCTACCTGGACATGATTTCATCTATTTGTTTGGCTTCGTGTTCCCCTTTATTTGGAATTCCATTATCTTTCACATCTGAAGGAACCCCAAATGGCGAGGATTGCAGGCCTAAGGGATCTCCTACAATTAAGGTCCAGTGTCCTTGAGGGTTTTAGACAACAAATGGATACAATTCCTACGTTGTAAACATGGTCAACAGTCGACTTTCATTTGTTGTTTCCATTTCAGGACACATGTTATTGATGCTGTGTTTCAAACACGGTCAACATTTTTCCTCCATCGTCACGCCAACCCCTTTCAAGCCCTGAATTTTGGTTACATGATTCACTTTATTTTCTAACCCAACATGTCCAAGTGGAATTTCAACACTCACAGAACTATCCATGAGTACGCATTTGCACGTTGGGAGGACAAAGCTGCAGCAAGGCATTATTCAGGGCTCCGCACTGACTTCACATTAGAACGCATTCTAGGTATTGCAAAAAATCCTATTCAACCCTTGTTTCCCAAACATATTTTGACTCACATTGGCTTAGGAATTTCATTGAGGTTTTCACCTTCTTAGAAGACTTATGCTTCACCATGGTCTGAGCTCTAATACCTTAAACTAAGATCTCTGTTAGAACTACGTAAGACTTGATTCCCATTCCCATGGGATATGTAAAAATTCTCAAACATCTCACCTTTGGGTCTAACTTGAGTTCCACTAACTTATCTCATCAATCATGCCTTTTGGGCCCCCGCTCTTATAGGACAGTGTGATGTGGCATGTATGGGATTACGCCTTCGTTCACGTCAGGTTTACAATTTCTACTTCATGTACTTCCCATCAAGGATGTATTCCTTCCTACCTACTACCGCATATTCTCTAATCTTTTTTGGACCTCCTCGGCCCAAGGTTTTTCTTTTGGAATCACGCGTGGTGTGATGTGGACCTCATCCTCATTCGTGTCGAGTATGATTTATCATGATGTGCCCATTCCCTTTTAAACATTATCTTTCATGTACATGTCTGAGCCATATGACTTTAAACTATGCTTCCTAGTCCCACTTGACTTTAAAATATTGCATCCATATTGGAAAAAATTAAAATGCATGGTTGGTCCCATCACAAGAACCTAAAATGTGACATTATTGTCCTGACCACACGACAAAAAAATTCACTGCATTGGGGTTTCCTCATTCAAGGGGACATCATATTTGGTTTCGATCACACACCATGCCATTTTCCAATGCCTGCACATGGATCAATTCTTGCAGGGATTCCTGGAATTTCTATACTAGGATCGCCACTTCACAAAACAACCACACATTCCTTCTTCCTAAAGTAAAAACAATATCTATCAAATTCCGATTCTTTTAGTTAAAGGGAGAGACCCACACTACATTTTTATCTCTGGAATTGGTATCTAACTATTCCATCCCTAGAACTATGTGTGGCTTGATTCTCATACTTATGGGATACATAGGAACACCCATGAAATTTTCCTCAGGCCCAACCTAACTTTCGTTTTTAGTCCCTCGACCAAAAACCTCCCTAAGGAACACATGGTGATCTAGACTCCAGGTCCTCATTAACCATGTGTTTCCTGCATTCTATACCATTTCCATGGTCCAAGCTCTAGGACCTTAAAATAATATCTCTCTCAATGTCCTTGCCACAAGATGTTAAATAGAATGACATCTTCTGGAACTATGTTTGGCTTGATTTCTATTTCCATGGGATACGTAGGACCACCTAGACATTTTTTCTTCATGTCCAGCCATGTTTCTTGGAAACCTCCTTTTCATCTTGGCCCAATAGCCTGATTCCTCTAGATGGGAGGGTTTGTGGTGTGGTTTAGGCTTATGTCCTCATTCACGTCGGGTTTATAAAAACCACGCCACATACCACTTTCTCTTGAGATCTCTTCGTCTGCCTGTTATATACTCATCTTTTCAAGTCATATGCTCTTAAGCTGATCCCCTCAACACACTTTGATAGTTCAAAAATGTGCCTAGGAGCACTCTGATTCAACACCAAAGGTGTTGAATCCTTCATGGACATGTTATCACCCATCCTCATGCTTAATTTTATCCTTTATTTGGGTTTCCAACATCATTGACATCCAAAAGGGCCCCTGAATGGTACAGATTCTCAGCCTAAGGGATCTCCTATCATCTCATTCCAACGTCCTCAAGGATATGAAATTGAAAATTGATACAAATCCCTCATTGCAAATATGGTCAGTGGTCGACACTCAATTGTTGTTCCCATTTTAGGTCAAACGATATAGATTCTGGTTTTCGAATATGGTCAATAGTTATCCACCATCATCAAACCAACCTCATCAAGCATTAAGTATTAGTTGTTTGATTCACGTCATTTCCCACTCCATCATGTTCATGTTGAATTTCTACACTCTTGGTACTATTCCTCAGAGTGCATTTTTATGTTAGGAGGAAAAAGTTGCGGTAAGCCGTCATTCGGGGCTCCGCACTGATTTCCCTTCATGAGTATATGACATGTTTAAAATACCTTATCCACATTTGTTTCCCACATCAAGCGTGGATCATGTGATCTTGGGGATTTGGAGGAGGTTTTCACCCGTTTGGAAGAGTCTCTCTTATCAACGGTCTGAGTTCTAAGACATTAAACTAAGATCACTATCTACATTTTCCTCTCACATGACATTAAAATGTTCCCTCAGAACTACATATTACTAGATTCCCATCCTCATGGGGTATGTAGGAATGCCCAGAAACTTTCCCCCAGGCCCATTATAACTTTCACTTTTGGTCCTTTGACCTAAAGAACTTCCTCCGAGGATATGTTGTGTGGTGTAGACTCCTTATGTCCTCATTCACGTCAGGTTTATAGCTACTACACCACATACTCCTCTCTCAGGATATTCTCTTTCAATATCTGTCCAATTGCATGATGTTAAACTACATGATCTCATATGTTCTTAATGCATGACATTAAACTACAGTTCCTCCATGAACAAGTTCAGGATGCACTTTGTTAATAATGGGATGAATCAGTTTCCTCTCCAGGAAGGGTTATCCATACCAGTGTCGGTCTCTGACAACGTCGTGCTTCAATTACTATGTATGGATTGATTCTAATCCTCATGGGATACGTCGGGATGCCCAGGAATTTCGCTTTCGGTACAACCCCAAGGTCATTAATCCTTCTGGCCACTCAGGCCAGATCATGGTCCATGAAGTATGACCTTTAAGCTATGTGCACCGTCCTCGCTGTATGACGTAAAACTATTTTTCCTTCCATTACCATGCCAGAGAGGTCCTGTTTAGAAGTTTCTGTGATCCCTGATCATACCGATGTTCCCACCTAATGTTCCTTCACCACAGTGGTGTAATTTCAAGAGTGTTGGCCTCCATTCGAAGAAACCATCATGGCACACTCCACGCTTTGTGTGACCTTTATTCAGACCCTTTTCCTCTTTCACATCTAATGGAGCCCCCTAATAGTATGGATACTCAGCCTTTGGCTTTCTTAATGTCCTAGGCCAACGTTCTAGAAGACTAATGGATGTCATTTTGAGTCCATCCGCATGTTTCAAACATGGTCAATGGTCAGCCCTCATTTGTTATCCCCATTTCAGGATAACGTAATGAGGATACTATATTTTGAATATGGTAAATGGTTATTATTCATCGTCACACCATCTCTACAATGTTCTGAATTCTGGAAAATATGATTCACACCTTCCACTCCCCTATGTTTGGATTATTTCCAACGCCCCTAGCAGTACCCTACTCATGCACTATCACGCATTGTGAAGTGATGATTCAACTGTTCTAAGAGATTCATCATCAAGTTTGGCCTCTCCCTTTCTTCTTAGAAATCTGGATTGGTTTTTCAAACCCCAGATGCATGAAGCTTGGTTTCCACTATTATATTCTGGTGGAATGATAAGGCGGTTATCCCTTGTTTCTCACAACAGGCCCGACCCATGTGAGCTTAGGGACTGGTCACTAGAGGATCTATTAATATAACGAAAATGAAATAAACCAAATGAATAATATAACTCATGCATATATCTACCATAAAATGATCAAAGAGTGAAATTGTGTTCAAAACTTACAGGCATCACAGTACCTGAGGATTGACCCCGCCCATGGATGGGTTGACCCCATCCAAAGAACTTGTAACTCCACCACCCTCTGGCATGTGGAGTCCCAGATCAATTGTCGCCTGTTCAGTTCCTACTCCTCCTTGACATCAATGGGGTGAAGTTCGTCAGTCGCAACCTTGGCCCACTCCTCATCACTCCAGATAATATCCATCTCCATGGAGGCTTGTTTCATCCGCTCTTCGGCCTCTTCCAACTTGGCCTTCAGCCATGATATAATATCCGACTACGCATTGAGGAGAGAAAAGTGTTCATCTGTAAGGGCTTGCAGCTGATGAATCTAATTTTCAGCCATTTGGTGCCTCTTGATGTTAACCGATTTTCTCCACTACCAACCCATTATAAGGCCACAGTCAGACTCCCAAATCTTCTCCGCCATGAGATCTCAAACGATTATGTGGGGATGATAGGAATCTACTCCCCCAGCACATAGTTCGTGTAGTTGTGAATGAAGTTTGTCCATTTGGTCTATCAATTGTGATTAAGGGGTGTCACCGATAAAGTGCTTGATCATCTTACATGACCGGCGACAAACTGTCTTTCTATACACTAAATCAGAGGCCGTTTCGTCCCAGTCTGCTGGGTTGCAAGGCTCGTACGTGGGGAACTCCCCCAAGAACTCATCAGTAGGATACGCATCTGGTGTCTAAATAGGTATGGAAGGAATCAAGCTTTCTGAAATATCTTCATTGTCAGTTCTCACTTCAATAATCTCAGGTGTAGCCCTGCCAAGGGTACCACCATAGATCTGGAGCATCGTATCTTGGTCGATCGGGATATCCGCCTCCACAACCACTGATGTTCCCCATGGAAAGGTGACACAAGGAGTGTCAATCAACCTCTCCATGTAATCCCACACCATGTGAATTACTTCACATACCAAAAGGGAACAGATGGCATTAGACTGGTCAATGAGTGGCATTCATGAATGTGTGAAGGAGACTTACAGAGGTTGAACTCTCGGTCTCATTCCTGGTCTGTTGTTGTGGGGACCCCAATACGTATCCCTCCGTATGTAATAGGGAAGTCTAAAAACTCAGGGGGATCCATCTCTAATTTCCTAGCCCGGACAAACTCAATAATCATTGTAGCCGCGAGTGTGGATCCCGAACACCACACATCTACACCCACTGAGGGACAAGAGAAAATTCTATGAATGAGGCTCTTCTACATAGTTTAAATATTGGTGAGGGGTCCAAAATGACCTGGAATAAAAACTTAAAGAAGGGTACTGAGATTTTACTCATGGCCTTCTACAAAGTCTTCAAGATTTGGGTGATGATCACCAACTTTTCCCTCCTCCAATGGGCTCCCTCTACCAGCCTCATCCCCCCTGGCGGACTCATCCGATTCTTCTGATAGAGGGAATCTCTCCATAATTTCCGAATCTGAAAACTATAGAGGGGACATTCGATCTAGAAATACCTTCACCCAGTCTGTCATTGGACACAGGGAACCCTAGGAGTACACAATGTCCTCCAACTATGCTAGGTATTTCTCCGCCTCTACCTGGGACACCACAAAGCCAGCCCTAATAGGGCTTATCCTCAGAAAATTCATCCCGAGATGGTTTAGGTGTTGCCACATCTCATACGGGCTGAGGAATTGCTTGTGGACTTCCCAGATGTCATAGGCCTCCAGAAATACAGCATTCTCTGGAATGTCTATGTGCCATAGTCGCATCCCTGGAGTTTGAGTGGATATTCTATGGAATACTCTCAGTGGAATCCCCTCTGAATAATTCTATTATTCTAGGACCATTGGGTCCATTTCCACTGCTAGATCCGCTGCCACTGCCTCCCCCACAATAGGTTCAAGCCTCACTACCCTGGTAGCCCCTCCACTATAGGATTTCCTTGCCACCTTACTGCCCCAACCTCGAGGATGGGGAGGCACACCATCACTCTCCCGAACAGTTTCCCACTTCAGCATTTACCCCAGGTAGGACACCTTATATATTTGGGTGTACTCCTTCACAAACCTGAAGATGGAAGTGGATGGAGGAAGATCGTTCAGAATCATCTCGTCTTTTACTGTGAAAATGAGCCACATCTTCCTCATCATGCACATATTTTCATTGTGGCGCACTCTTGAATAGACATGTTGGGTTAGCCGCTGCATACACTGAAATTGCCTCACGAATCAGTGCGGGGAGTACGGCTCGCAGAGAGGCCCACAGTCCACTCTGGCCACTATGAATCCACCTCAAAAGGCCAGAAGATAGAACCGATGCTCTTTCATTACTTGGACATAATCAGTGAAGGCACCTGTTGGCAGTGGAAACTGATGAAAGTTGAACTCCTCTACCATCCTGACATAGTTCAGTATCGCCGGCATGGTCAGCCTGGTCAGAAATCTCCCTGCATAGTTCAGGATGGATATGTAAAAGTTTGATTCTGGAGGGGATATGGGTTTCATATATTAATAGACCCCCTAATGTGCACCGCTATCCACCCATAAAGGAGGTGTAAATTCCCACATATTCTCTGTGGCCTCTCCCCCTCACTGATATTCCACAGTATCTGGTACAATTTGGCATGCATCGGGATTCCAAGGTGGACCCACCCTCTTATCACCAACATGGACACCATGATAAATGTGCTTGGTCACACACCCATGTTCATATCCCTCATTGGTAGGATCCAACCGTAGATGAGATATGCAATGAATGAGGCCAACCTGACTACTGGATGATGCTCTGTACTGACGCTGAATCCCTAGGTTTTCCACTGTCTATCCACTAAGAGACACTAGTATGAGTGCTCCTTGCCCCGTTGAGCCCCATTTGGGAAAGTTCAAGGCCTTACTAGAAATTTCCTGTCTTATGGGAAGTTCAAGAACTTCCTGAACAACCTTTTGAAGTGGACGTCTCTCACAGCTTCTTTGTCCTCTCCCTACACCAGCTCCATCAATGTCATCTCTAGTGGTGTTACTTTCTCCAGATCCTCTCATGCTCCCATAACGGGGAGGAATTCATCATACATATCCCCCAGTATTGGGACCCCCAAGATCTAATGAACTTCCCCTAAACTCATTCCAACCTCAATGTGATGTAAGTGGAAGGTATTGGTCCTCGATGACCACCTTCTCAACCACTCTAGCATCAGCTACATCAGTTGATAGATATGGGATTGGGAGGCCCAAGACGCCTCATATAGGCCCAATCTCCTCAACACTTCCCTAAAATCTTCTCACGAGGAACCTACCATGTAGGCTAATGCCCAGTCATCTATAATGTTTCCGCCCTAGCATAGATCCCACTCATTAGACCATTCCTTCCACAGGTTCCTCAAAGCTGACTTCAAGATCATTTGGTACAGAGGGGGGGATGTCTCTGGCTGAAATTAATTTCCATGAAAATTGTTTATATGATTTTACATACAATATTCAATAATAGGTGTGTATTTCTCCTGGGCATAGTCGTCAACCACCCAGAACCACTGGCGCTGGCATGGAGTGCTCCTAAACTAGTAAGCTAGCTCTTCCCTACTCGTTTTAGGGATGAAGACGTAATCCCTCAGCCAAAATCCATACAGAGGCATCCTCTTAAAAACAGATAGTTCCATTTTATTTCCAACAGCAGCTTCACCAATGAACCATGGTTAGAGTGGCTCTGTACCTATTCACGTAGAACCAAGCTATTCTCCATCTCCTCCCATCAGGTAGCGACTACAAGGACCCCTGGAATCCTTGTGGTGATCCATTCCATTTTTATGATTGGGAAACATTTTGTTCTGGTTCGCTAATCCCTTTCACGGAGCTCGTTCTAGGAGTCCATTTGCAGAGCTCAATCCCAAAAACGAAATCATGAAGCCATGAAATATCCTTCAGATGAAATCTATAGAGCACCCCATCGCAGAGTCAAAGACTCACTGTGTGCCACAAAGTAGAAGGCCTGATTCGCGGAGAATAAACATGCAGTACGCAGAGCTGTGCAAATCGATAGCGCTAAATTCCAAAAACAAGAATAAGTGAATGGTCAAAAGAGAGGTAATCTCCCTTATATATAGGCGAGGACCCATGGCACTTCGTGGTGTGTTCAACCACGGCGAGCTTCGCGGCACGCTTAGCCTACCCGTCACTGCTCCGCTTTGTGAGCCTCCTCCGTGAGCTAGCTTCATTAATGGACATGGGAATTTGGTGATTGAACCTCAGACATTTACCCTTGATTTCTCCTCGGCTCTATGTATGATATGGGGGGTGTATTTTTTTGCACAAAAATTTGGGAAGAAGAAAAATACAAATAGGAAACCCTTAGGGTATACCTCACAAATCTCATTTGCAGAACCCCGCAGCACTGCTGCCGGTCCCAATGTCCTCCTTCATAAAGCATCCATGGAGCAAGGAGGTGGGATGCACCACGAACCCTTGTGACGTTCGCGAACCCACCGATGTGCCAGGAGGTGGGATGCTCCGTGAACCCCTATGATGTTCGCTCACCCGCCTCTGATCCAGGAGGCAGGATGCTCTGTGAACTCCTGTGATGTTTTCAAAGTCACCGCGGAGCAAGGAGGTGGGATGCCTGTGAACCTCAATGAAATTCACGAACCCACCACAGAGTGAAGAGGTGGGTTTCTCCATAAACCCCTGTGACATTCACGAACCCACCATGGAGTTCACTCCATCTTCGCACCAAGGGAGCTCAACTTAGCGGCTCCTCTTGTCTATAAATACTGGGCTCCCCTTGAAGCCAAAAGACAGATCCTCTAACCTTTCCCCATCTAAGCTCCCATATCATGAAGTAATTTCTACTATGCGAACCATGAGCTTTTCATGTTACTTTTTCATCATGAAGTTCCTTCCCCTTTGCACGAATTCCACCCCTCTTCAAAGAGGGATGCCCTTAGCGGAGCCCATGTGCCTCCGGGATGGAAGGAGATCCCCAAAGTGGCTCGGGTATTTATAAAGAACTTATGCTTCGTGAAGTACACTTCATGCACATGTGACCCGCATACTAAGGTCGGGTCACTAGGCATTGCGATGCACATTGCTTCACATTGATACGCTTCACAAGGCACCCTTTCTTCATGAAGAAGTGCTCCACAAATGCATTTACACTTTGTGAAGCACCTACCATATGCACCTATGCCCTATGCCTAGTCTTGGATACATCACCTCGCAAGGAACACCCCTTTAGGAAGCCCCTCCACTACATAGAGCACTAGAGCTTCATAAGGCTTCTACCAATGAACCCCTTTGCTCTGTAACTGCTTTTACCGTGTGGCCCTTCAGGTTTGCACGAAGCAATTTCAAGGTCCCTTGGATGGTGCTTCCTGTTACGTTGCATCACCTCATGCTTCTTCATATAGGCATGCTAACAACTATTACTTCTATTCAAAGCCACATTAACATGGACACCTCGTAGGATCACTCCTTAACACCCCCCTCTCCACAACATTGCGGGTGCCTTCCCTTCCCCAATGGGTGGGAGGTATCAGTTATGTAAGTCCAATGGGTGTGGAGTGTACCCACCTCATTCGAGCTGTAGGACGTTAAACTTCAAAGTGACATCGTCCTCATCGCATGATGTTAAACTATGGCCTCGTCCCACGCATTACACACAGGGTGCTCCATCTCAGATATTCTCTATACCCATTAGTCTCCACGAGAGTGAGATAATTCCTCACATGGAATGATATCCTCTTTATCGGAGCGGCGTTTGTCTCCAGGGAAAGGCTAACCACCTTGGTGTAATCCTCTAGATTTTCTTGCAGAAGGTAGCACCCTTGGTCCTCCTCTCTTCTTGGGTGACAAATCCCTCTCCCATTGGGATTTTTCACCACCTGGACCTCCATCCTATTGTAAGTCCCAATCTCTATCCCCCTAGGCCGCAGACCACGTGTAAGCCCTGATTTCCTCTTTGGGATACTAAATAAGTGTAATCCCCACTCCACTTCCCACAGATGCACCTTTCACGACGTGATCATTAGGTATCTGCTTTCTCTTGTTTCTCACACCGAGCATGGCTCACGTGGGCTTAGAGTGAGCATCAACAATGACATCCTCTATGGGAATCTTAGAGTGTAAGCCACACACCAACCTGAACTATATGGACTTTTGTCCTTGTGAAGACAAGGTATGTAGGAAGCCTCCCTGAGGTACAAATCTGACACCCATTGGTCCCGACCATCTACATGTTGGCTCACCACACATTCAAACAAAACTATGTGGACTTTGTTCCTTTCCAATGAATGGTACAAAAGAAGCCACCCTGTGGTTCAATCCCAACACCTATTTGTCCTGACCATCTTCACGTCGGGTCACCGCACATTCATCCCGAACTACATGGACTTTGATCCTTGCAAAGGCAAGGTACGTAGGAAGCCTCCTTGAGGTTCAATCCCGACACCCATTGGTCTCCACCATATTTATGTCAGTCTGACACCCCACCTGAACTACATGGACATTGATCCTTACCATGTCAAGGTACGTAGGAAGCCTCCTTACGGTTCAAGCCTGACACCCATTGGGCCCAACCATTACCACATCAGTCCACCACGCTCCTGAAGTACGTTGACTTTGATCCATGCCAAGAAAAGGTATGTAGGATGCCTCCCTAAGGTTAATGCCCAACAAAAATTAGTTAATACCCCCCTTCACATCAGTTACCACTTCTCTCGATCTATGAGGACTTAGATCCATGTAAAAGCAAGGTATGTAGGAAGCCTCTTTAAGGTTTAATCCAAACACCAATCGGTCTTGACCACTCTATGTCGGTCCACCCCAATCTTACATGACATTAAACTGTACACCCACTTCTGTCCCGCATGACACTAAAATGTCCCCTATTCAGTGGTAAGCCATTATCAACCCCATTCAGTGGTAAGCTGTTGTCAACCCCATTCGGCAGTAAGCCGTTGAAGTCCCCCAATCAATGGTAAGCCTTTGAAGTCCCCGATCAATGGTAACCCATCATAAGATGAACTATGATGAATTTTATTCCCTATCATGGGGATATGTTGTAAGCCTCCATAGGGTTTAAGACCATCACTGATGTCTCATCCAAATCTCTCCCTCTAGCCTATGTGTTTCAGGAAGGTCATGACCCATCCTGGGGGTTCTATCTCCCCCAGATCCCATCCATACGTCCATTCTCATGGTTCTCCTCCTTAGGTGTCCCATTATCTAGAACTATGTTGACTTTGATTCTCTACCATAGGGATATGTAGGAGGTTTATTCGAGGCTCAAGCTCAATATCACAGTCGCCCTCGAGTCAACTCCATCTCATTCTCCATCCCCTTCACATAACCATCCATTATCCATCATGATTCTTACCCAAGTTTCCACATCCAAATGGGGTCATTCCACCTCATTCCCCATTCCCTGTGACAAAAATCGGGTAGCTAACCACTTATTAGACCCAACATCAGTGTTCCCTCTAGGGGTTTCACCCATCTAATCCACTCTAGTCAGTGTTCCAATCTATCCAATCTATCTTCACTAGACGTTAAACCAACGACATACCCTTTGTTAAACATACCAAGCTAAGGAAAACCTCAGATACATGCCTATGGAATATAATTGCCCACATTCGAAGTGGGATTCCTCAGGCTTCTTCACCCTTTAGAATCCCTATAATTGGGGGAAGAAACCCAAACGTGCTAGTGATCCAGCATCCAGACACGCCAGTGATGTCAAATGTGACTACTCCCCCAAATGAAGGACACTTCCCTTACTAGACCCCTTGTAATGTCCCTATCGAAGGAATGTAATCAATCGGCGTCCATCAAGAAATGGAATTGGGAAGAGTTTCACAAACAACGTCTTAGACTATATGGGAGACCAGAACTAGGTGAAGAGTTCCAAGGAGGGATCCATAGAAGGAGGAAATGAAATCCCATCATCCGGTTTCGATCAAGGATCATTTTTCCATGAACCCATAATAGATGCCGCCCACATTTGGAAAGCAGGAATGTGAGGCAACAATTGTGTGTCCTCCACAAACGGATGCATGATCCCCTGTAGAAAGTGTTAGAAGCACACTTCCAAAAAATATCCTTAAACTTTGTCACCCAAACCATGATGGATTCGATTCCTAAAAATTAGTAAACATATGACTATAATTTAAGGTCAAACCCAACACCCAATATTTATATATGCTTCACCTCATAATAGGTATAATATCAAACTTTTACTCCATCTATCAAGTTATCAATAGATCAGATGGCCCACTATGGAAGAACTAATTAAAATCCCCACTATATTATATTATTATCACACATTTTGGACATAATAACATCTCATGGTAAGCTCATTCATAAGACCCATCCCATATCATATTATCGAATAGTTCTCAAATTGGAACACCACAAGCGTAGCCTGTAATGATCCAACATTTTTGAAGGTATGTATCATATTTGTCCATATTTATTTCCATGGTTTTAAACTTATATGAATTCATTATAATGATACATAATAAATAAGAGTGTCCTAGAGATTTTGGGATCTCGAATCAATATATTTTTTAGAAGGTAGCTAGGTCTCATTGTTAATAGAAACCTTGAAGCCTAGTCTACACAATTAGGAAAAACTGCCTGGGGTGGTTCAATGAACTATAGAGGTTAATGGTTTTCCATAACAATATGAACAAGTCTTCATGATCATTTGATTATAGTATAATGTTTAATAGATGTTAAATGCACAGTTAATGCATGGTTGTCTAATTGTAGTCTAGGACTATGTGAGGGGAGTCTTGAGGATGATTTGGGAGCATGGTTGGTGGATGGTTTGACCAACCATAAAGAAAAATCATGAAAACTAGTTCTTAAATAGGAAATGGCCATTTAACCCTAATCATTTTCAGAGTCTAATATAGCCTTCTTTAATAGTTCCTCCATCGGTTGTCCCTTCTTTCTCCCTTTAAAGATCTTCCTCAATCCATTCAGAAAAAATTGGTTGTTTCTTCCCCTTCTAGAATCTATTTAATCAACTTTTTGTCCCATTGGATAGACATCAATGAGTTATTCATTTATTAGGTTACATTCATCATTTTCCTTTATATTGGTGATGATATTATAATGCAGGCTCTTATGCCCAATTTTTGGGATGTTTATTTATTCATTAATTTTTTTCTAATCTAGAATATATTATTTTCCGAGACTATCCAAGTGTTCTTCCATGAGATAAAGGTATGTTTTTTCTTAAACATTTCCCCATAAATTTATGGTTGTTCATACCCAATTATATTGTGCTTCCCACAAAAAATTATGCATGATCCTTACTAAATTAATTAAATTTATAGATAAATTTTGAATTCATGTTTATGAAATGATGTTTCACTTTAAATAATGTTGGAGGTATTTCCTTTTACATTATTTGGAATGGAATATGGTAATATAGAGAATTGTTAAATTTTGTAAGTACCATATGAAACCTTGTCATTTGAATCTGAAATTTGGGAAAAGGATAATCCCTTAGCATGTATATGATTATCTAGGGATTAATAAAGCGATTAATGAAATGACTATCGAAAATATTTATGAATGGGGATAGTTTTAGTTATGATGATAATAAAGGGTTCGTGATATGTATCCCAAAACCCAACATGGATTCCATTGATTCCATGGATATCTATATTATCCTAATTATGTTATAAAATGTGAGAGGGGGTGAATCAGGGTATAAATGATAAAAACCATATTATTGTATGAATCTATTTTTTTATTAAACAATGTGATATTATCTCCCATTCTTGTAGAAGTGTATGAATATAAATTGAAAAATCATGGAAAACAAACATTTTACATGGTTCACCCTCACTAGGCTATGTCTAAGGAGCATATAGAGGCAATATACCTATGTACTATATCCACTAAAGTGAGCCGATGATAAAATTATGGGATCAGAATCCCAACCCCCCATGGTTGACAAAAAATATATATGTGAAATCTCATAGCTAGCTCAACAGAATAGTGATCACTGCTCCTCTAGGTGAATCTTCATTAGATCACGTGAATCAGTATTTTGAAACCTCATTTGGTTCATCATTAATTTCAACATTCATAATGTTTATGAAAAAAATATTACCACATATTAATTGATCAATTACTTCTCAACACATTTTTGATACACACTTCTTTGGTGAAGCTCACACAACCTTCAAAAAATTGTTATATTTTTCTTAGATAAATACTTATTTCAAGATCCCCACAAATTTAAGGAATACCACCTATTTTGTGAATCTCTCTTAACCTTAATGAATCCCAAAACATTCACAAATATCTATTAGAAATGAAAAATTATATTCCTTTCATGAATCTCACTTAGTCTTCACGAAGCTCAACACTTTTGTGAACCTCACATAGCCTTATGAAGCTCAACACATTCAAGAATCTCAGTTAGCCTTTGAAAAAATCAACACTTTTGAAGACTAGTTCACCTTCGTGAATCTCTATACTTTTGTGATGCATACAAAATTCAGTGAGATTACATAGCCTTCTCAAAATTTCTTTCCTAGAAATATTTTTCACAAGAACCACCTTCTTTAATCACCTTTGTGAATGCAGAGAAATAATTTTTTAAGGCTTTTGCTACTTCAGTTGAGGGGGTAAAGGCCTAAGTATAGGATTTATTTGTCTTTATGAAGTGTCCATGCTTTAAAATATCTTTTCCTAATGTTCCATATTATTGTTCAGATACGTAACTATCATCATAAAGTAGTAGAGAAATTTCTCATTCGAGAAGCTTCTCATTGTCAGAGTGGTTTACCATCAACCCTTTGTGTATTCATGGACCTTCAATACTCTATGAATCAAAAATATTTCCTGAGAAACCAAACATTAAAATACCCCAAAGAATCCTAATATCCATGAATGTTCCATAAATAAGATAATTCAGTTGTAGAAATTCATCTTTTGTGATTCTTGAGACATTCTATAACTTTTGGACCAATTTTTTTGCAAACACTACGAAATAACTCCTCCTTGTTTACTCAATTTTTGTACAGCCTCCCTAGAATCCATTTATTTCTCATGTCACTTTTTTTACATACTATATAAAAGGAATCTTGTAAAATCCAAAACTAACTTTGGAAACCTAATTAATCAAAAAAACATTCATCCCAAAAAAATACTACATAGATACCTTGAATTATTTTTCCCCATCAATCTCTCTCATTTATTTTGTTGAGAACTCATCACATTTCGATACATCATTAATGATTCTTACATATTCTACCTAAAATAAGTAAATTTAAATTTAAATGGAGACAAAATATTTACTCATAACACACTCTAATCCCACATGATACATGCTCATCATTTGAAACAAGACTAGAATGAGAACTTCATCAATAAATATCTTCATTCCGAAAAAACCAAACAGCCATCACCAGGGACCCCATATTTTAGGATTTATAACCATTGATATACCATAATTAGAGTCATAAAATTTAAAAAATACCCCTAATTCATTGATCCACCTATCAGCTTCTCCCCTAACATTATCAAGTTATGTTCTCCCCCTTTTCAATGAACCCAAAGGTCACTCCTTCATGGATTCATCACTGTAATGAAAAAAATCATAAAATTAGGGGGAAAACCCCATACCTCATGGAGAGGGGGTCTTTAATCCACTCTCTTTTATGTATGTGGTGTAACACCGCATGATTTCATAGTACATTTTATTTTCAAATAAATTAATTTTATTTTATTTCAGGTAACATTGACTTGGCTTGTGTAACACACAATGTTGAGTTTAGTGAACCAACTCTTTAGTATTATAATTATTTAAATTATATATTTATAACTAATTAAATATAGTAATATGAATAGTAATAAAAAAATTTAATTTTTATTTTTAGTGTTTTCACATAAACAAAACATATTAATAATGAAATGTATATGTTTGGGTAAAATAGTTATATGTTTAAAAATATAATTTTCTTAAAGGAACAACTTTTTATGTCCTTTTGTGAACAATAATAAAATTATTTATTAACAATAAATTAAATTAAATTTGGTAAAATATAATTATATTTTGAATTTAAAGTATCAAAATTATATTCAGTTAATTTTTTGGTATTCTGTTGAAATTTTTGATTTTTGATGAATAGTGAAAAATAAAGCATTGTGTTAAAAACTGCCTTTTTCATTTAAATAATTATTATAAATTAATTTTATTTTAATTAAAAGTATATAAATAAATATATTAACCCAATTTATGAAATTTGGATAATTTTTATTACATAATTAGATATACAAATTTATTGAACTTTTGATCATCACTTTTACCTACCTTCTAGCCACATCTATCGGATTAACAGTAAACATAATTTTAACACATATGTGAATGGAATTTCCAAAAATAGGTATATATGGTTTTAATTAGTATAAAATTTTTGTTCTAGTACGAACAACATAATTTTTGGTGGATATTAGTTTTAGTAAAATTTTATTTATTTGCCACAGTTAAGGGTAAATCGGGTAATTAAGGGTAAAAATAATATTCTAATATTTAACAATTATCCAAAAACTTGTTATAATTTTATTGGATAAGTTTTTTTTCAACCCAAATAATCCTTGGGACCATTTTGGGACCACTTGAAGATAGTTGTATGACTTTAATATATTTATAATATTTTATTAAATGTAAATACAATTTTTGTTCTTATTTTATTTTAAAAAGTTAAAATATTTTTTATATTTTTTTATATAGGGGATATGGTCTAATATAAATTTCTATTATAAATAAAAAATATTTATCTACATAATGGTATTTTATTTATAATTATAGAAAAGAAATAATTAAATTAAATGGTGACACGATGATGATGTAGTAATTTATTTATAAAAAGATGAATCCAATAAATGATATCAATCATATTAAAATAAACATCAGATGAAATATTTGATTCCATTCACAATTTTTTAGAATAAAGTTGAAATTATATAGATGATTTAATGTATTGTTTTATAAGAAATCTATTTATTATGATTTTATAAAAATTCAAATAATAAATAGTGTCATGATTGAAATAAATGAGATTCAAAAATCAATAATATTTTATTAAATGATATAAAAGTCATAAAAGTCAATATATTGAAAAAATAAATAGGATAATGTTAAAGCTATCGTAAATTATACAATTGGTACTCTTTTATAATTTTATATTAACTATATTTACCTTACAGTGTAAAAAAGAAAAGTTGTCAGAGTAAGAGTTAAATTATTAAAATAAGGGCTAAAACAAAAAAGATAAGCATTAAACAATAATACACACTTGTCCAAAAAATAATGGACTGATAATATCTGACCCTTATAAACTTATGATATATTTTAAATCATTTAAGGTACACTTTTACATGAAAATGATATTGATATTTTAAAAATCAAATAAGGTGACAAAATGTCACAGAATCATTTATTATAAGTATAATAATTTTCATATGGCAATAAACATGATTTAACATATGACATAAATATTATTTGTAAATATAATATAACATTATACATTATAAGAATTTATTTATCCTTTTTATAGATCAAATAATTACTATAAATAATCACACAATAGTGAGGAAGTAATTATTTTATTAATAGAAATATCAAGTAAATGGTTTTAAAATTTAAAAATTAATATAATTTTACATAGTTAAGGTTACACAAGAATTTTATAGGTAACTATGACATTTTTTGAGTGTATTAAATGTTTTTGAATTTTATCTTTTATTTTTTATTTCATTTAATGTCAATGTAATGAATAGTTTTTTAATTGAAATTATTGATATTTTATAAAAATATTAATTTATTACCTTATTTTGAAAACAAAAAAAATATATAAAATAACCATGTTATAATTATAAGGTCAAAAACATAAAAACATTTCCATTTTTGGAATATTGAAACTATATATGTAATAATGAATAACCATTTAATATTTAGAATATTATTACCACAATTAAAATTAAATAGATTAATTAAGGATAATTAAGAATTATAGGGTCAAAAATAAAATCCAAATAAATATAAATTTTATAGGTTGAGAGGATTTATAACCCTCAAAAAAATAGCAGTGAAATAACTCTATTTGGATCTATTATAAATTAAAAATCATTTTATAATAAATTAATAGTTTTGGAGTTTCCAAAAGTTCCCCTCCCCTCCCTTATAAAAGGGAACCTCTCCTTTGCTTTTATTAACATGTATAAATCCCTTTATTATAGCCAAAAACTATCCATTTATCCTAAAAAATGCCTTCTATTTGTCTTATGGGTCATAGTTTGGGCAGAAATCCAACATAAGGGGTCATTTTTTGTAAATCAAAAGGAGATACTTGAAGAAGAGGTAGTTGTTTTGGAAATTCAATTCAATTTCATTTTCTCTTATACTTCCTATTCCTCTGGTTTTTCTATACTAAAGTAATAAATCAAGCATCTGATATATATACTGTGATATTTTAATGATTATGGGATGACCTTATTCCTCCTTTTTCTCATCCTATGAAAAACAATATCACCATGTATGCGTATGTAGGATTTGTCGTCTCCACACTATGGTGTAAACTATTTTTCATCTAAATAGTATTTAGATGTGTATAAAAATGAATAAAAGGTATTTAAATAAAAAACATGGCATGAAATTATTTCTTTATAATTTATATTCTATCTAATTCCTTACCCTTTAGCATTACGAAATGATATCATCGCTGGTGCGTATATACGACCTACCATCTTCATAAAGTAATTAGATTCCTTCTACATGGAAACCATTCAAGAATGATTATAAAAATATAAATAATGAATAAGAATGAAATATATTTGATAATACTACTACTATAATAATATATTTATACATATACATATAGGTCACTTACTATCTTCTATTTAATACGATAATAAAAGGGAAACAACGTTCA
Source organism: Viscum album (assembly GCA_963277665.1). NCBI lineage: Eukaryota > Viridiplantae > Streptophyta > Magnoliopsida > Santalales > Viscaceae > Viscum > Viscum album. The sequence goes on along the minus strand of OY728140.1, from coordinate 1,694,824,303 downwards.
TCCATACGTACGACCAACCTTCTCCATGAACGGTGTATTCCACTATATATTATATATATATATATATATAAATTAATATTATTAATATATATCACATATATATCATTTTTTACATTCTAAAAGTCATTAAATCATGATCTATGTTTTATGATCAGTAATAACAAGTCAAAACACTCATGATATAAAAATTGATTATTACCTGAAATGTTGCATTAACATGGAAATTATTAATAAAAGGCTATTGTAAAGTCATTGATGAATAATAAATGATACTATAATTTTTTTTATGATTCTCTTATAAGCTAATAATATGTTTAAAACCATTATATAGGACATCTATACACGTACTGAGTGTGTCAGACCTAAGGTAAGAGAAATTCAGTCCCACTATTAATTTTCATGAGATATAAGACATGGTTACACCATATTTATTATGTGTGGTGTATATAATACCCTTATTATGCAGCACATCATGAATAAATTTATCTTCATGGTATTTAATGATTCATTTTAAGATATCCTTCATACGTTTTAAATGTTCATAGTGATATTGGACACTTTGAATGCTTAAAAAATTAATCATTTCTCCATTTCAATATTATTGATACCATAATACATATTTATTTACATGTATATAATGGATTGTAGAGAAAATTTTATTTATAATATGAATTTAATTTAAATGTTTCCAATGGAATGTTTTTATGATTTAAGTTAAGGGTAATTTCATAGTCTTGTTTTTTCTAAGATTTTTTATACGTAAGTATCAACTAGTAAATCATAATATTCCATATCCATGTTTCTTAAAAATGTATTCAATATGTTCTTAATATTCCTTTAAAATAGTTAAATTAATTTTTATCCATGTTTGAGTTTTCATAAAAAAATTTAAAATGAATCTTTCTATAATTTTCCAAATAAGGCACCTTATATCTTTTTTAAAAAATTGAGGAATGATTGTTTTTTTAAATTGTGTGACGTATAAGGATTTGTTGCCATTGTAATGCCTGAATGTTATAAGGAATCACTAGAAATCATACAAAGTTATTTTTAAAATTTTTACTTATTTTATAATTTCATGAATTTTAAATGATTTCAATGAAAAAAAATTTATTTCTCTCGAGAAAATTTTAATGATTTTATTATATTATTTTAATCTATATCAACATCCCTTATGGGATTTTATTCATAATTGAAGTTGATTTATAGTTATAGAGTCTAGAATATTTTATTAAAGTGTTTATGATATGTTGGACTATGGATGTTCTATTTTGACACAATTCATGGTTTATAGTTACAGTATTAACATTTTGTATTTTAGTTTTAATATGAAGGTTTATTGATTATTTTCACCCATTAATAAGGGGAATGCATTGGACATAGTATGTGACGGGTTGGGCCTGCTATAGCCCCTCGAGGAATCGGTAGGTCTCATGAGAAAAACTAGTTTGGGTTTTTACCTATTTAGGTATGGTCATGGAATGAGGCCATAATGTTGTGGAGAAAATGTCTGGCATTATGCATTCCCTCATTTTGAGATTAGTTATTAATATTAAATGTTTTTATTCAACTTGTAAAATGTCTATATGAACGTTCAAATTGAATTATTTGATTTATTTATTCCATATTATGTTTAAATGGTTTTATTAATTTTATAACATTTATTAAAGATTACGCTTATTTATCAATGATTTTGCAATATTGTTTAACATTACTGAGCATCTGATCTCACCCATTTCTTATGTACTATTTTCCTCGGATTTCAGGAAGTGTATTATGACTGATATTTAGGGTTATTCCATGCTAATAATGGTCTTCTAAAACAATTATCTATGTTTTATATTATTATTTTAATTGTAATGTAATGTTCATGTATGTAATCTATTTTCCAAGACTGCTAAACTGGTCGGTCCTTTAGGATTTGATTCCTTGTAATCATGCCAATGTTTAAAAATAATGCACCAGATCCAAGTTTATGGGGTTAAGGAGTTAGAATTGGTGTTAAACGATGTTTAGAAACAACCTTGGGAATAAGATTTAGAAATCAATGATTAGAAATCATAACCCTATGAATGATATTGAGGATATGTATAAGTATTGGATATCATCCTTCGTATTTGGAAATGGATAACCTAGGTTAATCCAATGGAATTATGGATTGAGAAGAAGATGGAATCATTTATAGATCCTATATATGATTTTGCATTACTATATTAGTATGAAATGTTTTTTTAAGATTGTGATTTAGGTTTTGGTCAATAGTTAGAATTAGCAAGGTAATTAAAGTAATGGTTATAATGATGACAATGAGGAGATTACATAATAATAATGAGATGAATGTGGAATTAAAGAATATGTTTTTGAACCATAGTTAATGGTTAATAGTTATTTGGATTGATTTATGTTAGTTTGTATTTGGATTAAATAATTATTACATCAATGGTTCTATGGTTATAAGATTCATGAGATGTGCGAGGATTATAATTTAGTACTTCTTCTTTAAGGATTTGGAAGTATAATATTTTTCATTAAGGATTTAAAGGTTATAAAATATCTGGTATCTGGTAATAAGAGTTACAATAAAATTTATATTGAATCTAATGTTAGGATTGATTTTGGAAATTTAGAGACATTTTTGGACTGTTTATTTGGCCAGAAGTATTTTGGAAAATTCTTATGCTTGGAATCGAATACGTTGAACAATGGATAATATTTTTTAGGGTTTATGTATGATTTATTGGATATTATGTGCTAATATTTTGGGTTTTAGTAAACATTTAAAGGATTAATGGAATAATTAGTGTTATATGATTAATTAAAAGAACATCACGCATAATGAATCTTCCTGAATATCCATCTCCATGTGAATAAATGATGTGAAAATTGATTCGGACACAACCAAAAGATAAAATTTATACCTTGAATGAAATCAAGTAAGTTTTATTGAGTTATTATCTAGACACTAAAATAATACCTCAACACTAAAAAAATTATCTAAAAACATGTTATCAAAATAGCATAATGCTTATTGAATTGATGGTATCTTAAATCATTATATTTTTAAGGTATGAGGCACTCAAATTTCAAATTTTCATTGACTAGTTTGTGTTCTATGACCACAATCACTCCATAAATATATTTACATTTTCCCTCCATGTAAGAATCTATACATTACATTAATTTTTTCTTATTCTAAATCAAAGTTTTTGGTGAACATGTTAATTCACTTTCCATCTTATTCAGAGTATATTTTATTAACCCTATTTATTATGTGGGTTTTCTACAAAGGTATTATCTAGTTTCAAATTTTTATTTTTGAAGTGCAATTTAAAATATAGAGGATAAAATTTTTTGAAGGAGGGGAGAATGTAACACCCCAGTATTTCACTGAATTTTATTTTTTTAAAATAAATTTAACAGCTAATATTGCATGAAACACTAACTCTTCTTGTCTTACATGAAATGTTGTGTTTCAATGAAAAAAACATTAGTATTATTATGGTTTAAATTATATATTTATAACTTATCCATTATATATAGTAATAGGAATAGTAATAAATAAATTTTAAATATAATTTATAACATTTTCAAATAAATGAAACATATTAATAATGAAATGCTTATGTTCCGGTAAAATAGTAATTTGTTTAGAAATACTATTTTCATAAAGTTACTACTTTTTTTACTTTTGTGAACAATAAAAAAAAATTAAATTTATAGACACATAGAAATTGAATTTTAAAAAATATGCATAATTTTTTAGTTCTTAATATCAAAATTATCTTATGGTTAATTTTGGTTATTTTTTAGAAATGTTCCAATTTTTTATGAATCGTGAAAAATACTACAATGTTACTGAAATCCTCCTTTTTCATTTAAATAATTATTTTAATTTTAATTTATTCTAAATTTATAATATATTAAAAATATTTTAACCCAATGTAGGTTATTGGAAAAGTTTTTATAATAGAATTAGATATAAAAATTTATTGAACATTTGAACCTCCCTTTTACCCACCTTTTAGGCTCATTTGTGAGATTAACACTAAACATAATTTTATTACTTCTGTTCAAAAAACGAGAATATGTTGATATTATTAGTAAGAAATATTTGGTCTAATAGGAAAATATTTTTTTTGAATTGTAACTTTTGTAATTTTTTGTTTGTTTTCCATGGTTAAGGGTAACTCAGTTAATTAAAGGTAAAAATATTTTTATAATATTTAAATGTTACCCTAACAATTGTACTGATTTAATTGGATATGTTTTTTCATCCAAAATTAATTTTGTGTCCATTTTGTGACGAATTAGAGCTTTTTGGATGACTTAAATATATTTAAAATATTACATTTAATGAAAATAAAATTTTATTATACTTTTATTTTTAACAAGTAATATATTTTAAATATGATATTATATATATGATATGGTCAACTATAAAAATTCATTAGAAATATAAAATTTTTATCTATGTTATGGTAATTTATTTATAATTTTATAATATAAATAATAAAATTAAACGGTGAAACAATGATGATGTAGTAATGGATTTATTAAAGGATCAATAAGAGAAATGATATTGATAATATAAAAATTATTATAATTTGAAATATTTGATTCCATCAAAGAATTTATTTGATGAAAATTTCAATTTACGGAAGATTTAATGTATTTTTTTCTTATTTATCAAGTTTTTATAATTTTATAAAAAGTAAAATAATAAATAGTTTCAAAATTAACATAACTGAGATTTTATAATAAATTATATTATGTTAAATTATATAAAATTCATAATAAACTATATTTAGACTAAATAACTAGGATATTATTTAATATATCATAAATGATTCAATTTTTTTTTCTTTTGTCATTTTATAATAAATATATTAACCTTATAGTGTAAAAAAAAATACAAGTTGTTATCGTAAGTTTAAAGACCCGGATTTCCCGTGGAATTTTTTAAATACATGGGAATGTTACGAGTCCATAGTTTCTGACGGTGCTTGATTCTGAGACCCGGTGTGCTCGGAATCAATTTCTGAAGTTTTGTTCAGGTATGCTCAGTAAACGTACGTACAAGTTTTTAGAACATTTGAACCGGTGCTCGGAATTGAAATCCAAGGGCACCGTTGAACTCACAGTGCCATTTTTCACTTAATAATACTTTCACTTCAACGGTAGTGAGTCGAGAACGAATGTTAGTTTTTGTATTTTTATGAAAAAAATAATAAAATAAAGTACATCACTTTATTTTATTTTTAAGCTTCCATGTGTGAGACTGGGTAGTTGGAACCTCCACTTGGGAGTTCTAGGTGGGGGGAACCACACCAAAACCTCCCATGAGAGGTAATGATGGTGGGCCCCACCCGAATTCAAACACCCATGGGTGAATAAATAAGGTAGGGACCACACGGGGCCTAACCCCCTAATAATTGAAGGAGAGAAAAACTTCCCCAACTCCCCTCATTAATGAGGGTGGAGCCCTCTTGATTTCTTCAACTCCTCATTAAATGGGGAGAAAATCCCTAACCACTTTCTCCACCTTAATTTTCCAACCCCCCCCCCCAATTAATTGTTGCGCCAACTCTTGTGTTTTATTAAGGAAGCCTCTTGGCATCCTTCTAAATTTAATATGACACCTCTCATGTTTTAATTAAGAGTGTAGGGTTATTAATTATTCATTTTGAATTACATGACAACGTAATAATAGGAAAATCCACATATTATTTTCAATTGAATAATTCACTTTTTGGGGGAGGCTTTGAGAGAAAAGCTAGGGAGAAAAGATCCTAATGAAGAACGTGAAAAACGCCAGCGATGTCTTCCTCCTTCGACTTCCTCACTCGGATCCTACCGATGTGGAACATATTCCCTCCTCCTCATCATCATAAAACATACGCAAGACCTTGTAATGGAAGTGTGAGACAGATGTGATGAACGACGGACTAATTCGTCTCTTTCCACAACGCCGTCAACGAACATCGAACGATGCCAAACAATCAAAATGTAGGGGGTTTAATTTTTTTCATGTTGATATTTTACCCCCTTTTCTCAACTTCCTTAAAGGATATAAAAGGGACTAATGTAGATGTTTTTTATGAACATCTTCTACTTTTGTTGAGCCATTTGTTATCCTCCTAAACGCATAGGGTTCGGGCTGACCTCACATGACCTGACACACTCTGTCGAATTTTCCTTGTGATGTTCTTCGAAGAGTAAACACGGCATGGAAAAGAGGAGATGAAGACGAAGATGGCGAAATAAGGCCTCGCTACCCATGGACTCCATGAACCTCCCAACCTGTGCCCCTGGCGCGCTGCCTGCGCCGCGTCGGCCCGCTACCCACGTGTAACGGCCCGAAATTTTGAATAAAACTTGTTTTCTAATTTCATGTGTTATTTTATTTTATATTTATACTCAACAAAAATGTTTTATTTGATAAACATGATTATAATTAAAATGAGACCAGTGAGTTTTGACTGTTATATGACCATCGGTCAATATGCCCACTGTGAACAAAATGTTTTGATTATTGTCTCTAAATACAAGTAATCTTGGTTAATTATTATAGAAAGAAGATTCGATGGCCTCACCTAGTAGTTTTGGACCGATCGAAGCCCATATAACAGAAAATGGGAAGGAGGTAGCACCATTGGGCTTTGCTCTGGACCAAACCCAAGCCGAACTTCATCATGTGAAGCTAGAACGGAATCGCCTTCGCGAGAAGTTCAAACTGATAGAAATTACTACTCGGGCAATGTTGACCGAGCCGCCCCAAGATTCTATCACCCTAGCACACCTTACTCTTAGGTCCTATGCTGGTATTATAAGGGTATATGTAACAAGACCGTAACTACCTTGTGTAATCCTTTGATTTAAATAAAAAATTGGGATTTATTCTTATGATGATGTTTATGAATTTTCAAATGACCGGATAAATATAGTATGCATATTTTTGATGAATTTTAGAAAAAGGATTTTTTAAAATTTTTTATGTAAACCTTAAATAATTAAAAATGTGTAATGATTTTCAAAAAACGGTCTTCTACAATTTTGTTCAGTATGAAATTTGGAGTCTAATAAGATCAACTTGATTTTTGATGAATAGTAAATTATGAACAGTGATTTTATGATTAGGATTAGTAATATGACCAAATGGATTAGTAATCTCACTTAAAGAAAGTTTTAAAATAATCTAGGCACCTTGATTAAGTAATGTGATTCAATAAAATGGTTAAAAAACGGTTTCATAAATTATTATTCAAGTATTAGTTTTTTCGGGCGAATAGTGTTTTTTAATTAAAAATTAAATTAAAAATATTTCGAAAATTATTTTTATAAAATGGATTTCATTTTTGAACTCAGAGCACCGATATTATGTTATGGTAATTTTTGGGGTTTTTTCTGAAAAAATGAATTTTCAGTGAATAGTGTATTTATTTAAAAATAAATTTAAAAATATTTTGAAAATTATTTTTATAGAATGGAGTTCATTTTTGAAATCAGAGCATTGATATTTTGTTAGTGTGAAATTTTTGGATTTTTCTGAGAAAGTTGAATTTTCAGTGAATAGTAAAAATGCAGTTTTAGGGTTTCGGTATGTTTAATGACATCATAGCTGTGTCATGATGATGTCATGAGATATTTTAAGGATTGGACGGACAAGGGTGATGAATTATTGTATTGGGGGCCCCATGTGGCCTAACTTATTGGGAAATATCAAGGGAGAGCACATGGGTTTGAGAAAAGCACATGTGAGGTGTCCCTTGGCCATTAATGCCTTGTCCCCTCACTTTCTCTATAAATACCAAGCCCTCCTATCATTCATTCGACTCCCCACTCTTCCCCAACGAAGTTATGGTCTATTTACCTCCCAAGGAGTCCTCCCAAGGTTCCCCCAAGCCCTCAAGGTCCCAACCTTTGAGGTTTAAGAGTTACATTATAAGGTAAGGGATCTGACCCCTCTCTTTCTTTTCATGTGATCTCTTTTATGTCATTCCTTTTATGCTCCATGTTCTTATGTTGGAGGACGTTCTTTTAAACTTCTCTTACTGCCCTTTTTATGTTCAAATAATGAGAGATCCCCTCTTACTCTCATTATTTCGTTTTATGATGTTTTAAGTGGCGCCGTTAGGCTGCTGAAATTTTTGTAACAGACTCTTTCTCCCTTCTCATTTTTCAAGATCTATTTTCATGTAAAGTATTTCACGTTCCTTTTTATTTTTTTGGGGTATGATCTCTAAATTTATCATACTGATCTTTTATGATCATATGACGAGAGAACCCATTTTATCTCTTCAATTCAGTATTTTGATGTCTTAAGTGGCGCCGTTAGGCTGGCGAATTTTTAAGTGGTTCTTCACCCTTCTCATTTTGAAGTTCTACTTTCAAGTCAATTATTTCATGTTCCTTTTTGTTATGTTGGGATATGATCTCTATATATATCATACTTATCTTTTATGACCATATGATAAGAGACCCCATTTTATCTCTTCAATTCAGTATTTTGAAGTTTAAGTGGCGTCGTTAGGCTGCTAAATTTTTAAGTGGTCTTTGCACCTTTCTCCCTTTTCAATGTTCTAATTCCATGTCAAGTCTTGAAAGTTCTTTTCTATTAATTTGGGGTATGATCCCTATATCTATCATACTGGAATCATATTTTCATATGATGAGAGACCCTATTTGAAATTGTCAATTCATTTTTGTTGAAGTTTAAGTGACGCCGTTAGGCTGTCGAATTCTCATAAGAGAAATCTTATTTTTGTCTTCCTTTCATGTTCTTCATTTCATATGGTATATTTTCAATTTTCATTACCATGTTCTTAAATCCCTTATATTTTGTCCCTATACTGTTTTATGGGTCATTTATAAATGTTTTACCCATGTCCCCTCACTTCTCAATGTTTTCTAAAACCCCGAAACATAGCCGTTATGCTGCAGAATTTTCGTCTCAAAGTGCCTCTCTCTCTTTTCTCAAAATTATTTTATGTTATTAAGTGAATACTCAAAGATATTATTTCTACAGGGGTTTTCACATATATATCAAAATTTTCTATTTTAAATTCTAGGATTTACATACATGAGACCCGCTTTCCCTTTCTGTGGGTTTAAAGTGACATTAAGATCATGTCTTTAAAGCAGTTTTTAAAACATTATGATTATGAAATGAAACCCATTTATTTTATGCTATATGGGTTATTTATGAAATGTATGATGATTATATATGTGGCTCACATGATAATAAAGACAAATTAATGGTGCGCCCTGATAGCGGTCCAATACATTGGGTAATGATGTAACCACTAGAGATTACAATTTTCACGATACCTTGGTGAATAACCTTGGTAATTTTCAAATGACACCTTGGGGATGCACCTTGGTGATATGTTCATGAATGTCTATGTTAAATGATGTAGCCACATCTTAAAGTTATGAAAAATGTTATTTTTATTATGATATATCTCATGATTTATTTCTCATGCCTTAAAGTTCATTTCATGACCTTATTAAAGTATCTCAAGTTCACATGTAAAATGTTTCTCTTGTTTCCCTTACTGGTCCTTCTGCTCACCCTTTATTTTGATGTATGTCCCCAGGTTATGATATGCAGTAATGAACGTATGATGAACATGAGGAGAAGCCTTTCAAGTGTTTAAGAAGAATTTTTTATGTTTTCATGTTTTTTGTTCCTGGTTTCCAAGACACTAAACCTTAAAGATCCTCAGTTTTTTGTAATGAAATGAAAGTTTATGTTATAAAAAGGCGGGATACTATAGTTGGTATCAAAGGATGGTTTAGTTATTTGTGTAAATTGGGATAAGAAAACTCTAGGAAGAACCCTATAGAAAATTTTATATATAGGAAATCTTCCTGTTATTTTGGTGAGTATTGAGTAATGGGCTGCCAAGCAAATACATCCCTGTCTGGATAAGAGCAGGTAGAGGTGTCTCTCGCACAAATGTACATAGGGGTAAAACCCGAAAACACCACTTTGAGCTGGACTCGAACGGGAACTAGTACACGACAACGGGCCTTGCTACACTCTTGGTTACGACACTCCCGGGGGATATGCTTTGGTAAATTTATAAGCTTATTATTGACCATTATTAGAGGAACAAGGATAAAACAAAATAAAGGTTCACATAACAATATATGATCATGGATAACCTAGATGGGAACCTGGGGGATCACAATTTATGGTATACTTTTCTTCTATAATTTATCCTTATATGCTTTAAGTTCCTTTTAATGATTATTAGCTAAGTATTTAATCCCCTAATTATAGTATCTTTTCTTAGTTAATGGTAGGAAATGGAAGAACATGTCCCAACAACCAATGTGATAGGAAATTCTATGATTGCCGTATTAATACGACAGAGATGATTAGGGGATTAAAAGAAGATTATTATTTTGGAAGACATTCATTAATTTGGGAACCGTATTTGATCGAGGTAAATAGATTACTACGGTATTTTCATTGAGGAGTAAGGTTGACTTATATTTTGAAGAATTTATGAATTTAAGGTGGGCTTATAGTAATTTAGGTTACTTATGGAAATGATTAACCTATCTTGGGTAAAATATGTTTAGGTTAGCTACTTTTGTTATAAGATGTTAGGAGTGGTTGATGTTGTTTGGAGATGAACAATGAAGTTTATTTTGGAAGACTATGTTATCAAATCCTTCTTGTATTTGGGTTTCAATATTAGTTTGGTTTAATTTTAAGAATCTCAATGACTGTTATTTATGGAATGGTCAATGATAAACTATGGGTAGTACCATGGAACTTTTAATATTTAAAGCTAGTTTCCATTCCTATGGGATTCTTTCTTTTTGAAGAGTTGTTTTACCTTACCCTTTCTGTTTTTTGGATCATCTTTAAAGATAAATGAAATAGATGGTTAATCTTTTTTGGATTATGTGATTCTCTAGATGATGATTCTTGTGCTTTGATGAGACCAAGGGTTTTTGAATGCTCATCGTTTGGAGAAAATATTAGTTTTGGTAGAAACTTATTAAAGTATGAAACTCTACATGAAGGTAGATATATTTCCTTACGTTTTTTGTTTTATGTTGTAAATGAATTTCTCAAAGTTATGAAAAGGAACGTAAAAAAAAACGTTGTTGGTTTACGTTTCTTACTAGGTAATCAAAGACTGCTTACACACATCATAATTTTGGGATTTTCTAGTGGTTAACTTCCTCCTAATCATGTTTTCTTTCACTCTCCTATAGAACGTGACCCTTTGTTTTCTCCTCCATGTCCATGTTTCCTACATGGAATCCTAGTATGAGTAAACTCGGGTGGCCATTGTACTTCCTTTTCTTTCTTTTAAAGTAATGGTGTTACTGACTCTTTTTCCGATGTGGGACTTTCAATGAAATTTCAAAACCCAATTTTTAAAAATTGCGAGGACGCAATTTTTTAAGGGGGGAAGATTGTAATGACCCGAAATTTTGAATAAATCTTGTTTCCTAATTTGATGTGTTATTTTATTTTATTTTTATACTCAACAAAAATGTTTTATTTGATAAACATGATTATAATTAAAATGAGACCAGTGGGTTTTGACTGTTATATGACCATCGGTCAATATGAACACTGTGAACAAAATGTTTTGATTATTATCTCTAAATACCAGTAATCTTGGTTAATTATTATAGAAAGAAGATTCGATGGCGTCACCTAGTAGTCTTGGACCGATCGAAGCCCATCTAACAGAACTTGGGAAGGAGGTAGCACCATTGGGCTTTTCTCTGGACCAAACCCAAGCCGAACTTCATCATGTGAAGCTAGAACAGAATCGCCTTTGCGAGAAGTTCAAACTGATTGAAATTACTACTCGGGCAATGTTGACCGAGCCGCCCCAAGATTCTATCACCCTAGCACACCTTACTCTTAGGTCCTATGCTGGTATTATAAGGGGATATGTAACAAGACTGTAACTGCCTTGTGTAATCCTTTGTTTTAAATTAAAAAATGGGATTTCTTCTTATGATTATGTTTATGAATTATCAAATGACCAGATAAATATAGTATGCATATTTTTGATTAATTTTAGAAAAAGGATATTTTAAAAATGTTTATGTAAACCTTAAATAATTAAAAATGTGTAATGATTTTCAAAAAATGGTCTTCTACAATTATGTTCAGTACGAAATTTGGAGTCTAATAAAATCAACTTGGTTTTTGATGAATAGTAAATTATGAATAGTGATTTTATGATTAGGATTAGTAATATGACCCAATGGATTAGTAATCTCACTTAAAGAAAGTTTTAAAATAATCTAGGCACCTTGATTATGTAATGTGAATCAATAAAATGGTTAAATAACAGTTTCATAAATTATTATTCATGTATTAGTTTTTTCGGGTGAATAGTTTTTTTTAATTAAAAATTAAATTAAAAATATTTAGAAAAATATTTTTATAAAATGGTTTTCATTTTTGAACTCAGAGCACCGATATTATATTATGGCAATTTTTGGGGTTTTTTCTGAAAAAATGAATTTTCGGTGAATAGTGTATTTATTTAAAAATAAATTTAAAAATATTTTGAAAAATATTTTTATAAAATGGAGTTCAATTTTTAAATCAGAGCATTGATATTTGGTTAGTGTGAAATTTTGGGATTTTTCTGAGAAAGGTGAATTTTCAGTGAATAGTAAAAATGCAGTTTTAGGGTTTCCGTATGTTTAATGACATCATAGCTATGTCATGATGATGTCATGAGATATTTTAAGGATTGGACGGCCAAGGGTGATATAATTATTGTATTGGGGGCCCCATGTGGCCAAAAATATTGGGAAATATCAAGAGAGAGCACATGGGTTTGAGAAAAGCACATGTAAGGTGTCCCTTGGCCATTAATGCCTTGTCCCCTCACTTTCCCTATAAATACCAAGCCCTCCTCTCATTCATTCGACTCCCCACTCTTACCCAACGAATTTCTGGTCTCTTTACCTCCCAAGGAGTCCTCCCAAGGTTCCCCCAAGCCCTCAAGGTCCCAACATTTGTGGTTTAAGAGTTACATTTTAAGGTAAGGGATCTGACCCCTCTCTTTCTTTTCAAGAGATCTCTTTTATGTCATTCCTTTTATGCTCCATGTTCTTATGTTGGAAGACGTTATTTTATACTCCTCTTACTGCCCTTTTTATGTTCACATAATGAGATATCCCCTCTTACTCTCATTATTTTGTTTTATGAAGTTTTAAGTGGCGCCGTTAAGCTGCCGAAATATTTGTAACGAACTCTTTCTCCCTTCTCATTTTTCAAGATCTATTTTCATGTAATGTATTTCGAGTTCCTTTTTATTATGTTGTGGTATGATCTCTAAATTTATCATACTGATCTTTTATTATCATCTCATGATATACCCCATTTGATCTCTTCAATTTAGTATTTTGATGTTTTATGTGGCGCCGTTAGGCTGCCGAATTTTTAAGTGGTTCTTCACCCTTCTCGTTTTGAAGTTATACTTTGATGTCAATTCTTTCAAGTTCCTTTTTGTTATGTTGGGGTATGATCTCTATATCTATCATACTGATCTTTTATGACCATATGATGAGAGACCCCATTTGATCTCTTCAATTCAGTATTTTGATGTTTAAGTGGCGTCGTTAGGCTGCTAAATTTTTAAGTGGTCCTTGCACCTTTCTCCCATTTCAAAGTTCTAATTCCATGTCAAGTCTTGAAAGTTCTTTTCTATTAATTTGAGGTAAGATCTCTATATCTATCATACTGGAATCTTATGTTCATATTATGAGAGACCCTATTTGAACTTGTCAATTCATTTTTTTTTGAAGTTTAAGTGTCGTTGTTAGGCTGCCGAATTCTCATAAGAGAAATCTTATTTTTGTCTTCCTTTAATGTTCTTCATTTCATATGGTATATTTGAAAATTTCATTACCATGTTCTTAAATCACTTATATTTTGTCCCTCTACTGTTTTATGGGTCATTTATGAATGTTTGACCCATGTCCCCTCTCTTCTCAATGTTTTCTAAAACCCCGAAACATAGCCGTTATGCTGCAGAATTTTCGTCTCAAAGTGCCTCTCTCTCTTTTCTCAAAATTATTTTATGTTATTAAGTGAATACTCAAAGATATTATTTCTACAGGGTTATTCACATATATATCAAAATTTTCTATTTTAAATTCTTGGATTTACATACATGAGACTCGGTTTCCCTTTCGGTGGGTTTAAAGTGACATTAAGATCATGTCTTTAAAGCAGTTTTTAAAACGTTATGATTATGAAATGAAACCCATTTATTTTATGCTATATGGGTTATTTATGAAATGTTTGATGATGATATATGTGGCTAACATGATAATAAAGACAAATTAAGGGTGCGCCCTGAGAGCGCTCCAATGCATTGGGTAATGATGTAACCACTAGAGATTACAATTTTCACGATACCTTGATGAATAACCTTGGTAATTTTCAAATGACACCTTGGGGATGGACCTTGGTGATATGTTAATGATTTTCTATGTTAAATGATGTAGCCACATCTTAAAGTTATGAAAAATGTTATTTTTATTATAATATATCTCATGATATATTTCTCATGCCTTAAAGTTCTTTTCATGACCTTATTGAAGTATCTCAAGTTCTCATGTAAAATGTTTCTCTTATTTCCCTTACTAGGCCTTCTGCTCACCCTTTATTTTGATGTATGTCCCCAGGTTATGAGATGCAGTAATGAACCTAGGATGAACATGAGAAGAAGCCATTCAAATGTTTAAAAAGAATATTTTATGTTTTTATGTATTATGTTCCTTGTTTCCAAGACACTAAACCTTAAAGATCCTCAGTTTGGTGTAATGAAATGAAATTTTATGTTATAAAAAGGTGGGATGTTATACCACGCCATGTCGGTGCCCTACCCATGGCCCCGGCGCCCTGCCCGCGCCCCCAGCGCGCTGCCCGTGCCTCACAGGCGCCCTACCCGCGCCCCCAGCGCGCTGCCCGTGCCTCCCAGGCACGCTGCCCGCGCCCCCGGCGTGCTTCCCGGCCCTTAACGGCGGCCTTCCCCATGCACACGCGCCCAACCGGTGGCATTCTTGGCCCATACCGGCGGCCTTCTAGGTGCACCCGCGCCCCGCTGCACCCTGGCCGACATCCCTGCGCCCTACCGCGCCCTGCCCGATTCACCTGCGGCCTCCCGGTGACCAGCCGGCCTGCCCGCGCCCCTGCGGCCTGCCTGCTGGCCCCCCCACAACCAAACTCTCGAACCGACCCATGGTGTCCCCCACGGTGTCACTGGCAGAACCGACCTGGTCACCCGGGCTGAGTTATCGAGCCGCCTACGTGGCGACTATTGGGCCAAACCGCCATCGCGGTCCACTGAGTCGGGCCTAGTGGACCGGGTCAAAATATAATGGGCTGACCCACCCAATGGGTTGTGTCAGACCTAGCGAGTCTCACCGGGTCGGCGCAGACCAGTTCGGGCTCGACTAGGTTGGGCCGAGTCAGTCTGACCAGGTCGGATCGAACCCGGACCCATTATTGACCCATTACCTTCTTAGGCCATATCATTGGCACCAAATGTCTGTTTGTCGAACCATCAGCGATGCCGATATTCTTGGAGCATAGCCGTCTCTTTGAGTATACTCCACTAGAGTTCGGGGTATAGTTGAGTTATAGTCAGGTTGGTTCGTACCAAAATCCAACCGGGCCCTCGAGTCTAAAATGCTAATAACTCAAAGACCGGGCGTTCGATTGATGCATCATCTGTTGCGTTGAGACCCCTATGACGTGGAGGTCCTTGGAGAAAATTTACATGAGACTTTGTGAAACTTATAAAATCGACTAGTAGATCATGGAGCGGATCCTTCTAGTGACGAGAAGACAGAGTGCGGAGACCTAGTAGCTGTAGACCTGACGACTGCTTGACCAATTCGACTCCGAGTGACTCGACTAGCCCAGTGGGAAGAACCCGGTATTTGGAAGCAGACCCATGGAGGACGTAGATCCTACTAGTTGGCAGCAGAATCGAGGTACTCAATAGGAGGAGTACCTCTGTACGCTATTAGGGGGAGCGCCCGATATTTGGCTGTAGACCAACAGCGGATGGCGCACTTGATAATTGGTAGCAGACCCGTGGTACTCGATAGGAGGAGTACCTCAGCAGTCCAAGGATAGTGAGAAGTGCCTCGATGTCATGAAATTCCCACTGCACTCGATAGAGGAGGAGTTCTTCAAAATTCATGGTTTCGATAATGAAAATCCTGGTTTGAGCTGAGTCAATGACCTTTGTGTTTTCCTAATGATTGAGATGGGTTACCTGATAACTTAGATATATGTATGGGCTATACCTATGTAATGAATATCCATTGAAAAAATACTTTTCAGTTTATCCTTATTGAATTTTTTTGAGACCATAAGGGTATCGGGGTCCCTACTGAGTATTGTTATACTCACCCATTCACGAGCTATGCCCGCACCTCGTTGTGTTGGGTGCAGATGACGGACAGCGTGGAAGGAGGCCGAGAGCACCAGAACTAGATGGTACCCAGAGGAGGACCATACGACGTATCGATACACGGTGGAGTCTGATGGACATGGAGTGGTGAGGAGGCCATCTATACCTACCCTTCAGGTAGGAACATCGGAAAATGATCCAGGAGCTACTTTCACCTTTCAGCTGTTTGTCCCTTTTTCAGTTGTACTTGTTTTCAGTTGTATTTTTACATTACAGTTGGGCTGGTATTCTAGACCCCCTTTACTTTTACCGGGTGCGCGATGTCTTCCACATATCTTAGCTGAGGAGATGCGTGCATGACCCATTCTACATCATCGACCATGGGGAGCTGGACATAGATGATGGGGAGACTTTCACGGAGGTTCTAGTGTAGATTGAGGATCAAAAATAGCGGGTCCTATGTGGATGGTCGATACCTCTAGTGCGCATTCATTGGTAGCACAGGAACCTCCAGAAGAGCACAAGGGAGCAGGAGGCTCAGATGCATGCTCAGTACGCTCATTTCTTCCCTTAGTTTGAGTTGTAGCTTATGGGGAAATAAAACCCTGAGGTGGAGAGAATTTAAAGACCTGGATTTCCTGTGGATTTTTTTAAATACATGGGAATTTTACAAGTCTGTATTTTCTGACGGCGCTTCATTCTGTGGCACGGTGTGCCTGGAATCAATTTCTGAAGTTTTGTTCGGGTACCTTTAGTAAACGTACATGCGGGTTTTTATAACAATTTAACTGGTGCTCGGAATTGAAATCTGAGGGTACCGTTGAACTCGAATTGCCGGTTTTCGCTTAAGAAGTCTTTCACTTCGACGATAGTGAGTCAAGAACGAATGTTATTTTTTGTCATTTTATGAAAAAATAATAAAATAAAGTCCAACACTTTATTTTATTTTAAGCTGCCATGTGTGAGTGTGGGTAGTTAGATCCTCCACTTGAGAGTTGGACCTGGGGTCCACCACACCTTAACATCCCATGAGAGGTTATGATGGTGGGGCCCACCTGAATTCAACCACCCATGGGTGAATAAATAAGGTAGGGACTACACGGGGCCTAGCCCCCCTAATAATGGGAGGAGAGGAAAACTATCCCAACTCCCCTCCTTAATGAGGGGGGAGCCCTCTTTATTTCTTTAACTCCCCAATAAATGGGGAGAAACTCCCTAACCAATTTCCTCACCTTAATGTGCCAACCCCCCCTAATCAATTGTTGCGCAAACTCTTGTGTTTTATTAAGGAAGCCTCTTGGCATCCTCCTAAATTTTATATGAGACCTCTCATGTTTTAATTAGGGGTGTCAGGTTATTAATTATTCTTTTTGAATTAATTTACAATGTTATAATAGACAAACCCACTTATTATTTCCATTGGCATAGTTCACTTTTTGGTGGAGGCTTTTAGAGAAAATCTAGGGAGAAAAGCTCCCAACGAAGAACGCGAAGAACGCCAGCGACATCTTCCTCCTTTTACATCCTCACTCAAATCCTACCGACGTGAAGCATCTTACCTCATCATCACCATTGAACCGATGCACGGGATTGAATTTGATGTGTGTGGAAGACGCAACGAACGACGGACATCTTCATGTCCTTCCGCGAAGCCATCAACGAACGTCGAACGACGCCTGAAAATCAAAAGGTAGGGGGTTTAATTTTTTTATTGTTGATATTGTACCCACATTTCATACCTTCTCCAAAGGATATAAAAGGGATTGATCTGGACGTTTTTGATGATCATCTTCTACTTATGTTGAGCCATTTGTTATCCTCCTAAACGAGAGGGTTCGGGCCGACCTCACACAGCCCGACACCCTCCGTCGAATTTTCTTTGTGATGTTTTTCAAAGTGGAAACACAACATGGAAAAGAGGCCACGATGACGAAGACGTCAAACTAAGGCCGCGATACCTGTGGCCTCCATGAACCACCTGGCTCACGCCCCGCCGGCGTGCTACCTGTGCCCCACCGGTGCCCTGCCCTCGGCCCAGGTGCCCTGCCCGCGCCTCGTCGGTGGGCTGCCTGCACCTCGCCGGAGCGCTGCCCGCGCCACTTTCGGTGGCCTGCCCGGCCCACCCGCGCCCAGCTGGAGCCCTGCCCTGCCCCTGCCGGTATCCTTCCCGGCACACCCACGCCTAGCCGGTGGCCTGCCCGGCTCACCCACGCCCTGCCACGGCCTGGCTGGCACCCCCATTCCCTACCGCGCCCTGCCCGGTGCACCTGCGGCCAGTCGGTGATCACCCAACCTGCTCGCGCCCCTCGCAGCCTGCCAGCAGGCCTCCTGACCACTGACCTCCCGAGCCAACCAGTGGCATCCCCTGCGATGTCCCTGGCCGAACCGGCCCAGTCTCCCCAACCTAGTTACCGAGCTGCCTATGTCGCAACTATCGAGTTGAACCGCCCTAGCGGTCCGCTGGGCCGGGCCCAGCAGACCGTGTCAAAACATTTTGGGCTGACCCGCCCAATGGGCCAGGTCATACCTAGAGAGTGTGACCGGGTTGACCTAAACTGGGTCGGCCCCAGACTGGGTTGGGCCGAGTCGGTCCGACCAGGTGGGACCGGACCCGGGTCCATTACTGACCTAATACCTTCTTGGGTCATATCTTTATCACCAGACGTCCGTTTGACGTACCGTCAGTGATGCCGTTATTCTTGGAGCATAGTCTTCTCTTTGAGTATACCCCACTGGAGTTCGCGGTATAGTTGAGTCATGGTTAGGTTGGTTCGTACACAAATCCAACCGGGCCCCAGGGACAAAAATGATAATAACTCACAGACCGGGCATCCGATTGATGCGTCGTATGTTGTGTTGAGACCCCTATGATGTGGAGGACCTTTGAGATACTTCTACTTGAGACTTCATGACACTTAGAGTATCGACCAGTAGCTCGTGGATCAGATCCTTCTGATGATGATCATGCAGAGTGTGGAGACCTAATTGTTGTAGACCTGACGACTAATTGACCGATTCGACTCGGAGTGACTCGACTAGACCAATGGGGAGCTCCCGGTATTTGACGGAAAACCCATGGCTGACGGAGTGCCTGGTAGTTGGCAGCAGACCCGTAGTACTCGATAGGAGGAGTACCTCTGTAGTCTATTAGGGGGAGCACCCAGTATTTGGTGGCAGACCCATAACAGATGGAGCACTGGGTAGTTGGCAGTAGACCTGCGGTACTCGAAAGGAGGAGTACCTCAGCATTCCAAGGTTAGTGAGAAGTGACTAAGGGTTGCGATAGGCCCACTGTACTCGAATGAGGAGGAGTTCTCTTTCAGCCGTGGTTTCGATAATGAAAATCTTGGTTTGAGCACGTCAATGACCGTTGTGTTTTCCTAATGATTGAGATGGGGTACTTTCTAACTTAGGTATATGTATGGGCATATACCAAAGTAATGGTTATCCGTTGAAATCATACTTTGTGGTTTATCCTTGTTGGATTTTGTGAGACCATGAGGGTCTCGGGGTCCCTACTAAGTATCGTTGTACTCACCCTTGCACGGGCTATGCCCATACCTTGTTATGTTGGATGTAGATGACGGAAAGTGCTGACATAGGCCAAGAGCACCAAGACTGGATGATACCAGGAGGAGGACCTTACGACGTATCGGTACACGGTGGTGTCTGACAGATGTGGAGTGCTGAGGAGGCCATATGTACCTACCCTTCAGGTAGGAACCTTGGAGGATGATCCAGGATCTTGTTTCAACTTTCAATTGATTGTCCCTTTTTCAGTTGTACTTGTTTTCAGTTATATTTGTACTTTACAGTTGGGATTGTATTCTGGCCCCCATTTACATTCTGTACTCTTGTTTTACAGATTTTTACTTATTTTTTGCTTCCTCTTGTACTCTGGTTGTGTGTGTTTACAGTTTATAAAGGAAATTCCTTCCCATTTTTAGGGAATTACACCTTTGGTGCTAGTCACCATCCCCTGTCCTATGGAAGGCAAGCCTGGGGTAGTCACGATGTGGCCCCGGGGGACAGGTCGTGACACTAAGAGTTAAATAGTTTAAATGAGGGTTTATACAAAAATACAAGCATTAAAAATTATAAAAAAATTTCCAAAAAGTTATTGGATGGATAATTTTTGACCCTTATCACATTATTATATACTCTTTATCATTTAATGGATTGTTTCTTATGAAAATGACATAGATATTATAATAAATAAAATAATGTGACAAAATGTCACTCTCTCATTTCTTATAACTATAATTATTTTAATAAGGGGGAAACCAAGAAATAACTTAGATTATAATTATTATTTTGAAATCTAATATAATTTTCAACATTATAAGAATTTATTCATCATTTTTAGAGATAAAATAATTATGATAAACAGTGAGGAAATAGCGAAGAAGTAATTATTTAATTAATAGAAATATAAAATAAATGATTTCAAAATTATTAAATGAAATATTATTTGAATTTATTGAGTAGATCCGCAAATTTTTTAGGTGAAAATATCATAAAAGGAGGGTATTCAATGGATTTTTTGAATTTATTTTTCTGTTTGGATTTTATTTAAATTTAATGTAATGAATAGTGACAAAATTGACACTGATAAAATTTTATAAAAAAAATAATTTATTAAATTATACTAAAATAATTAAAAGTCAAAACCTACAAATCAATAATGATGTGGTCTAAAATACCAGAAATTTTCAATTTATGTATAATTTACACCATATAAGTATGTATTTACAAGCATTTAATGATGGAAGTATTAATACCACAATTAAAATTAAATAGAATAATTAAGGATAATTCAAAATGATAATGTGAAAAATAAAATAAATACATTTATAAATATTATTGGTAGTGTTGATTCGGACCCATCCTCATCTTATCCTAAAAATAAATAACTTTGTAGCGATTTTAAATCCAACATTAATTTATAATAAATTAATAGTTTCAGAGATTCCAAAACTTCCCATCCCCTCTCTTATATAATGGAACCTCTCCTTCTCCCTTATAGACAACTCTAAAATTCTTTATCTCAAGAAAACCCTACCCATTTCTACTCCCAAATTCCCCAAATTCATTCAAGAGTTCATACTTTTGGTTTAAATCCAGCCTAATGAGTCTTTTTCTGTAAATCAAAAAAAGATACTTGAATAAGTGGTAATTGTTTTACCAATTCAATTCAATTTCTTTTCCTCATTTAATTCCTTTTCCATATATTTTTCAATTCTAAAATTATAAATCAAATATCAAATATATTAAAATATATTTTTATGATTAAGGGAAACCTTATTCCTACTTTTAACCATCTTATGGAAAATAATATCACCATGCGTGCGTACGTATGGCTTATCTTTTCCACGATGTGATGTAAATTATTTATCATAGATACATTATTTAGATGGGTATAAAAAGAAATATAAATGATGTAAATAATAAATATGTACGGATACTATTTATTTATAATTATTATTCTATCCAATTCCTTACCCATTACCATTACGAAATGATATCGTCGCTCGTGCTTACGTATAACATGTCATCTCTATAACGTGATGAGATTCATTCTCCATCTTAACCATTGAAAAATGATTATAAAAAATATATATAGTTATAAATATGTAATGTATGACATTATCATTATACTGTAAAAATATTTTTATATACATATATAAATATATATGTAATTTATATGCTTCCATTTAATATGATAAGAAAACAAAAACACCATTCATGCGTACGTACGACCTATTAACTCCATGAATGGTGTATTCCATTCCATATATTCTATATATGTTTCTATTTATATATTTAATATTTATGATATATAAATCATTTTTTACATTCCGGAAGTAAATAAATCATTATCTATGTAATTTTATCAAGAATAACAAATCTAAACAAGTGTGATAAAACACGATTATTACCAGAAATGATTCTTTAACATGGAAATTATTAATAGAAAATTAATATAAAGTCAGAAATCAATCATATATTATGTAATAAATATTATTATGATTATGTTATAAATTATTAATATTTTTAAAACCATTATTATTAGTTTTGGACATATACATAGTTTATTATACGTAAGGTGAGGGAAATTCTATCTCGCATTTAATTTTTGGGATATATATGTCAAGTTCAACCAAAATTTCATGTGTGTGGTATATTTTATACCCCTATTTTGTTTAATATCAAGAATAACTTTATCTTCATGGTATTTAAATTTTCATTTGAAGATATTAGGGTTTTGATATAACTATTCAATGTGGTATAACACACTTTGAATGTTTAAATAAATAATCCTTTCTCCATTTTAATATTCATGATATTATCATCAATATTTATTTATATGTGTATAAAGTATTAATAAGTTAATTTTATGTGTATTTTGAATTTCATTCAATTTTTTTCAAAAGGAATGATATTAAGGTTATATGTAAGGGTTATTTGATAATATAATTATTTTATGAGATTGTTTACATGGAAGTATCTTTTAGGACATCATTATCTTCCATGTTTGTGTTTCCTATAAATGTATTTCAAAATATTCATACTACTCATTTAAAATACTTTAATTTCATTTTGACCTATGTTATAATTTTTATAAAACATTTTGAAATGAATCTTTATGCATTTTTTCAAACAAGGTACATTATAACAATTTCAACAAATTAAGGAAAGAATATTTTCCAACTAATAATATGCAAGAGGATTTTTCCGCCATCATAACACTTGAACATTTTAAATATTTGCTTACAAGAATACACGGTAATTTTAAATGAAATATTTACTTTTATAATTGTGAAAATTTTAAATTATTTAAAATTTAAAAAATATTATTTATCTGAAGAAATTTTTAATGATTTTATTATATTATTTTTATCTATCCAAACACTCGTTGTTGGATTTTATGCTTAATTAAGGTAGATTTATTATGATACAATCTAGAATCTTTTATTGGAGGGTTTATAATATTTTTGATTATGGATGCTCTATTTTGATAACATTAATGTTTTATGGTTGAATTAAAAAATTTCATATGCTAGTTCTAATATGAATTATATTGTTGATTATGTTTCACCCTTTCATTACTGTAATTCATTCGACATTGTAAGTGATGGGTAGGGCCACTATAGCCCTTCGATTCATCGCTATCTCTCCTGAGTGAATATAGTTTTTGGGTTTTTAATCTTTTATATATGGTATTGTAATGAATCATTTTACCGTGTGGTTATGATGTCTACAATTATGCATTCTCTTATTATGAGATTAGTTTCTGATATTACATGTGATTATTCTACTAATAGAATATACATGAGAATATTTAACTGGAATAATTTGATTTATTTTTTAATATTATTTTTTAAAGGATTGTGTTTTAGTTTGATTCCATGCCATAAAAAGTTCATGATTTTTAAAAGGTAAAGGGGGAAAGCCCCCGTTTATTGAAAGAAAGAAACTCCTTTTGATCATCTAAGCTCACCCTTTTGTTTTGATTCATTTTACCAGGAATAAGAACTGTTTCATGATTAATATTTAGTTTTATTCTAGGAGAATAATGGAGTTCTCAAAAATTTATCAATTTTCTATTTTATAGTTTGAATTGTAATTGGATTTTCATGTATGTAATCTATCTACGAAGACTGCTAAACTGATTAGTCATTCGAGATTTGATTCTGTATAATCATGCCATTGTATTAAAATAATGAACTAATTATAAGATAATAGGGTCGGGGAGTTGTATGTATAGTCTATTGAACTCCAAGATTATGTCAATGAATTATAAAGGATTTTTGGTGTAAGGACTTCTTTAGAATATTTGAAACCAATAATTTTATAGGAAAATAATAAAAAATCACAAGCCCATGATCCACATTATCCTTGGAAAAATGATACTTGATATCAATGTTTTTATTCTTCATGTGATGTACTGAACTTTTTCTAAAATTTATAGAAATTGAATTTTCAAAATGGATTCTGATATGATACTTCTATTGAACTCCAATATCATTGAGGTGTTTCTTCATCAACAATAAAAATCTTCAATCTTGAGGGGTCACAATATATTTATCTTCTTTGGTGATTATTGAAATAAAATATTTTTCCATGATAATATACGAAATATATAATCAATGAAGATACAAATCTCCACTGGATGCTTATTTTAAACCATATACTAATTTAGACCAATATATATCATTATAGATCAATAACTTCTTCCGAGTCTTTTTATTGTACAATAAACTGAAATCCACTATCATATTGATATATAGAATAAATAATTTTTCTATAAGTAAGTGGATTTCATTGGGATTCATTGATACAATGATATTTTCCATGTGTAAAAAAATATCGGGTCTTATCACTACCACGTACAGTATACTTCTATGGATCTGAATATATTCTATGACATTAACTACTTTTCCTTCATCATCTCATGCTATTTTTATATTGTTAGCCACTAGAGTTGGTATGTACTTTAATTTATCCATTAAAAATATTCTAAAATCCTCCATGGAATATTTTTATTGAGAAATAAATGTTTCTTTACTTCCTTAGGTTACACAAAAAATAAGAAAAAAAATTCAGGTCACCAATCATTGAAATTTTGAGGTCACTTTTCATGAATTCAGTGATTTTTTTTCACTATTCATTATCTAATCTACCAAATATTAAATAATAAACAAAAACCATAACCACAATCATTTAATTAATTTCATTTTTGACGTAGTTATTGTTGTCAATTCCTTTAGACTAAAGATAGAGATTCATCAAAAACATATCTAGACTTGAATACCAAGATCTCTGTGATTGCATCAACCAATATAGGACATTTCTCAGCTAAGAAGAATTATTCTCTTATTCATGAATTAGAAACCGATATGGATACCTAATATTCACTTAATCTTCCTAAATCTCATTAAAAAATGGTTAATATACATATATATATATATATAAAACATTGGACTTTATTTTCACTAGTATTTCCAAGAATAAACTGATTTTCTCTAGCCTCACAGTAACATAAAATGTTACATAAAAATAGATTCCCTCTATCTAGGGGTTCCATTTTTAAACTATTCATGATTTTTTTTAATAAAGGTACAATATTAATTTTATTTTTTTAAATGACCCATTTCTTTCTGATGACATTCTGATTTTTTTCTCAAAATAGACTTCCATGTATAATTATTCCCAATTTTGTCAAGATGTGTATTCATAAAATGAACCCATTTTCATCTCTAGTTGCTTTATAATTTTTTTTTGGTTCTACGAGAGATATGAAATATTTATATATAATGACTTCATTATCCTATTTTAATTAGTTCTTTTTAATCACCATTAATAATTTTTATGTCAATTTCAACTCAACCCTTTGTCTTTTATATAGATACAGATTTGACATCCTTATGCACATCATCAATATCCTCTTCTGAATTATTAATTTCCACATTTACTCTCCCTGAGTTACATATCTCATATTTGTAGTCATTAAGAAATTGATTATTGTGGCCACTGAAGATTGCAGATTTTTATTGTTGATGAAGCAACACCTCAAGGATATGGTATTTCAATAGAAGTATCATATCAAAATCCATTTTGAAAATTCAATTTCTATAAATCTTAGAAAAATTTTAGTACATCACACTAAGAATAAGAACATTGATATCAAGTATCATTTTATCAAGGAGAATGTGGATAATGGGCTTGTGATTTTTGATTATTTTCCTTTAAAATTATTGGTTTAAGATATTCTAATCAAGTCCTTACAACAAAAATCATTTAAAAATCATTGACATAATCTTGGAGTTCAATTGACTATACATGAAACTCCCCGACCCCAGAGGCATAGATTCAGTGCATTATTTTAATACAATGGAATGATTATACAGAATCAAATCTCAAATGACTGATCAGTTTAGCAGTCTTCATAGATATATTACATACATGAAAATCAAATTACAATTCAAAATATAACATAAAAATTTGATAAATCTTTGAGAACTCCATTATTCTCCTAGAATAACCCAAAATATTAATCATGAAACACTTCTTATATCCTGGTAAAATGAAATTAAACAAAGGGGTGAGATTAGATGATCAGCCAGGGAAATAATATAGAAAAAGATTTCATAAATAAGAATGAACCTTTTAATGCATGTCATCAAACTAAAACACAATCCTTTTAAAAATAATATTAAAAAAATAAATCAAATTATTCCAGTTAAAAATTCTCATGTATATTCTATTAGTAGAATAATCACATGTAATATCTATAACTAATCTCATAATGAGAGAATGCATAATTTTATACATCATAACCACACCGTAAATTGCATCATTCCAATACCATATATAAAAGTGTAAACACACAAAAAATATATTCTCCCAGGAGACAAAGTGATGAATCGAGGGGTTATAGTGGCCCTACCCATCACTTACTATGTCCAATGAATTACACTAATTAAAGGGGGAAAAATAATCAACAATAGAATTCATATTAAAACTAGCATATGAAATTTAATTAATTTAACCATAAAACATTAATTTTATCAAAATAGAGCATCCATACTCAAAAATATGATAAACCCTTCAATAAAAGATTCTAGATTGTATCATAATAAATCAACCTCAATTAAGCATAAAATCCAAAAACGGGTCTTTTCATTGATGAAAATAATATAATAAAATCATCAAAAATTTCTTGAGATATATAATATTTTTTAAATTTGAAATCATTTAAAATTTTCACAATTATAGAAGAAAATATTTTTTTGAAAATTACCATGTACGATGGTAAAAAAATATTTAAAACGTTCAAGAGTTATGATGGCATAAAAATCCTCTTGCATAGTAATAGTTAAAAAATATTCTTTCCTTAATTTGTCTAAATTGTTATAAAGTAACTTTTTTGAAAAACTACATAATGATTCATTTCAAAAAGTATTATAAAATTTTTAACACTGGTAAAAATGACATTAAAGTATTTTAAATGAATAGTAGGAATATTTTTAAATACATTTATAGGAAACACAAACATGGAAGATATTGATGTCCCAAAAGATAATTACATATAAACAATCTCATAAAATAATTAGATTATCAAATAACCCTTACATATAACCTTAAAAACATTCCTTTTGAAAAAATCTGAATGAAATTCAAAATACACATAAAATTATCTTATTATTACTTTCTACACATATAAATTAATATTTACGATAATATCATGAATATTAAAATGGAGAAAGGATTATTTATTTAAACATTCAAAGTGTCCCATACCACATTTAACATTTATATCAAAACCCGGATATCGTCAAATGAAAATTTAGATACCATGAAGATAAAGTTATTCTTGATATGAAATATAATAGGGGTATAAAATATACCACACACATGAAATTTTTGTTAAACATGACATATATCTCACGAAAATTTAATGTGAGATAGAATTTCTCTCACCGTTGGTATAATAATCTCTGTATATGTCCAAAACTACTTATAATGTTTTTAAAAATATTAATAACTTATAACATAATCATAATAATATTTATTACATAATATATGATTCATTTATGACTTTATATTACCTGTTTGTTAATAATTTCCATAGTAAAGAATAATTTCTGGTAATAATCGTTTTTATCATACATGTTTAGATTTTTTATTCTTGATCAAATTACATAGATAATGATTTTTTTACTTCCATAATTTAAAACATGATTTATATATCATTAATTTTCAATATATACATATACACATATATAGAATATATGGAATGGAATACACCATTCATGAAGATGATAGGTTGTACGTAGGCATGAATGGTGTTTCTATTGTCTTATCATATTAAATGGAAGCATATAAATTACATATATTTAAATATGTATATAAATAAATTATTACAGTATCATTATTATGTCATACATTTCATATTTATAACTATCTATATTTTTTATAATAATTTTTAATGGTTAATATGGAGAATGAATCTCATCACGTCGTGGAGATGACATGTTGTACGTAAGCACAAGCGACAGTATCATTTCGTAATGGTAAAGGCTAAGGAATTGGATAGAATATGAATTATAAATAAATAGTATCAGTCCATATTTATTATTTACATCATTTATATTTCTTTTTATACCCATCAATATAATGTATAGATGAAAAATAATTTACATCACAGCATGGAAAAGGTAAGCCATGCGTACGCATGGATTGTGTTATTATTTTCCATAAGATGGTTAAATGTCGGAATAAGGTTTACCGTAATCATAAAAATATATTTGAATATATTAGATTTTGGATTTATAATTTTAGAATTGAAAATTCTTTGAATAAGGAATTATAGGAAGAAAATAAATTGAATTGAATTCGTAAAACAATTACCACTTCTTCGGGTATCTTTTTTTTATTTGCATAAAAGGGCTCATTATAATAGCTTTCAACCAAAAGTGTGACCTTTTGAATGAATTTGGGGAATTTGAGAGTATAAATGGGTAGGGTTTGTTTCAGATAAAGAGTTTTAGAGTTGTCTATAAGGGATAAGGAGAGGTTCCATTCTATAAGAGAGGGGATGGGCAATTTTTTTAATCTTTGAAACTATTAATTTATTATAAATTTATTTTTGATTTAAAATAGCTAAAAATTTATTTATTTTGGGGATAATATGTGGATGAGTCTGAATCAACTCTACAGATAATATTTATAAATGTTGTTATTATATTTTTAACATTATCATTTTGACTTATCCTTAATTATTTTGTTTAATTTCAATTGTGGTATTAATACTATAAACATTAAATGCTTATAAATACATACTAATATGGTGTAAATTATACATAAATTGAATTTTTTTAATATTTTAGACCACATAATTATTGATTTTTAGTTTTGTTAGTTTTTAATTATTTTATTATAATTTAAGAAATTATTATTTTTATAAAATTTCAATAGTCTCAATTTTGACATTAGTCATTACATTAGCTTTAAATAAAATCCAAATAGAAAAATAAATTCAAAAAAAACATTGAATACCCTCCTTCCATGACAATTTCACCTAAAAAATTTGCGGATCTCCTCAATAAAGTCAAATAATATTTCTTTTAATAATTTTGAAATCACTTGTTTGATATTTCAATTAATTAAATAATTACATCTTCACTATTATGTCATTATTTATCATAATTATTTAATCTCTAAAAATTATAAATAAATACTTATAATGTTGAAAATTATATTAGACATCAAAATACTATTTATAATCTAAGTTATTTCATAGTTTCCCCCATATTAAAATAATTATACATATAAGAAATGAGAGTGTGACATTTTGTCACATTCTTTTATTTATTATAATATCTATATCATTTTCATAGGAAAAAATCCATTAAATGATAAACAATATCCTTATTTGCATTCATATGTGACGTTAGTTCACTTTCAAGGTTGCATACACTATTACAATTCGATGCTTTGAGATAAATCTTCACAACCGCCACCTGCTCAACTCATTTCATTTAGTTTCATGTCTTTGACTTCATAGCTATTATGGATTGATTATATTACTCCATTATATAGTATGATGGACCAATATTATAATGAAGAATTGTAAATTTATTCTTCTTTTTCTTTACATTTGATTATTTATTAGGATGATTCTCACTAACACTTTGGCTATGATTTGGAATGTTCTTATAAATTATTGATGAGTAATATCAAACAATGTGTTTGAATCCTTATCAATAGAAGTAGTGACCATTAAAATAATCCTTAAATTATATAACTCTATGTTTCCATTGATAATACTCTTATTATCTTTAATAACTTTTGGAAATAGAACAAACGTTATGATAATGTACCATCATTCCATATAAATAACAACTGAAATGAGGTGAAAAATGATACTATATTATAGTACCAGTTCATTGATTATTTATCTTTGTCTATGGATGCTAATTTCTTACAAGATCAATTTTCATCCTCAATGTGGGAGCTTTTTATCTGAAATCAATAACTATAGATTTATGTTTAAAATCAAACCCCTTTATAGCCTTGTCATTTTGATATGAAAATTTCTTTTGTTTTTATATAACTCTATTATCCACTTCAATCATTTATATCACTTGAAATATATTATATCCTAATTTGACACTTGTAGTCATGATTTTTTCTTAATCAGTATATTTTATTTGTTTTACATTGACTTCCACATTAATTTATTCAATGTAGTTAATTTTATCTATCTCTTTTTTATTCAAAACATTGATCACCCTTTCTGTTCATCAAATTTGATCCTTTACTCACCAATCATTTCTGAGTTCTCTATAATTGAATAAATATGAATTCTAATTTATTCTATCATCTCATAATTACCTTCTTCCTACTACTTCATATGGATTTTTTCATCAAAACCCACTCTTTTGTATTTCTTTATTTTGTCTCTTCCATAGTATCATTTAATTAATCTTGAATATAAACTCTTTCTTTGAATTATTATTCATCATTTTCTATTTCTTATCTTTTATAGGAGCATTCTACAACATAAACCATTTCACTTTATCCACGATCTTTGTAGTTATCCATCTCTTCAACCTCATATTCTTATGAAATGTCATTTAATTATGGAATAAGATTATTTCTTTGAAGAAATTTCTCTTGGTCATTTTAAGAATATTCATATAGGCTGGAGACTTCTTCATAGTAATTTCACCTTCTTCCTCATCATCTTCTTGAAACATATAGGGGAAATTTGATTCATTATTCCCAAACATTACAGACCAAAAGAATGAAAGTCAGAGATTCCCTTTGAACATTATTTTACCTATTTAAATATTTTAGGAAAGTAATGAAATAACAACATCTGTCTCATCTTCAACATGTCCATCTTCATTGGTATGATTCTTCATGGCCTTTAATTCCACCACTTTGGAATTTTATTTTTCCACAAAATCCTTATAATAATTTCTCATTCAATATGTGACAACTGTGTTGTGAAAAATATCCAATTTCATCTCAATTGGATATTTTTCATAGGGAAAATAATATATTAGATTAAACCAAGTTGGAAGTCATATCAGGATGCACATAATAATCTTTATGTCTCCAAGAATTTCTCTTAGACCACACATGTATTCCACAGTAACATGCACCCAATTAATGAATGAATATATAGACTCATTATTGTATATTCTTAGATCCTCATACTTTTCTCGTAGAAATTATATCTTCGTTTCGCTATATTTTTTGTTTCCCTCATAAATAAATAAAAAAATTCCCACATGTAATGTGATGAATTTCACTAAATCAACTTCATGTATATTGCAATGTATAGGGATCCCCCTAAAGAATTAATTTCTTTGGAGTCATAATCCAATTCCATTTTCTCATCATAGTTAAATCACCACTACAATACAAGCTAAAATACCATGCATTACAGCTTTTGTGAAATGCATTCCTAAATATCAGATGTTGTTCTCCATATGATTCTTCGAAAGTTGAAAATTGATTCCATTGATGATTATAATTCCTTTAGGATTTACAACCTCAATTTAATCCCCTTAGAGAGAAACACTAAAAATAATATTTAGATTTGATACCAAGCGTTATCCCAACTAGGTTAAATAAAATTAGACTTAGGAGTAAATCGAGGTATATTAAATTAAAAAAACTACCCCTTATGATCTTGTTTTTCATTAAAAACTATTTTCTATCACGTTCCAATACAATTTTCTAAACAGAAATGAAGGAATGCAGAAGACATGACAATTTTACTTTGTCCATACTCACTAGCCTATATACAAAGAGAATACAAATGAAATGTTCCTGTGTACCAAACCCACTAAATTTCACTACTGTTATAATGTTTGGAGAAGACTCATTGTCCCTAATTTTTTAAAAATAAATAAAAATTCGAAATCTCACTGCTCTCTCAACGGATGTGTGCTCACTGCTCCACCAGAAGAATATTATAATGATCACATGAATAGAGATTTTTTACACCATATTTAATGAATAATAAATTTCAACTTTGATTAACTTGATCATTACAATATTACAATATATTTACATAGAAATTACTTTCAACACTTTCACGATACTCACTTCTTTCGTGATGCTCAAACAATATTTGAGAATCCTTCCAATTATTCATAAGGATATAATTCTTTTTTCAACCCCACAACATTAGCAGATCTCAATAATTTTATGAATCTCTCTTGGACTTTGTGAATCACAAAAAAATTTTGAATCTCAAATATCCATCATGAACCCCGGTCTTTTCGCAATGCACACATAGCCATCATTATTCTTAATAATCTCCTGAATACCACTCAGCCTTTGTGATGCTCAATTATTTCATGAAGCTCACATATCCTTCACAAAGTTCAAAACATTTGGGAATCCTAATTATCCTTTATGTAGATCAATACCTTCATGATGATTACAAAATTCTCTTTGCTTTCATGTCCATTATGAACATATTTTCTTTGCAAAATGTTTCTCAATAAAAACCTGCATGAATAACCTTTGTGAATTTAAAGCCCCTTGATTATCATTCCGAATTTCTATTCTTCCAATGAGGGGGTGGAGGCCTATTTATTGGTGTTTCCACCCTTTTATTGAGTTTCCATACTCGTTGGTATATTTTCACAAATCTTCTGATTTTTCTTTGATGACCTCCCTTACTGTGTAAAGTATGAGGGAAATTTCCCGTTCATGAAACCTCTAGTGGTTGTAGAGGATAACCATCAACTATTCATGCATTCAAGAACCATAAAACCATCAAGAATCATTGATCCATGACAAATACCAAAACTATCATGAACCGAAAAAAACTTCAAAAAATACATGCCTTTCCATATATAATAATATTCAGTCTTAGAAATCTAAATATCATGATTCATGAGTCAATCAATAAATTTTGGACCCAAAAAATTTGAAAACATTGGGAAATAGTACCACCTTATGTACACAATTATTTGTACCATATCCCCTGAATTCATTCCTTTTTATTTTATCCTTTATTACATTTTGTTTCAGAGATCTCTCCCCAAATAACTTTGGAAACATTCTTTTTCTTCAATCACAATAATCCTAAATGACTGCAATGTCATATTGAAGGATATTTCCCTATAATTTCTACTAAAATGATCCATATTACATGGATTCCAATGAAATTTATACTCCTTGGATTTGATTTACTCAACCGACATGTATTCCTTGGAAATATCTACTCCTTGGATATGATGAACACTTAGGATTCATTTGACATTTCTAATCCTTGGATCTAATGACTTATTAGGATGACTTGGAAATTTATACTCGGATTTAGAATACTTGCTCAACATGGATTCCTTGTACATTTATACTCCATGGATCTGATTTAATTATTATAATGGGATTCCTTAGACATTTTTTCTCATTGTATACAATTTACATTTCCCTTTAGGATTCTATGGACATTTCTACTCCATAGATCCTGTTAATATATTTTACATGACATACCATTATGACTCGGAAATTTCTACTTCTTGGATCCTTGACCATATATTACCATTAATGAAATAAACGTTGTAGGTGATTGATGTTGTTTACCATGAATTATAGATATCACTTAATATTTAGTTATATAATAAAAATGAGACTCAATATACTTGAAAACATCACTTCTTCTTTTATTAATATTTCTCATATTTTATCTGCACACTACTTCAGCTTATATACTTAGACTAGACTTACAATAGACATCTTTAGTGGTGGCCTACTTAGTTTTATTTCACTCCCTTTTGGTACATAGTTTGTTACCCACATATAATTCATGGATGAAGGCAAGTACAAGGGAAAGAGCATTCTTGGTGATTCAAGATTGATATTTTAATATGAGTAGGCGATCATATGAATGTGATATGGATCATGATTCTATCTAGGGATATTTTTAATTTTGTTCTTTTAATAAATTTGATTCATGTATTGTACTATAAAACTATTTACATATATTTCTTAACATTTTTATGACATTCTATGATCATCACTATTATATGAAACTGTAGGATGTGATTAAATGGTTGATTATATATTTGATGTTATTGTTTTTCTTTTTTGATATTTGATATGTTTCTACTATGATTTATATGATTATACTATTGTGATAAACTCTAGTCAGTTGAGTATAGTATACCCACTATTCCATCATAAACCATCACAATTATTCAAAAGACTCTATATTATCGGGATTTGCGCTTCATACCATCTGACTCACCGAATTGGGGCATCATTTAGTGGATTATGTGTTGGGAAATTACATAGTGGTATCATATAAAAAAGGTTTCCTATATTTTTTATTATCCTATGTGAATGTTATGAAGGATATCGAGAATGTGTTAGAGTTTGGTATTGAGTTGTTCCTTGGATGTGTTATCCCATATAAAGAAAATAGCCATATTTACTATGATGGGATATGATGCATTATTTTATGCATGCTATAGTTGATTTGATTCGATTTTTGTGTGACACACATGATATATAAATTAATAATTATTCTAATGTTGGTAATTTTTTCCCTATTCTAATATGGTAGCGAATCAATGATCATACATCATTTTAGGAATGTAGTATATTTACATGTCGTGCATATTCCATGAAATATGAGATACATTTATTTACTGCATGAGATTTATTATATGTGATTTGAGTGATATACCTTTTATTTGATAGATGTATTTATAGAAAATTGGAGAAAATATTGTTTTAGTTAACATGTCTATATCAACATAATAGTGTTTTCTAGAATATATTAATACATACACTTTAAATAGTAAATTATGGTATATTGGGTTATAGACCATTACTCACATGGTCTCAAAAATGTTATGGTTCGGATTAAATGGATTCCATAATTAAATTTATAATGTGTATATTCCTTTATAAATTATTAATGGTAACCTACATAATTCAACCATTTAATAGGATATTAAATTTAATTTAATATGAATTGAAATGATATTAAATTATGAAATGGAAATAATGTTGTTAAATAGAGGTTCAAATTGAAAATTAAAGGGTGTTTCCTCTATAACATTCAATTGAAACTTTTTATACTTGAATCCCTTATTTAAAGTGGATAACATGGCCCTAAACCGACCTTAGTAGGGAGTAGTAGATAGTATCTATTTTGTCATTATGACTTGTATGTCACCCAGAAATGTCTTCAGAGAAGGAAGAGGGGTGTGACTCATATATGTGAAGGATTGTACTTGTCCTATTTATATATTTGTGTTCTTGTTATTACAATATTTTTTTTAGGAGTCTTCTTAGGATTTATATATATATTACACCATGACTAAATCCAATTGTGTGCCAATAGGGCGGAGAAGTACATGATGCAGAGGTGGTGTTCTATAGGACAACAGTATAACCTATCATGGTGACACTTATGAAACCTCTTATTGTAACTGATTTTGGTGATGATGATCAGTTTCAAGACGGGATCATAAGCTTTATGAAGAAAATTTACGGATCCCAATGTTCTTCCCCAATAATAGAATAGTTTATGAATGATTTATAATAGTAGTATTCGATCACATTTTTATGGTATGGTAGAACAAATACTACAGATTCATGGCTAGAAGCCACACTATTTATTTTCATGAATCTCAAGGCACCTCCTGAGAGGAGAGTGAATATCACTTCATATATGCTTCAGGATTCCTACCAGATATGGTGGGATGTGATTACTCAGACAAATATTCATTTAGATATGGCTTTGTGGGACTTATAGAAAATATTCTATGATTATTTTTATCTTGATGAATCATGGGATGATAGGGCTATAATATCTATCCACCTGGGTCATGAAGACTTTCCATTTACAAAATATTTTTCATGTTTCATAGATCCCAATCATTTCATACCAATTATGTTAGGTGATGAGTTATACAAGTATAAAATATTTGAGGATTGTCTCTAATTGAACAGCACAATCTTATCTTATAAAGAAATTACATTATTTTCATAGGAAACATAATTCATTGCACATATAGACTCCAAATGACCATATTAGTCTAGTGTAATTGGAAATGTGGAAACAAAAAAACTTGTACATAAGTGAGATACATTATCTCTCACTAGGTTCTTCATGACTATAACCCTAAATAGAAACATCATAATTAATACATATCTTCATATCTTAAGTAAGAAAACATAAAAAGGGGTGAGATCGGACACTCAATAACGGTAAATAAGGGATACAAATAAGCATAAACATTAACATTAGAATATGATAATGAAATCAAAACATTAAAATATCATTCCCTGTGTATCTAAGATCATACATGTTAATGATGGTATAAATATTATCCATTAATTATAAATGAGTCATAAAGGAAGAATGAAAATGATCCATTAAAGAATAACATAATAATAAGTATGGAATTCTATCATACACATAAAAATGCAATATCACTCCCTATAATTCAATACACTGTGCTAGAACTTATTGGAGAACTTTATGGGTTCAACTCCAACTATGTGGTACACACCACAATCCCCAATCATAGTCCTTTCCTTGTAAGGGATCAGGTTTCCCCATCTTCCCATAGTGGACTAGGTTTCTACCTATTCCCATAGTAGATCAGGTTCCCCTATCTTCCATCTTCATGGTTACTACACCTGCTAGGTGGGACACACCACAATCCCCAGTAGATATCCTTTCCTTGTAAGGGATAAAGTTTCCCATCATCACATAGTGGATCAAGCTCGTTGACTCAATTCCCATCAGTATATAATGATATTTAAATATTTACTGAATGTATTGAATGGATATATAGGTCTTACCAATCACAAATAACCATTCATACATGTTCTACAATATAATTAATCATTCATCATATCATGACCTGTAAAAAAAGAAGTGTTATATAATCATCATATCATAACCCAAGAAATAAAATGGGTATCACAAAACTTTCATCACATCATATCTTATTGAAAATAGATATGTTTTTAACCATTTAGTTAAAGAATAATCCATTAATAGAAGTTTGTTTTAAAATAATATAACCAGTGGAAGAGAAATGGGTTTCATAAAGATCATGCTAATAAGACATAAACCATTCTAGAAAGAATATAAATTTTACCATTGTATCATTTCCCAAGTAAGGAATCAGTAATATCAAAATATGTAATATTTAATTGAAAATAATTTTTAAAAACATTTTAGAAAAATATCAGGAGGAACATATCTTTTTTTCAATGAAAAAAAATCTTTTATAAACATAAATCCTTTTAAAAAACATTTTCATTAAAATTAAACATCATAACTCATAAAAAAATATTGAAAACATTTTGAAACCCATTTTTTTATAAACAAATTGAAAACATATAAATAAAATATTAAAACATTTTTAAAATAATTTATTTTAAAACACATTAAAAAATAATAATAAAATTTTGAAAATGTTTCGAAAATGTTTTCTTTGAAAACACTTTAAAAACATATTAAAAAACTTGAACTTTTTTTAAAATATTTTTCTTTGAAAACAATTTGAAATATTATAAATAAATATTAAAAACCATAAAAATAATTTAAAAATCTATTTACATTAAAATTACCTTAAAATATTATCTTTCAAACTATTTTTGAAAACATATTTCTTGATGTTCATGGCATGTGTCTCAAAGAAGGCATATTGAGAAAAAACTACATTGCTGATTTGGTTAATCTTTGAAGATTTAATCCATGAAAGAGATATAATAATATGGATATTTAAATTCCCATAAACATAAGGATAACGTTAATTTAATATATTCATAGTCAGTATAATCACAAACTCAGAAGTGGTGACCGTTGAATAAGTGGTAAATCTCACAAAAATTAATGTCATAATAGAAATCCTCTTACCTTATGTATTGACAATAATTGTACTCATAAAAAACTACTGTATAATAAATATAAGTTTGTTATAAATATTTTGATGAACCATATACTTATATATATTACCATATATGGTTTGGAAATGAATTTATTTTACCCTCTTTTAAATGGTTCTAGGTTAAGGTTTCGTTGCGGGTAATATCCATTTATTTTTAATATGTGTCTTAATTTATTATATTGATGGTCCTAATTATTATAACATGATTAAATATTTTAATAAATGATATAAATATCCTATATATTTTATATAAATTTAGTTATAATAATATATTGAATATGGTAATATGAAATGGAATACAACATTCATGGAGATAGTAGGTCATACGTACGCATGAAGGAAGATACTATTTTTCATATAGAATGAATCAATGAAAATGACATATGTGTATTTATAAATATATATATCCTTAAACTAGAATTATTATTTTAAAAATAACATATAATTTCACTACATGAA
Organism: Viscum album; assembly: GCA_963277665.1. Taxonomy (NCBI): domain Eukaryota; kingdom Viridiplantae; phylum Streptophyta; class Magnoliopsida; order Santalales; family Viscaceae; genus Viscum; species Viscum album. The sequence goes on along the minus strand of OY728140.1, from coordinate 1,694,785,461 downwards.
TCCTTAATACATTCCATATAGTGTGTGAACGAATCACATCACTTGGAGTAGGTGGTAGTCCACACTTCCCCGAACAAAATTATCGTATTTACCCAAAATGGAAAACATAATGGTATATGTTTTATAATAATTTCATAACTATAAATAAAACATATATTTCATATAAAAAAACATTTTCTTCCATAATTAAAAAATAAGAGAGAAGGTAAAGTAAAAATGAACAACATCGTTCTGTGAAGCGGTACTTCACTGTACAGAAGAACGTTATGTTTGTTACCCATTAGATATATTTTTATTTAATTATAGCATTAAAACTTATAATATAAACATCTCTTTATATTTTTTATATTATTTATATTATTTGTGCATGGAATAAGAATAACTGAGTTTATGGTGAATGAAAATAATGGAATGGATCTTGAGAAAGTATGTTACCACTTCTTTTGATAACTCCTTTTGGTTTTCACCGAAGGGATTCCTTGGATGGTTTTATTATAAAATGGAGGGATTCAAGGAGGAAGGTAAGGATGTTTCAAAGTGGATATGGTTGATATTGGCTGAACTTAATTGGTTTGGGAGGTGTGAACAAGGAGGATATATGGTTTTCTTTTATAGGGGATGGAAAGGACACATTTGGGAATTTAGAAAACAAGTAACGTTTATTCACATTTTTTACATAATAAAAGTAATAAAGACAATCCAAACTAAATAATGAAAGTTTTATGGACGAAATATGTCCATAAAATTGGTTTTGGACAATTTTATTGGTTATTTGGGCCCTGATGTTTGATGTTTACTCCCTTATTAAACATAATTTTACCATAATTGTTTTCATTAATCTTAATCACATTCACAAATATTTTTTTGTCAAAAAACAAGTTTACCTTTTCCTAATATAAAAATTATAATTATTAAAACTATTTATGTCTATTTACTAAAATTCAATTCATAGAGGTGGAAAAATTAAGTATATTTATAATCTAAAAAACGTGGCATGAAAGCGGGTTACTAAAGTGAGAATGATCAAAAGTTCACTAAGATTTTATATCTAAATTCAAAATAAAAATGAATCCAATTACATGAATTGTGTTAATAGATTTTTAATTAATCTATAAATACATGAAAAAAATAAAATATAATTTAAATATATAATTAAATTAAATAAAAAATATATTTTGAATTAAAATTCAATACACTTTTTTAAATATTCTTCAAGAAATTATGCTTCTCAGAAAAAATCCCCAAAAATTTACCCTAAACTAATTTGGATATTAAAAATTCAAAAATTAGGTTTATTTTGTCAAATTTAATTTCTAAATGTTTATAAATTATGTTTATTATTTTTTCTGATATGGTTATAAAAAATAAGTACTTTCAGTATAAAATAATTTTCAAACATATAAATTATTTGATATAGCAATTGAATGAATTATTATCTATATTATTTATCTATATAAAACAATTAAAAAGAATATTTAAAAATGTTTTATTACTATTCATATTACTATGTATACTGACTAAGATATAAATATCGCGTGTAAATAATTATAATAATAAAATTATGTTTTGTAGAAAATCGATATTTTATGTAACACAAGCCAAGTTGATGTAGCATGTAACAAAATATTTCATTAGTTTAAAGTGTAAATAATTTTATATTAAGTTTATCTTTCCATACATGAAATTAATTAAAATTAATTATTTCTAAAAAAATTTCACGAAAACATGAGGTGTTACATTCTACCACATTAAAATGTATTTTTCCCTAGAAATTCATCATTATAATACCAAAAAAATGAGTACACTCCTTCCTCACAATATCCTCAAGTTATTACATATCATTCTGTAACTGGTGATTTCTCCATCAAATATTGACCGGGGGAGTGATCATTTTTTCATTGATCTTTCACTATATGATCTAAAATTTCAACTAGTTGTTCCTTGTAATAATGAACATTCTCTAGTGGCACGATCATTGAGTTCAGTACATATTAAGGGTCAGGTATGTACTTCCTCAGTAGAGATACATAAAACACATCATGGAATTTAGAGATATTTGGATGATGTTCAATGAGATAGGCTATTGTTCTCATATAATCAATAACAGAAAATGGGTAATTATACATAGGGCATAACTTACATTTATTACTGAAACTCCAAACCTTATTCCATGAAGAAATTCAAAAAAACACCTTCTGACCAACATAAATTCAATTTCAAACTGACAGTTAATAACAAAACCTTTCTACTGACATTGAGAAACTTTGATATGTTTTTGAATGGCTCTAACTTTCTCTTCCATTTCATTAATTATCTTACGTCCCAATAGAGTTCATTATCCAACATTATCCCAATATGTTAGAGATCTACATTTCATCCTATTTTGGGCTTCATAAGTGTCTATCTGAATTCTTGAGTGATGTCTATTGTTGTAAGAAAACTCCACTGAGGGAAGGTATTGATCTCAACCACCATTGAAATCCAACGAATAAGTTATCGACATATCATCTAGGGTTTTAATTTCTATTTTAGACCGAACATCCTTCAATGGATGATAATAAATTATGAAACTCAATTCTCTATCATGTTCTTGTTGAAGGCTTTGCCAAAACATTGAGGTAGACCTCAGATCCTGATAAGATACAATAGAATGTGGTACTCTGTGCAACATTACCACTTTCTTGATCTATATCCTAGAAATGTGATCTAGATTGAATTATTCTTTGATAGAGATGAAGGGTGATAACCTAGTAAGGTGTTCAACTACCACTTATATAGTATTAACTCCTTTATAGGTTTTAGGGAGACCAATGAAAAAATTCTTAGTGGCATTCTCCCACTTTCATTGTAGTATGTGTAATGGATGCAATAGCCCCTTAAACTTTTTTCCTTCTTCATTAACATACTTGCATACCAGGAACTAAGATACAAACTCATCAATGACCCCCTTCATAACATCCCACAAGATGTATTATTTCAAGTATATCTAAAAAATCATAATTATTGGATGAATAGAGAATGACGATCTATGAGCTTACTCCAACAACTCCTTCAAATTTTGTAAGGAATGAACACACACATGATTCCTAAATGTTACTATTTCTTCATAATCATGGTTAAAATCAAGAACAAATATAACATTATTTTTTAGTTATATGTCTTCCTTCTATGCATCATTAATCTTCACATGGATAGAGGGTTGAACATTCAATTAATCATGATAATATTTTCACATTCCATCCATATTTGAAGATCGATCCTCTAAAAATACAATAATATTTGTTCTTTTCCATTCACATCATTTATTACTAGAAGGATCATTTCGACTCAAGGCATTAGCCAACTTATTCTCTTTCCTATGGTGGTAATGTATTGAGTAATCATAATATTTTATCATATCTAACCATCTTCTATGGAACATGTTCAACTCCTTATATGTGAATATATATTTTGGACTTCTATGATTAGTATGTATTTATGTCACACTTTCCTCAAAAATGATAATGAATCCATATCAATAATTCAAAAATTACCACTATTAACTCCAAATCATGAGTTGGATAATGTTGTTCCTTAATTATCAACTTTCATGAGGCATACGAGATGAAAATATAATTTTACATAATAATACATACCAATCACATCTTTGATGAATAAATATATATTAAAAAAACTTCTCCACCACATGGTAATGTATGAATAGGTTCATTGACAAGCCTTCTCTTCATTTCCTTGAGATTTTACTCACAATCATCTGTCAAGATGAACTTGGAACCCTTCTGAATTTCTATTTTCATATGATTAGATATTCATGATAAATTATCCCCAAACCATTGATTTTATCAATATAATCCATGAATACTATATATCCATCTTACGTTGGTTGTTCTAGGAAAACATTCAATAGCCACTATATTTTATGGATACACTGATATACCATATCTTGAGTTAATATGACCAAAAAATGAAGCATTTTGCTGCAAAATTTCACACATTGTAAATTTTTCATATTTCTTCTCTTTCATTATAGTCTTCAATAAAATTACTTAATGGTCTTCATTCTCTTCCTTTCCCTTTGAATATATAAAAATATTATATATAGAAACTACCATAAACAAATCAATGTATTATATTACTAATCTATTCTTAAAATCTATTAAGATAAGAGGGGAATTAGTAATACTAAAAGGCATTACTCAATATTCGTTGGGTCCATACCTAGTACGGAATTTAGTCTTGTGTATATCCTCTTTCTGGACCCTAAATTGATGATATCTAGAATGAATTTCAATGTTGGGAAAGTATTGATCTCCCTGAAATTTATCAAACAAGTCCTAAATATGTTGAAGGGGATGAAAATTCATGTTTTTGTGGAAGGCTAGACATCTCTTCTAGAAAGACATCCAAAAAGTCCTGAACAATAGTCATGTCATCTATGTTTAATTTCTCCCCAACTATTTGAGATAAATAGACATTCCGAATATAAATTATGATCCATGCATTATATATATTCTCTATAGTGATTTCATACTTATCACCACATTGATATATGATCAATGTTTGGTTTGAATTATATAACATATCTTCATTTCCTTAACAATTAATCCAAGCATTATGTAGAGAAATCCAATCCATGCTAGTGATGACCACAATTTTGATCGTGGGAATAACAATAATATATACAGGAAGTAAATTACCAAAACCATAAATTAGAGTGGAATCATAGACATGGGATTAAATCATCATACCATTAGTTATTTATACAACTAATTCCATATCTAATTATTAGGGTGGGATATTAATAGCCTTCAAAAGTTATTTAGATATGAAAGACTTGCTTGATTTAGAATCAGATTAGACATTATCATTTATAGAGTGGATGGTATTTGTACCTTTCACGATGTTGTTATTGTACCCCTCATCCAAAATACTGATCACAAGAGATTTCCACTTATCCCTTAGTATAATAGGTTCCTAACCCCAATCATCTTCACTAACCCTTGGTTTTGAGAACTACTTAGCATAATGCATATCCTACTTAAACTTTAATCACTAAAGTGTTGGTGGTTCATTATGTGGTGCTTTTCACCTATTTGTATTATTTTCTATCTTATTCACATCAGTACAACAGTCAATTTCCTAAAGGCCTTCCAATTTATATTTAAAATAGTTTTTATACCCCAAAATGAAATTACATACTTGTTTCTTTCCAAACCTATAAAATAAAATAAGGATCATATTCTTCCCTTTATGGTTTTTATATTTTCCATTGATCTCAATATTCCTTTTATTTTTCAATACATGATATATATATATATACCTCCAACCCCCAATTCATCATTGATTTCACAATGAAATATTATTCCGTAGCTACTAAAGTCTGCTTTGGAAATTCCCTTTTGAGACAAGTCATTTTTCTGCTGAGGAAACTATCAACCTTACATTTTGGTTGGATTATAATTATAGAAGTGTACCTTGAAATTATTTTTAAATTATCCTGATACATAATGATGGATTCATCATCCTTTTTCTTCAACTCAAGGAACTCAGTTTCCATCAATTTATGAAGAACATAATGAATGTACGTATTGACGAATAATATATGTAAGTCATCCCAATCCATGGATTCAATTTATTCTCACTTATTCATATTATTTATTAGAGTCCACCACTATTCTACTTCTCATTCTAACCGATAAACATCTAGAATGAATTTCTTATAAGGTGAATACTGGAGAATAAGGAACGTCTTTTTAGTTTCACTAATATAGTGTTCAGAAATATGTGGATTTGAATACCCACAAAATAATGTTTTTTTTCTTCATGATGGGCACAAAAACAATTTTCTATTAATTTCATGTTTGTATGCTCAATGTGATTCATATCTAGTAAAATCTATGTGAGTATAGAAATGAGGTTTTTCATTTTGGATCCCAATGAATTCAGATGATCATAAGAACAATCATTGCATTTTCCATCGTAATCACTATTAACATTGTTACTTCAGGTTCTGGCCATTGACTAAAACCAAAAAACATATATTAAGAAACATTCTTCATTGGGAGGAACCAAATAATTATGAAAAATCAACTAAAAGTATTTCTTAATTATGAAACATTCCTTAATATATGACACCTTAGGGTTATCATAGGTTATTAATAGAAAAATTATTTCTAAATCCTTAATGGTGGTTCCAGAGTTGTTTCTGATTTCCCAATGAATATACTTTGAGAGGTTGAAAATAGGTGTGTATAAAGTCATGTAATCATGTACCAAGTTATACTCAAGTTAGGCCTAAACACCTTGTTGGATCTGTTACTCCTTGGTACATCTGATCCAGAACCATGTCCATTTTTAGTATCTAGATAGGGATGTTTTTATATGAAACCACTCACTCTATCCCTTAAAAAAATTCCACCACATTTTCACATACTTGTTCTTAACCTTAGACTTATCATTAAGAATAATCATAGGGTTCTCAATATGTTTTTATAATAATTGTTTTTAAAGTTCACCAAAACCAATTATCTCATAAAAACCATAAAACCCCATTCTTAGTGTACATAGACATTACATATTTTTTTGAAAAAAAAACAAAATAAATTAAACAAATAGAAGAAAAAATACCACATTATACAAGTTCCTATAGAATCAAAGAAACCTAAAAAATGATATATAATTGAGAAAAAGTATTTCCCATTAGGTTCTTCTTAACTTAAACCCTCCTTAGACACGTCATTATTAATACATATCATCATATACTATGGAATGAATAAAAAACATGGTTATGTTAAACACTCAGTAAGGGTAAAAAATGGAGATATGTAATTAAAAACATGTGTATAAGGGTATGATAATTTGATCATAACAGTAAAATAACATAACATTCATATTAAAAACCATAAATGTAAATCATTCGATAAATATTAGCAATTCATAAGACATAAATCAAAAGGGAATCAATAAAATGATCCATTATAGAATAACATATGAATAATTAATAGAATTTTTGAATACATATTAATATGTAATTTAATTTCTTATAAGTCAAGACATAATTCTATAAATTATCTTGGAACTTCATTGTGACTACACCTATTGGGCGAGACACACCACCATCCCCAATCGTAGTCCTTTCTTTATAAGGGATTATTTTCCCCATCTTCCCATAGTGGATTGAGTTTTCCCATATTTTCATAGTGGATCAGGTTTCCCCATCCTCTATTTTCAGGGCACCTACCCCTACTAAGCAAGATACACCACCATCCCGAGTCACAATAATTTCTTTTTAAGGGATCAAGTTTCCCTATCATACCATAGTCGGTCAATACCATCAACTATAATCACATAATTTTCACATGAGATATAAATATTTACCCAATGAATTGGAGGGAGATATAGGTCCCACCCATCACACAATAAAACAAATTATATATGTTTCACAAGATAATAATATATTCATCATATCATCACCCATAAAAAGGTATGAATTACATAAACATCATATCTTAACCCATGAAATGAAATCTGTATCATTAATATATCATCACATCATAACCTATAGAAAAGAGATATATTTCATAATCATTTTACCAAATCATAACATGTGAAATGAAATAGGATTTAAAAGGATGTAACCCATGGAAGAGAAACATGATTCATAAAAATTATACTATTAAGAAATAAAACATACTTCAAAGAATATGAATGGAAATATTTGATAATTTACCCATAAAATAATGAGTTACATCAATGGATTTCATTATATATGTAAAATAATATTGAAATAAATTTTAAAAATATTTCATTAAAAAAATCATATCTTCGTTGAAAAAATACTTTTTAAACATAAATACTTTTTAAACCATTTTAATTGAAATTAAAATTGAAATAGTACAAACAAATATTTAAAACATTTATAAAAATATTTCTTTGAAAACCCATTGAAAACTTATAGAGAAACCATGAAAACGTTTTCAAAAAACTTTCTGTGAAAAAAATAAAATCTTTTAAGGGAATCATGAAAATATTTTGAAACCCATATCTTTAAAAACACATTAAAAAATTATAAATAAATGTTAAGAAATTAAAAAAAAATCCATTACATTGAAAATTATATTAAAATGTCATATTGGGAAACAATTTTGAAAATACGGTTCATGATGTTCTTGGTCTGTGTCTCAAAAAAATATAATTGAGACAAAAAAAATTTATTTATTTGGTAACTCTTGAAACATAAAACCAATGAAATGGAGAACATAAAAATGATATGTAAAAAAGAATAAATTTAATAAAATAGTAATATATTGTATTCAGGGGTATCATAATAACACACTAATAATAGATGATTATTGAATAAGATGTAAATCTCACAGAAATTAAAGTGAGAATCGAAATCCCTTTACCTTATGTATGGACTCTCATTGTACTTGTAAAAACCTCATGTATAATAAATATAAGTTTTTATAAATATATTATTGAAAAATATTTATATATATAATACAATATATGGTTTTATTATGACTTTTTATTACCCTATTATTAATGATTCCAAGTTAATTTTTTGATTCGAGTAATATTTTGTTGATTTTTCACATGTTACATAATTTGATACATTTTTTGTCCTCATATTTATATCATGATTTCAAGAATGTAAAACATGATATAAATTTTATTTATATTCAGTATATATGTGTTTATAGTAACATATATAATATATAAATCTAAAATTCAATACACCATTCATAAATACGGTAGACCGTACATTCGCATGAAATTTGTTTTTGTTTTTATTTTTCATATTAATATAAATAAAGTAAATTAAATATAAGTATATATAAATATATATTATATCATTAAAATATAATTATTAGTTCATATATTTATTATAATTTCACACAAATTATCTATAATACATTCCATGTAATGTGTGAACGAATCACATCACATTGAGAAGGTGGTAGTCTACACTTCCCCATACAAAATTATCATATTTATAAAAATGGAAATCATGAATGTATTTATTTTATAATACTTAAATAAGAATAAATAAATAATATATATCATTTATATTATATACAAATGTGTTTTCCATCATAATTACCATCCATTAGAGGTGGTAAAAGAAAAATGAACAACATCATTTCAGTATGTGATAGTTCGTCATACACTCGAACAATTAGTTTGTTCTCATTATAGGGATTTGTTTCCATGTGAAGGTAGAAAAGATATCATTAAATAACTTAGTATATTTAGGATACATTGGAAGTAATTTACTAATTTAATATTAATAATTTAGGTTGTTAAGAATGAAAATAAAGTAATGGAGCTTGATGAATGATGTTACCTCTTCTTTGGGTAATGCCTTTTGGTTTGCACCAAAAGTAATAATTGGTTGGTTTTGATACAAAATGTAGGATTAAAGGAAGGAGGGAAGTATTTTTGGAATATAATTGGGCAGATAATGGTCTAACATATTTGGTTTTAGAGGTTCGATGTAGGATGAGAGGTTGTGACCTTTTATAGGGGAGGGAATGGATGCACATAGAATTTTAGAAAACATGTTTGGTGTACCCAAGTTCATAATTAACAAATTTCATAAAAACAAAAACAAAATAATGGAAGTTTTATGGATGATATATGCCCATAAATGGGTTTTGGATAAGTTTCTATGTCATTTGGGCCTTAAAGATTAATGTTTACTCCCTTGTTAAAATTAATTTTACCTTAAACAATGTAATTAATCTTAATCACGAACAATAATATTTATGGTAAAAAAATAAGTTTATATTTTTAGAATATATATGTTATACTGATTAAATACTTGTATTTAAATTTTTATAAATTCAATTCACATAAGTGGAATAATTATGTTTAATGTTAATATCACACATGTGGTGAGAAAGTAATTTTTAATGTGAGAATGTTCAAAAGATCATTAATCTTTTATATATAAATTTAACATAAAAATGATTATAATGATGTAAATTGGATTAATAAAGGTAAAATTGATCTAGTTCAACTTTAAAACTAAATTAAAATATAATTTATCTACGTAGATAAATTAGATGAAAATGTTGTTTTGAATTAAAATTCATGAATTTTAAATATTCATAAAAAATGATGTTTCTAAGAAAAAACCAAACAATTAATGCTAGGATAATATTGAAATTAAAAATTAAAAAATTAGGTCTATTTTATCAAATAAAATTTATAAATTTTTCTAAAATTATTTTTATTTTTCTCACAGAAGGATATAAAAAAAGTTCTTTCATAAATATAGTATTTTCAAACATACAAACCCATTACTAGAAAAAAAATGTATGAATTATTATCATTATTATTATTTTATATATAACTATTATAAATAAAATTTAATAATGATTTACTAATAATAATATTACAATGTTTAATGGATATGTTATTTCTATCTCATTTAAATAATTATAACAGTAATATGATGTTTCATAGAAACTAGGGGTTGCGTATAAAGAAACACAATTCGATGTGAAATGAAACAAGAGATTATATTGGTGTAGTATATAAAAAATGTTTGACTTAGTGTAGCATGGATCATATAAAATAAATAAAATATAATAATTTAAAAAAGGTTCGCAAAATCACACGGTGTTACATTCCACCCCCCTTAAAATGAATTTAAGCATTGAAATTCATGATTATGACACCAAAAATTTGGAAACATCTACCACATAATATCCTTAGGTTCCCATATATCTTCTTCTAAAAGGTGATTTCACCAAAATAAACAATGATCAGATGACTGATCATGTTTTGTATTACATTCTCTATATGACTAAGAATTTCAACTGGTCTATCCTCTAATGAAAGTCCATACTCGAGTAGTATGACCTCTGAGTTTAGTCCATGTGAAGTTTTAGGTATTGAATTATATATGATAGATACATAGATCATATTGTGGACTTGAGAGTGATTGTTAGGATATTCTAAGTGATAAGATACAATTTTTATATGATCAAGAATCTCGAAGGGGTTAATATACCTAGGGATAATTTGCCCTTTCTCCCCAAAAATTTTAACAATAATCAATGGAGAATTTTTTTTAAAACCCTTCTCTACAACTTCAAATTGTAGGACACATCGATGGTTATCAGCCTAACTTTTCTACCAAATTTAAGATTCCTTGATATGTTGTTGAATGGATCTAGTCTTCTCTACCATTATTTTATTTATCTCAGGTACCACTATATTTATTAATCCAACATCATCCAATTAATTTGGAGCTCTACATTTTTTTACCATAGAGGGATTCATAAGGTGTCGTCGAAATTTTTTAGGGAAATATATTGTTATAATAAAACATAAAAGGAGGAAGATATTGATAACAACCACCTTTGATATAAAATGAACAAGATCTCAACATATACTCAAGGGCTTGAAATTGTATTTCAGACTAAATATCCTTCTGTGGATGATAAGAAGTACATATACTCAACAGTTTATCATGTTCTTACTGAAGGCTTCATGAGATCAGTAAGGTAAACCTTTCTTTCCAATCAGATACAATATAATGTGGTGCTATGTGCAACCTTTCCACTTCCTTAATGTATATCTTGGAAATATCATCAAGAGAGAATTATTATATAATAGTGATGAGGTGTTCTATCCTAGTAAGGTGATCTACTACCATCCATACAACATTAACACCTTCATGGGTTTTTGGGAGTCCGGAAAAAATCCATAGTGACATTCTCCCATTTCCATTCTGGTATGGGTAACTATTGGTCAAAAATCCTCCAAGGTAACATTGTAGTATTTTTGTGTTGGTTGTGTATGATGACAATACAGGTTTCCAAGATGAATTTTCAAGTTCCAGAGATGTTGTCGACTGTCCATTTGGACAAAAAACTATGACAAAGGAAGATATGATCTAGAGGTGGTACAAAATAATATATACAAGGTGGTGCCATTTTCCTGTGTTTTCCAAAATTTTGGGGTCCAAGATTTTGGATTTGGTGAGAATCAGAAAATATGGATTTCCATGAAGATCTCATAAAAATATCGGAAAGGAATAAATTTTTCAAAGATGGGATTCATGAAGTATATGTTGTGAAGACTTAAAGGAAATTGACGATTTATTTCTCTATTATGATGAGATTTGGGAATGATATAGGTGAAGAGCTCTTCAAGTAATATTTGTGGCACAAAAGAAGACGGAACATCACAGTTGCACAAAGGAAGAAGAAGCATTGCGGTGGCACATAGGAAGATGGATAATTCTGGTGGAAAAATGAATTTTATGGAATGATTCACTATTAAAATGAGCTTTTCGAATCTTGAAAATATCCATGGTGCTTCGCGAAATAGATTGAATTTCAGCGGAGATTTCAGAGCTTTTTTATTTGAGCTGACGTGGCACTGACATCACACAGAAGGTTCTCAAGTGGATGGAATTTCCTATAATTAATCCTTAACCCCCTCGAGAGAAGTAGAGAGTTTTACAAAGAAATATTTGTAACTCTTGAATCAAAAAGGTGGTTTATAGATGTAGTAGGATTTGAAAAAGATAAGAGCTTCGTTGCGGAAAATATCTCTCTAAGAAAGAGGCGTGTCCCACGTTGGCTTAGTGAGCTTTGTGAAGAAAGCCACTTTGAGACAACTTGAGCTCTGTGATTTCCTAATTTCTGTGAAGCCTTGATCTTTGTGAAGGCTTGATCACTATGAAGAAATGTTCTCTACAAATCTGTAAGCTCTGTAAAGGTGTTTGGTTTATGTAGATGCAAGGAATTCGCAAATTCTTGTTTGTGAATTGTGAAATTGGGAGCTTTGCGATGTAGGGAGATTTGAAAAGCTATTTCCAAAGGTTGTTTCTTTGTGATAAGTGGAAAATGGGTATTCATCAGTGGATGAATTTTTTTACTTCCACAAAGAATCTACATACAGTGAAGTATGCACTCATTAGATATAATGAAAGGACCTACAAGTCTTTAAACTATGAGAAAATCTTCTAAATATGCAGTGAGCTCACTTCAATTGAGAGAGAAATGAGTTCTCAAATTTTGGATGGTTGTAAACTATGAGGGACAGTGTGTCCACATAGAACTTGTAAACAGTAGTGCGCTTATAATGTATTTTCTACATCAGTACATCATCGGTGTATGCTCCTTGGACATAGCCCAGTGTGGGTGAACCAAGTAAAATTGTTGTGTCATGTGCATACATTAAGATTAATTAATACACTACAATGGGAAGAAGAGAGATAATAGAGTTTTTCTAACAAAAAAACAAGATCAAACGAGTTTTGGGTTTTAATTTTTCATACCCAGATTCACCCCCCTCTCAAGGTATCTAGCCTTGTGGACCTAACTATTAAAGATTCAACATCTCCTTATATTTTTGACTTTTTTTCATTAAATTTTCAGAATACTAAGCATAAAGATACAAAATCAGTGATATCCCACTTTATTCAATCCCACCAGAAGTATTATTTCAAGTATATATACATCAAAATACTTCCATGATGAAAAGATAATGTAGAACAATGATCTTCCTCCAACAGTTGTTTCTTCAAATCTAGTATGGAATGAACACATATACAATTCTATAACAATATCATTTTAATAGAATAAAGGTTAAATGTAGAAACATCTCCAACCTCCATTTTCATCTCAATTTATTAATTCTTCACCTCTTTATTATTCACTAGGATAGAGGGTTCAACATTCAATTAAGAAAGATAAGATATTTCCCCTTTCTTCATGATTTCCAGATCCACCCTTTCCAAATAGATAAATATTGGATATTTTTTAAACCTCAACCTGGATATGCTAGCATGATCATTTTGAATCACGGAATCAACCACATTTTTTTCATTCTAATTATGGTAATGTATTGAGAAATCATAATATTTTGTAACCTATAAACATCAAATCAAGTGCATGTTAAAATCCGTTTGTGTGAATATCAATTTTAAACTTTTATTATCAGTATATATATCATAATTTTCTCTATAAATATAATGCCTTTATATATTTTATGTAAAAAATACCGGTGATAACTCCAAATCATGAGTTGGTTATTTTTATTGTTAATCTTCAACTTCCATGAGGCATAATCGATAACCATGTTATTCTACATAATAACACATCCCTATACCAGATTTGATATAATCACTATATAAAAAAATCCTGTCCACTATAGTTTAATATATGAACATGGGGAGTTTATTTTACTTCCCTAAAGATCCAAGAAACTTTCCACACACTCATCAGAATAAAAAATATTTGAACCCTTCTATGTAAACATGATAAGAGGATTAGATAGTCTTGTAAAAATCTCTAAAAACCATCATCAATAGTATCTGTATAACCCATGAAAACTATGTATAATGGCTTCCATGGTTTGTCTAGTTCATTATTTGATAGACTATATATTTGATTGATCTACTGCTATACCATCTCATGAGATTATGTGACCCAAAAAAGATACATTTTTCCACCAAATTTCCAAATATAAATTTTGAATATATATAATACTTCCTATGGATCATTATTAAAATTATCAAATGGTCTTCATGAACTTACATTATCTTTAAATATATAAATATATCATCCATAAACACTACCACAAACAGATCAAGGAAATCTCTAAATACTCAATTCATAAAATCCATGAAGGTATTAGAGGCATTCATAAGACCAAGTTGCATCACTATATATTCATAGTGTCTATACATTGAACATAATTACATCATGAGAATATCCTTTTTTATAAAGAATTGATAATATCAATAATGAAGTTCAATGATAGAATAGTATTGATCTCCACATAGTTAATTAAAAAAATCATCAGTACAGAGAAGATGATACTTGTTCTGGATCAGGATCTTGTTCAACTTCCAATAAAAAATATAGAGTCACATTGCAATGTCCTTCTTTTTCAAGAAGCGAATAGTTTCACCCTATGATTAAAGAATTGGATGAATGAATCCCATATCAAGGTTTTCTTGGAGTTTCATCTTAAATTCATGCAACTACATTGGGGACATTCTATTGAGAGTCTTTAAAATTTTTGTGGAAGAAGGTTTGAGCCCTATCGAGAACTCAACTTCACATTTTGGTGGAACTCTAGGAAAATATTATGTAAAGACATCTAGTATGTCCCAAAAAATATTCATATCATTGATGTATATTTTATCCCCAATAATTTTAGATAAACCCCCCTTATTAATGGGAATTAAGACCCATTCAATAGATTTAATCTCTACATAATGTTCATACTTATCATCACATTGATAGATGATCATCGATTGTTTTGAAATATCCAACATAACATATTCTACTTGACAATCGATGTGTGATTTATTTTGTGAAATCCAATCCATTCCTAAGATGAAAAAAAACTTAACTTGGGGAATAATTTCAATATTTATAGTAAGTACATTCTAACAAAATTCTATAAATGAGGAATCATAGACTTGAGATGAAATCATCTTACTATTAGGGGTTTTTACTTCTGACTCGGCATCTAATTGATTGAGTGGGATCTTAATATTCTTATCCAATTCATTAGATATGAATGATTTGTTATATCTGGAGTCAAATAAAAAATTATCCCTTTTAGAGTGGATTGTAATTGTACATTTCACCACATTATTATCACACCACTTTTCGAAAATAGTGATCACATTTTATTTATCCTTGTCCATAATTTTAGGAGGTTACTAACTCCAATCATCATCATGAACCCCATGGGTTTGATAACTAGATAGTAAAATACCCTTCCTACTTAAACATAAATAACTAAAGTGTGGGAGGTATATTTTATATAGTATCCCCCTTATTAGCATCCTTTAAAAACTTCTTCACATCAGTGCAAAAATCAATTGTGCAATGATCTCCCCTTTTGAACTAAAAAATAATATTAGACTCCATAATGAAATTATCCCTATGAAACTTTAAAAAAAAAAAATCCTAATGTAAATGGAATATTATTAAATTCATGATTTTTAGATTTTCAATTCATGTACATCTTCATTTTCTTGTTAGAACCATCAAATTGATCTATAAATCTAACCTCTATTTCAACATTTATTGCACAACGTAAAATAACTTCACTACTAATATAGTATCTTTTCACCAATTCCCTTCAGAGACAGGGTTTTAGTCCACTAAAGAACCTATAAAATTTAATTTTGGGTTGGGTAAAAATTCTAAATGCATACCTCATATGTCCTATGAAATTATCCTCATAGGTACTAATGGATTCCTTATCCATTTCCTTTAACACATGGAACTCATTTTATGTCTTTCTACAAAGAAAATGTGAATGTACTTATTGAAGATTATTTTCATGAACTCATCCAAATCCATGGATTCAATTTTTCCTTGTATCCTCATATTCTTGATTAGATTCCACCACAAGTTAAATTCAAATACTAACTAATAAACTACCATAATGACCTTCTCATGATCCAAACACTAGATAATGGATAATAAGTTTTTGTTGAATGGATCCAGTGTTCAAAACAAAGTGAAAAAAACCCATCTAAATGAAGGTGGATTTTTCCTCATGAAGGACCCAAAAAATCATTTTACTCTCATTTTCTTAATTAGAATCTCATCATGACTAATAGACTGAGAATGATATGTGAAAATAGTAATGAGGGTTTTCATTATAGATCCAATAGAATTTTGATAATTAGGAGTAACAACCATCTCATTTTCTATCCCAATCACAATTAATGCAGTTTCGTTGAATTCCATCCACTGAAAAAATCCAAAAACAATAGAGTAAGAAACAATTTCCATAGTGAGGAACCGCATAATTATGAAAACCCACAAACATGATGTCTAAATTAAGAAACCTTCATTAATCTATGAGACCTTTGGTTAATACTAAGTTATTCATAGCCAACATATTTTTAAAACAATTATGATAGTTCATGATGAATTTGTGAATTCCAAAATCATATCTCCCTTGGAGTGTCAAACCAGTTGTAATGTAAGGAATTTTGACATATACTAGGCTATGCTCGATTCAAGCCAGATTACCCTTGTTGTAGTTGTTACTCCTAGGTAAATATATGATAGGACTCTATGAAATTTTAGTTTCTAGATAGTGACTTATTTCTAAGAAACCACCTTCTCTATCCATTACCCAAATTCTCGAAAATTTTCCTATACTTTTACACATATATAGACTTATCAATAAGAATGTCCTTATGGTTATCACTAAGGTTTTCTCATACTTGTTTCAAAAGAATAACTAAACCATTTATCTAATACAAACTGTAACAACCCATTAATAACATACATATACATTAAATTAGATTTGAATAAATATTAATCAATTACATAAATCCGCCCCAAAATACCATATTAGTTTAGTGCCTTTGGATATATAGAATCCTTAAAACTGGTAAAAAAGTGAGTTTCATTTTCTCCCACTAGGTTCTTTATGAATTGCACACTTATTAGACACATCCTACATAAAATCAATATTCATATCATGGGGTAGGAAACATAAAAAGGGGTGTGATCATATGACCAGTAAGGGTAAAATGGGAGATAAGTAAGAATAAACATGGGAATAAGGCTATGAGAATGTGATCATAACATTAGAAGATTTTACCCTGCATATCAAAGATAATAAACCTAAATCATGGCATAAATAAGACATGAATAATAAAGGAATCAAGAGAATGATCCATGAAATTGTAATATATTAATAAGTCATGGAATTTAATTATACACATAAACATGAAAGAACATTAACTATAAGTCATGATTCATTTCTAAAACTTTTCATGGAACTTAATGGGGGCTACACCTACTGGGGAGGACCCACCACTATCCCCAGTCACTTTGCTTTCCTTATAATGGATCTGTTTGCCATATATTACCATAGTAGATCAGGTTTCCCATCTTCCCATAGTGGATCAAGTTTCCCCATCTTCCATCTCCATGGTGACTACACATACTGGGTCAGACACACCACAATTTCCAGTCATATTCCATTCCTTATAAGGGATTGGGTTTCCCTATCTTTCTATAGTGGATCAAGCCCCTTGACTAAATTCCAATCATTATCTCATGAGTTATAATTTTTTTCCTAATGCATTGGATGGAGATATAGGTCCCACCCTTCACATAATGAAACCATTCATACATGTTCTACAGGATTATAAAACATTAATCATATCATGACCAAAAAAAAGAGATGGGTTTCATAAATATCATATCATAACCCATAAAAAGAAATGGGTACCATAAAAATATCATCACGTCATAACCTATACAAAAGAGATAGGTTTAATAATAATTTAATCAATTTATAACCCATGAAAATAAGTGTGTTTCAAAAAAAATATAACATGTGGAAGAGAAACATGTTCCATAATCATCATTCTATTAAGACATATACAATTTAAAAAAGAATATGAATGGTATTCGTGGAGAATTTTCCCAAATAGGAATGTAAAACATCAATAGATGTCATCACAGATGGAAAAAAACTTTTTAAATTCATTTTAAAAAAATTAGGAAGAAGATATCATTTCATATTTGAAATTTTTTAATGATAAAACATTTTAAAAACCCTTTTCTTTAAAATTTTTCTTAAAAACATATAAGGGAATAAATAAAATGTTTTGAAACCTATTTCTTTGGAAACACATTGAAAACATATAAAAATATCTTGAAAATGTTCTAAAAATCATTTCTTTAAAAAAAATTGAAATCATATAAATAAATCTTGAAAATATTTTAAAACTATTTCTTTGAAAACACTTTGAAAACATTTAATGAAATCATGAAAACGTTTTGAAAAAAAATTCATTAAATATAATTTTAAAACATATAAATAAGGACTGAAATTCATAAAAAATTTATAAAATTATTTTTCCATGAAAATTATCTTAAAACATAATCTCTTAAAACATTTTTTAAAACATAATCCTTGATATTCATGACATTTGTCTCAAAGTAGAAAATTGAGACAAAACTACTTTACAGATTTGGTAACTCTTGAATCATAAAACCCATGAATGATAGATACAAAATATGGATATAAATATTCCAATAAAATTAAGGGTAAAAAAGTTAATCTTTTCATGGGTAGTATAATCACACACAAAAAAGAAATGAGTGGTGAAGAAGGCCTAAATATTACAGAAATGAATGTGAGAAAAGAAATCCCATTAATTTGTGTCTTTATTTTGTTTTCACTGAAAAAAACTTCTTTTATATTAAATATATGTTTGGAATTAATTATTTATAGAACCATATTCTAATATATAATACAATATTTCTTCTATTATGACTTAATATTACCATTATATTAACGATTCCATGTTATGGTTGTTTTGGTAATATGCGCTTTGTTTTTTTCATGTGTCCTAATTAGTTAGATTTTTTCATCATAATTATATCATGAATTAAAAAATGTAAAACATGGTAAAAATATAATTTATATTAAGTATATTTTTATTTATAATAATATATAGAATATTAAAATATAAAATGGAATACAACATTCTAGGAGTTAGTAGGACGTACATACACATGAACACTATTTCTTTTTTTCTTTTTCATATTGAAATAATGAAAGAAAATGAAATATATGTATATATATAATATCATTATATAATAATTATTAAGTTATATATATCATATAAGTTCTCTAAACCCATCCTTTTTATGTTCCATGTATTGTGTGTGCGATTCACATCACTTTGAGAAGGCGGTTGCCCGCACTTCCCCAAACAAAATTGTCGTATTTACACAAAATGAAAAGAATGAAATTATGTGTTTTATAATAACTATATAAGAATAAATAAATCATATATATCATATATATCATATAAAAATACAGTTTTTATCATAATTCTCATCCATGAGATGTTGTAATGGAAAAAACAACATCATTTCGTGAGGCGGGAGTTCGCCTTACTTGGATGGATTTCTAAAAAAATGGATGATTCATAGAGGAGGGGCGGATTTGTGTAATTTTATTTGATAGATATTTTCTAAAATTATATGGTTATATAGGTTTGAATAATGGGGACAGTTGGTCGCCTTTTATCGGGGGAGGGAAAGGTCACACAATGCCATTTTCAAATCAAGTAAGATCTACCCACGTTTTTACCTAAACAAAGTCCTAAAAACATAATAAATCAGTAATTCAATCTTTATAGATTTAATATTTCCATACAAATTGTTTTGTACAAGTGGATATGTAATTTGGGCTATTAGTATTAAGGATTTTTCCCTAGTTAAGTTTAATTTCACCTTTATCGCTGTAATTAATCCTAATCTCATTCACTAGTCTTTTTGGTTAAAAGTTAAGTTGAGATCTTATTAATATGTTAATATTATACTGATAAAAAATTTTATGTTTATTTTTAAAAATTTAATTCACATAATTAGACAAATAATGTTTAATGCCAATCTCATAGATGTGGAAATAATGCGTGTAAAACAGAGAATATAAAAACGTTCATTACGTTTTTATATCTAAATTCAACATAAAAATGCGTCTAATTAACATAATTGGATTAATATATGTATAATGGTTCTATTATTACATTAAAACCATCTTAAAATATAATTTTTCTATATAAAAAAATTAGATAAAAAAAATATTTGGAATTAAAATTCTGTAGATTTTAGTATTCATCCAAATATGAAGTTTCTCAGAAAAATCCCAAAAACTCACCCTAAGATAATGTTGACATTATTAATTAAAAAATAGGTTTATTTTATCAATGTAAATTTTTAAAATTTTCTAAGATTAATTTTATTAGTTATTCACATAAGTATATAGAAAAACCTGTTCATTTAAGAATTTTTTTTCAAACATATAAAGACATTAAAATATCAATTGTATGAATATTTATCAATAAGATGTATCTATATAAAAAAATTATAACTAATTTTTAATCATTAGTTATTACTACTCATATTACTATGTTTAAATGCAAGGTTATGACTATCTTCTTTAAATAATTATAACTATAATATGATGCTTCGTAGAAACTCATTATTGTGTATAATGCAAGACAAGTTGATGTTGTGTATCAATATTTTATATCTTGGTGTAGCGTGTAATGAATTTTTGAATTACTGTATTGTGAAAAAAATGACATGAAATATAATTAATTATTTTTGAAAAAGGTTCCTAAAAAATTAGGGAGTTACATTTGGTATGACATACAATCATAGGTGAATGTCCTTCATCTTACTATTATATTAGAAATACTAAATTAGACATCTATTAATGAGTGTAACCTAAGAGGAGGTGGGGGTGTAATGAAAAGTATATTAGCTTCTAGACCAAGTGGCTCACTGTCATGGGGAAGGAAAATACATTTTTTGGTCTGTTGTGAGGGGATTACCAGCTAGATCATTAATATTGGTAGTTCTATATTCTTTCATAAGTGTGGGATGTAGAGACATATGAGGTTCCAGTTAGATTGAAACCCATTTGAGTGTCAAGATTTTGGAAGTATGTTCTATCAATAGTGTTTTCAACCCTTTCTTATAAAATATCATCAAAGAGGATATCCACTGTCCCCAAATTTATGTTTGGGGTAAACATCTTCTCGCCAGGTAGGGGTTTTGGATTGCAACCGACTAATTAGGTAAAGGTGGTGGTCATAGAAATATTCTCTCAGAACAAAAAAAATATAGTTCCAACATAGAGGAACTACTTAGGGTAGTCATGCAATATCTCAATACCCCATTTCATCCCATATGTATATATTTTATCTGGTACATGATATCATATAGTTCGACCTTCAATTATGAACGATACTATTCTAATATACTCTACATTAGTATCTTCTATTTTCAATACATGTGCTTCTCATTCATTCAGACATGTCCCTATTATGTAGATCCTTGGGATTGATGTTTCAGTTTTCTATGGCATGATGACACTTTACACTCCATTGTGGATTCAATCAGAGAGTGTACACTAGAGTAAGAAGTTCTCCCTTAAGGTAGGTGGGTGTCACTTCATATGGGACAAAATTTTCCTCAAGATGATAGGTCTTAGCATCATTTATGGGATTGAATGGTCAGGAAACTATCTATATTATGTTGATTTCTCTGAATGTATTGTGAATTAAACATATTCATAGGGTGAAGTTTTCATTCATAGGGTTGAATGTGATGTCTAGGTCAGCCAAGATATACCTAATTATTATGGGATGATCAGGATGATAGCATATATTTGTAGTCCATATAAATTTGATTAGGGAATACATCATGTGTATTTTCCTCCAATGATTTATCATTTCATGGATTATTTCTTTGATGATTTTTAGGACTACCTCTTTAGAGATATGTAGAGTATTCCATTAAACTAGCTCTATAAGCAGCATCAGCATACATTCCAACCGATATGATTGATACTATTGTGTTATAAAAGATCCATTGGATTATATAAGTCATTAAAAAAGAGTTTTATATGACCCGGTGCATCTTCATTTATTTTTCTTGTCCTTTTCTACAATAAGAATGATGGAACCCATCATTTATGTGTGGATTTCCATAATTTAAATGACTTGACTGTTAAAAACCGATATCCTTTTCTATATATATATTATCTATTGTACTAGATCTAAGGATATAGGTATTTCATGATTAATTAAATGATATTAGGTAATAATTAGGTGTTTATTTGATCTTTATACATTCCTCATACAACTTTCCAATGTAGGAATTGTCTATATGATCCATTGGCCATGTTTCTTTCTCTCATGAATGAGAACGTTGTTTTCATGGAACAGATGAAAAGGGGTTTCCATCTATATTTATATCCATTTCTTGTGGTATTCATGGAAAATATCTTGGTATATTCTCACACTCATCATGATCATTTGAAACATCTTGAGAACATATTGGATACACTAAGAGAGAATCAATTGTTTTGTAACCTCACAAAGTGACTCTTTTTTTAGGGATAAAATTAATTTCCTTGGTCATATAATCTTAGACACCATAGTGTTATATGACCTAGAGATGGTGAGAGATTTATTTTTCAAGGATTATCCCAATAATGTCTTTTATATATTGAGTTTTTTGGGGCTAACTAGATATTACATATGCTTCATTCCAGGATTATCTTTCATAGTATCCCTTCCCATAGAGTTAACTATGATGTTTGTGATGTTATCATGGTCTAACACCTAGGAGACATCCATTCAGAAGAAAAAATCCATAATGAATTCAATTTCAATCCCAATTCATCCACAGTTGGGAAGAATTTATCTTGTCTATTATGATATATCATGTATTGGGATTGGAGTAGTTCTAATGTTTTATTAGTGAGTCATGGAGTAAAGGTCTCATAAGTTGAGGCCACATTAGTGGAACAACATGACATACAAACTAAATTTAGTTATTGTTGCACATGGCTTCTTCTATAAGATACATTACTTATTTGAAGATTGTTTTATGGTGTATACCGATCACAAAATTCTCATCTGAAAATTTACTCAGTGAGACAAGAATATTAGGAAATGAAAGTGGGTTAAAGAACTATAATCCTCTATTTTCAATATTACTTATATTATCAGAAAGAGAAATGTAATTACTAATTATCCATTCATGAGGACACATAAACATGTTTTTAATGAGGATAGTAGTAAGTGGATTCTTATGGACATTTTTTCATAGATGTGTTTGGAGGTCTAGGATAGACATCCTAATACCTCAATATCACCCCTGGTGGTGACAATCACTCATCTAGATAGGGTGATGATAAGAATACTATTAGATTATTTGGGCTTGGTTCTATGGGAGAGTGTGTTAGGTGAAAAACTGCCACCTAGTTAGACTATTGGTGAGAATTAAATTCAACACATACATTGGAATTTATATGTTACACCAGATATAAAAGATAATTTTATGTGGGAATTTTATTCCTCATCTTGAGCAATAAAACATAGTGTCACTAAGTTGTATCAATACGTATATCTCTAGTACTACTGGATAGGTATGAAATGGGACATAACAGGATTTATTACTTGTTGGTCCAATTTTCCGCAGGTGAAGGTGGAAAATCAGTGACTGAAAACAAACTTATAGTCATTGTCCATTCATGGGAGGATATGTTAATATGTTACCATGTATTTCATAATATTACATCTTATATTTCTTTTATTAAACTATATATTTTGGTTAGTTGTAGAACGATTGACAAAGTTATCCAAAATTTTACCAATACAAGATATTTTCTATATGGATGATTTAGGGAGGCTATATGTCAGGGAAATTAAACACATTCATGGAGCCCCAAAATTCTATCTTATATCATTGGGACTCTTATTTCACATCACAGTTCTAGAAGGTGTTTCATAAGGCCCTGGATAAATATGTACATCTGAGTTTGGCCATCCACCATCAGACAGATAGTTTAATAGAGTGTATGTTTTGGGTGCTATAGGACATGCATCAATCTTTTGTATTTGTCTTTGGTGGTTCTTGAGAAAATAATAAACATCTTTTTTTACTTATCTTATAATAATTTCTTTTAGATTTTCATTTATATGTCTCCATATGAGTCCCTTTATGGTAGGCCAAGTTAATAACCATTATGTTGGTTAGATATAGGGGATGGATCACTTCAAGGACCACATATCATTCAATCGACTACAAAGTAAGTTTATATATTTAGAATGTTCAACATGGCTTATCAGTCTATGAAGTATTCATATACAAACCACCAATGATGAAATCTTTTGTTTGAATTCAGAGATCAAATTTTCATTCATATTTTTCTTAGACTGGGCCATAGACAAATTTGTAAAAAAGGAAACCTACAACCATGTTATGGAAGGCACTTCAAGATTCTACAGAGAGTCATGTTGGTATCTTATCAGTTGTAGAAACCTTGGTGGCCCCCACCATGAAAATTTTCTTCCATATATCTCAGGTTCACTGAAATGATTCGTATTAGTCTTATCTTCATCAGTCATAAGAGGTTGAATTCGAGGTACATGTATTCTTTTGGGAGAATCCAATTAGAATTGTTGACCATATCACAATGGTTCTTTGGGGCCAGTCAGTTCTTATAGTATGGGTTATATTGAATCATGACCATGTTTAGTCTGAGACATAGTAATAGAATGGTAATATATAAGATTTGGGTTTAGATATTTTCTTAGATGATTCCTTTCTACCCTCGTAAGGTCAACTTAGGGATGACGTGACTTAAGAAGAGGAGGTTTTAAAGACCAAATTTTTTTATAATGGTCTGTATCATTATTTCATGGTTTATTTCCTTGTTTTCTGACCTAATATGAATTTATTGTGAGACAATTGAAGAAACAAGGGTTATAGGGCTTGTTCAAGGCCTATATCATTGAATTTTAGTGATAGAAGATGGCCTTCATAGTTAGTGGAAACTATTCCACCAAGTCTACATGGCCATAGAAAATTTTATATTGTGGCTCATTGAATATGATTGGTATCATGGATTTTGTAATTGTGTGGCCTAGGCTGAATACCCATGTGATTGGTGCATACAATTTAATAGAAGGGAAATGCACAGTTGGTTCATGGTTAGTATTATCATGAAAAATGATCTTGAGAGGGGGGTTTTGATGGAGATATGGGTATATGGTTCCCACATGGACTGTAAAACAATGAATCCATACCATACCACTTAATTTTTAAAGGGGAAATGACCATGTTTTCATAATTAATTTTAACAGTTAACCCTCCTTATTATCTCTTGTTTCTTCAATGCGACATCCCTTGTTTCTCCCATTGGATTTCTTCCACTTTCCATTAATATAGTATTTGGTAATTTTTCAACGCCTAGACTCCAATAGAGCCCCCGCCGGTCTCATTGGATAGCCACCAGTGATATATTCATTCCTTAGGAACCTTTACTCATTTTCATTTCTATTTGTGATTCTATTCCAGTGTCGTATATTATTACCTATATTCAGGCTATTTGTCTATTCATTAATTTTCATTTCGTCATTAACAAATAATAGGTAAAGAATACTTTATTTTACTTCAATGAGCATGAAGAAGATACTTTATAGCTTTTCCCATAAAGTCAGTATGTTTATACACTATTTATATTGTGTTTTATGCTGTACTTTTTGGGTGATACTTCTTAATTAATTAAAAATTGAGTTAAATTTTGAATAATCATTTCATGGATCCATTATATATTGTTAGAGTTTTTCAAATTCAATACAAACCTCACATGGGTTGTTTTCATCACTTGAACTAATTTATTTTACCCTTTGTGTGTGTTGAGTTACTTTTACATTTTTTTAATTCAATATTGTAATAAAGAGTGTGTTTAAAGGTTTTAATCACCTTATGGAACCATGTAATTTGTATAAAAATTAATAAAAACGATAATACCTTAGATTTTATATTATTGTGAGGGTATTAATTAAGTTAATAATGAAAATATTTATAAATGGTGATTGTTTTTGTTATGATGATAATGGAGGGTTCAAGATATGGAACAACTGACCAGACTAGGATGCCTTGAACATTTCTACTTTAAGGATCATTATTACATTGATTTTATAGGCATTTATACTCCTTGAGTTTTATTTACTCATCCAACATGTATCCTTGGAAATTTCTACTCCTTAGATCCAAACAAACCATTAGGATATCTTTTACATTTATACTCTATGGATATGGTGACTAATTAGGATGCCTTGGTAATTTCAACTCCTTGATTATGGATTAATTACCAAAAATTGATTACATGGACATTTCTACTCTGTGGATACTATTTAAATGTCATATTTGGATGCATTGGAAATTTCTACCCTTGGTATTTTAATTACGTGACACACTACATTTCCATGAAAATTTTTACTTCTGAAATCTAGTTTACATTTCTACTCCTTAGATCTTTTCCCATGTAGTCCCATTACCCAGTTACATAGTGTAGACCATTGATGAAATTTACCATATGTTAAATATATCCCTTATGATTTAATTTCATTATCATAGTGAGACTTGGTATAATAGATAGCAGCACTTTAGATTTTATCCCTTTTACTTCTGTTATATCTTTACACTACTTTAGATTATATACATTGATTTGAATTGTTATAGAAATTGATGGTGGTATATTACTAAGTATTATAACACACCCCATTCAAGATATAATTTGGTACTTAGAACCACTTCATGGATTTAGGGAGGTACATGGAAAAGTAACCACCTGGTGATGATTGATTTTTTTTCATATGAGTAGGGTACCATAGGAAAGGGCTATAGTCTATGATGAAATCTAAGGAGAGTATTATTTTTTGTATTTTTTTTACATTTGATCGATACATGTGTTGTATTGGAATCCTTTTTCCACATATATCATGTATTGTTTACAGAAATCCATGTTCAGCACGTCTACATGGCATTGTGGGTTGATATTATATGGTTGATTATAAGATAGATGTT
This sequence comes from Viscum album, assembly GCA_963277665.1. Lineage (NCBI taxonomy): Eukaryota > Viridiplantae > Streptophyta > Magnoliopsida > Santalales > Viscaceae > Viscum > Viscum album. The sequence goes on along the minus strand of OY728140.1, from coordinate 1,694,758,033 downwards.
ATTCATCAGTTGCTCAGTAATATGATATGGTTCTTCTATTGATTGATATAATTATACCATTGTGCTACCCTCGATTCATGGGGGGTGTTATATCCCCACTATTCCAACATGGGCGCTCATATTTATTTTTCATCTTATGTCACATAGGTAGGTGCGCTTATGTCCATGTGACCCACTATCTTGGGGCACTGTTTGGTGGCATCCAGACTAAGACATTACATATCTGACATGATTAACCTATCAAATCATGTATCTTTAAACCTTTCCAATATAGAAATATTGTAATGTCATCTATTTTATAATCCCCAGTCTATCTCATCTTTATACTCCTTTCATATGCATGAAATCCTCAATGAAATCTCATGTGTATGCCCCACCCTATCTCATATTTTCTCACCATTCATGGACTAGGTATCCCACAAGGTCCTCCTACTTGGTGTAAGACCCAAATATAGTTAGAATCCTTTTATGTGAAAAACTTAATAAGACAATATGGTGGGAAAGTAATTAGTCAAATATTCCTCATAAGATGATTACACGGTAATCATGATAAATAATCTATATGTGATAGGCCAAGGACACAAATTTTTTTTATCATAAGATAACCTTTTTTACATGAATAATGTGTATTGTCTTTTTATGGTTATGTTCAAGGGATTACCTTGGTGAAGATAAAGGTGTGCCTCTATTGACATGATAGAAATCCATCAAGTGATGATCTAGGGATGACTCTAGTGATGAATTGGGGTTGATCCATTATGTTCCTTTTATGAGGATGAGATTCCCTCATGTCCTAATATGAGGATGTTAAAACAGGCCTCCTACATGCTATAAGCCCCATCCATATCTCCTCTTGTTATATTACAAACAAACAAGGTGACCCATATAGAACATATCATTAGTAATTCAGACACCAACAACTATTAGGAACCTTTAATGTAGTCACCCATACAATATGACCTTTAATCACATCGAATGATCCTTATGAAACAATCTTAAAGGGTACCCCATATCCAGTTAAGAAGAAAAAATTGTAGTTTATTATTTCCATTATAAGGACAAATAAGAAGCCCTCTCTTGCAATAAATATCAAAAAAATTATAGTAACCTCCTCATTAGAAATGTATAAACTCTTCATTGAAAATACATTCTTCATTAAACTAGATCATTATGAACATATAGTAAAATAATATAGAACATGTAATACATGTAGTTATTCACATGTAAATAGGGGTTTTATTAAATCATTGTCACAATGATAAACGACCACAAAATAATATTTTTGAATGATTTTCAAACATATCACAAATCTATAAGGGAGGTTTGAAGTAATAAAAAATATCCCCAAAAAAGGGTGCAGTGCACCTAAACTCCAATAATCTAGAGAAAAACTCATTCTGATGTTTTTTTGGTGAGAGAACCCGGTGTCAAATAACTTTATAAAATAATTTTCATGTTGAATTTTATATTGTATCATAACATATGAGGGATCGATTGGTGTTTTTGTTGGTGTTTCCATAGGAAAATGAAATTGAACATAATGTGAATCATTCAATTGTCCCAAAAACATCACATATGGAAAAATATGGATTAATCATTACATCACAGGATGTTTTTCATCAGTTATTCCCTGAAAAGAAAATTTGGAACCCAACATTAATCCATAAACTATGAAATTGATTGATCAACAATTAACTCTTACCTATAATTTTCCATTGATAAGTTTCTTGTTAACTTTTATATATTCAAATACAATCTGATCTCCCTTAAATCAAATAGAATCAAAAAAATGCGGTGATGAATCAAATTCAAATTGGATAAGATTCTAGTAGTCATAGGACCACTCATCATATGAGTACTAATGGAAAACACACTGATCATATTCCATGAATACTATTGAGACCATGTTCCTGAATATATGATAAAAACAACCACCAACCAAGAAACTCTGACATCAGGTGGTGAATGTACTTGTTTGGTATTATCATCAGAGTGGTACCATCCCAACATTGGTAGAAGCACAAGGAAGCCTTCAGTAATTGAAACCACATAGGTCGTCCTACCAATGAGGTCATGAATAATCATGTCACCCATATTTATATATCCATATAATTGATGATTCTATCACCTGAGTGTAGAAACCCACACTTTCTATATCATATAGCGATAGAGGAGGTCCAACATTGTTATGGAAACCAACCAGGAACTAGGTAGGATGGCTCCTATAGACCATGCTCACTATCATTGACATGTGACTCTAACTCTATGAAAATCAATGGGGGAAGCTCTTCTCTGGAAAACACTCGAAACAAATGAACTAAAAAGGTGGTCCTAATAGTGTAATCACACCAATACGACGCTAGAGTATGCCCATGTCCCTAATACTTAAAAGAAATTTGATGCTCATATGTGTATCAAGTCAATGACCCTGGGAAAATAAATGATAACAACTAGAAGAAATGTTCAAAATTTATCACCACTAGACTTATTAACAGAAGAATCCGAAGGAGAACTGCAACTCATAGGGTTGGAGGAATTTATTTCATTTTTAACCCTAGGTTCATCTAAGATATCATCATGAGAGTATGAATGCACTTGAATTATAAAAATATCTCATATAAGAAAATTGTTTTACTTCCAAACATCAGTTTTACATCAATAAATGACATTATTCTTAGCCTGACTAATGTTGTTATGCATGAAACTCTCCAACATTATGAAAAATAGGAATCACATGAAATGTTTCCCAAAATCATACAATGGTAACCATCCCACCAAACAATACAGTGGGTACTAACTTGGAGATCATTACAATGAGAACTGTCCCACCAAACTAAACAATGTGTAATTAACCAGTAAATGAGATACTCTACTGATGTGTAACACCATATTCATTATATTTTCACGAACATTGTATCAACTAGGTGATAAGAATTTTTTCATTGTTCTCACGATCACTCTTTTAGAAAGGATGATCATACACTTCAATAATCACCTGGGCCATAGTAGGATGTCTATTACAATACTCCTAGAATTTGTGAATAAGGGATTTATGATACCCACATACCTATGAAGAATGAATTAATATCCATGTTGGTGATTTGGAGATAAATTTTGATAGTGGATAAGCTAAATTTAAATAGTAAATCCTGTCTCCAAGGTCTGCAATTGGACTCACATTAGCATTAACTAATACAAACATTGAAAAATGAATGGGGTTCACCATGTATTCTTCACAGTAGTCCTTTGAGGATGAAAATTAAATATTTATTTATTAAAAGATAACCCCAATATAAAAAAATTAGGATCATTAATATATAATTATGGAGATGATTTAGGGTTATTTTCACCTTCGTGAAATACCAACATCCTCCCCAAGTTGTCTTCTTTAGTGTGATTTTCCCCCTAGAATAGTTATGGTTCCATTTTTTGATCTTTCAGTTTATCCCTAGGTGAATTATGAACAACATTCTACCCCACCCCAACTCATAGGGATATGGGAATTTTTATGTAATCCAAAATCTCAATCGGATGATTTCAGATATTTTTAATCCTCGATAACAACCACGAAATACCCACATCAATCAGAGTCCTTCAGTCTTAGGGAAGCATTATTGATGTATTAATAATCAATACCTTCAACATAATCCCTTGAATTGATCAATATTGAGGAACAACCACTAAGACACAAAATTGATATACATTCCCATACTAGTGGAGGCATTTGTGGAAAAATGGGGAAGAAATGTTTTTTTCATCTCTCTATGGTATGAGAAGAATGTTAAACACATTCAAACCAGAACATTTATATTATTATTTTTTCTAAGAAACAAATAATTATTTGATCATTCTCCTAATCATTAAGTAGTCTATGGATGAAGATTTTAGAGACAAAGATTATTATTAACCCTACCATTGATTGTTTGTACATAAAATCAATAAATAATTCATATTTAATTATTAGCCTCGAGGGAAGATAGATGTGTAATATTTGATCCAGATAAAATAGAATCTCTTCTCCATCCATGTTGAATTCATGAGTACAACATTCAATTTTTTCCAAAGGGACAGGTTCTTCAATCACTCCATGATATATGAGACAAGTTCTATTCCATTAAATTAGAGTTTTTTTCTACATACACAACCTATTCATCAGAGAATAACATCATTGTTCTCCCATTGATAAAGAGTCCCAAGTATACCTCCATAAGAAATTATCCCATCATCATCCCTACAAAACAATTGGGACATATGTCTTAAGGATTATATGTTATCAAATGTTGTCTTTAAAACTACATAGTATAATGTTTGATATTTTGTTAATATCCTGATACTCATGTGTAAGGAATAAAAGTTATTATCACTCCAATAGAAAATCATTCCACTTGAAAATTTCATTTATTCCTTTTGTCCTTGTATCATGACATTAATCCTTAAGACATTATAGTCCAAACTAAATGACACTATACTGAATAGTATTTTTTCATTTTCATGTGACAAGAAATTACACGTCATATCAACACATTATGTTACTTACCTTCCCTTTTTCTGTATGAATTAGATCTGTATAGTCAGTCTATAGTTTGTAGGCTTACGATCTCATGAAAATTTTTCTCCAAAAATCCTATACTAGAATAATGATATCTCACCATGTCCTAGCATGAAAACCAAATCCACATTGGATTTCCAATATTATAATACAAGGAAAACAATCCATTTAATTTTAAATTCATTATAAATGATCTAGATCTCTATGGTATATGAAATACCCCGATTCCTATATATGATGTTGATCTTCATAGGGACCATGTTTAATAACTATGTGTGGATTGATTCATATCCACAGAGTATATGTACCGATTCCCAGGTCTTGAACCTTCATCTTAGCCACAAAATTCTATCACATTTGTATCTTACCTTGTAGTGGTTTATGTGATATTCAGTCCATGATATGTCAATACCAATTATTAGATCTTACAAAATTGGAGTAATTTTATAATTTAACTTTATTTCTCATACTAAATATGACTCATGTGAGATAGTGGGATTTGATTGATTTTCACAATTAGAAAAGATGAGATGAATTAAACCCAATAAGAGAGAATCAAATTCCTCACAATAAAATTTTAATCTACATAATAACATTGTTATATCATATTTGAACATAAATTATTTGTATGGGTTCATTCTACATTAACACAAAATTGAAAAATTAGGCAACCACTATGTGCGAGATCAATCTACATAGGTAAACAACAATATTTTTCAGAAATCCAAGGCTTCTAGTTATCCTAGAAAATTGTTGTGTTTGGGATAAATTTTTCTAGTAATTTACAGACTACTTATGCTAGACATAGCCATAACATTCATTTTCATTTCAATTTTCTAATCCAATAGGGAAAAATAGATACCTCTAATATTTTTGATTCTCCACCAAATTAAAAAAAAACCTCCACACATATGAGTTAGATCTATATGAGTACCTTATAAGAAATAAGTGTGCAGTGATTACGATAAAATGGGATATTTAATTATTCCTATAATTCATCTGTTAGGTGTAGCTATGAAAAAATCAAAATACCCATATCTTTTGTTTCTTCATAACCCTTTCTTTATTAGTGTATTGTTTTCTACTTTTTTAGTTAGAAGACAACATTATTACACATCACATGTTAATGTGATTAGTTTCAAACCAATAATTATTACTTTTTTGATTACTATAATCTATAAAACATGTGAGGCCTCAAAATTTGGTGCTAAACATCATATTTATTGTCAATCCCTATTATGAACTCTCATATTACACAATTAATCTTATAGTTAACCCTTGTTTCTCAAACAGAATATGACTCAAATGACCTAACTAGGTTTGGTTGATCATATTGTTTAACACTATTATTATAAAAAATTAAAGAGGCCAAATATAATTTCTATATGACAATAAAATTTATATAATGAAGTACATTTCACATGATGTAAAATAATAGGTCAGGTTATCCCATAGACATTATGTTAAACTGCACCACATTCCCATCCTATTTGTATAATACTAAACTACACAACACACATGGTCAATCTTATTATATCATAATATTATTAAAACATCACATTTTTATGTGTTAATTTCCTTAAACTAGTTCTATATCTATACAAGTTCCCGAAAATCACATTGGTCTCACTTATAATACCCTATATGAATAAAAAAATTACCTAATTTTTTGAATTCTATTGTGATCACTAGGATCATCCTTTCATGGCTTCTTGTTTGGAAAGAACCATTTCATCCCACATTTATTTGAGTTAGATTTATGTGCTGAGCCTCTAGAATGTATTTCATTGTTCATGGGAAATTCACATAACCGATTCCCCCATTTTAAAGGGTACATTCCTAGTTTTTGGTCCTTCTAATACACTATGGATCCTCTCAAAATATGATTTTCACTAAAAAATATGAATGAAAATGGATCAAATGATATTATTCCATTATATTTATTAGGTTATCCCTTAAATGTTAAGGTTCTATTGACTAATCATAAATTAGATAAAACCATGAATTCTCTTGCACAAGAGAAAGATCTTTGAGAGACTCTTTACTTAATTCCATGTCACATGATGTTAAATTGTATGACATGGGGTCATCATGTCAAATTGATCATTCCATCATGTGATATTTCACTCAGTAATTCCATTTTATATCTCACTGAAAAAGGAATTTTTTTAATAAATATTTCTGTAAAATTAATATTCTTGAAATGATCTTGAATAACTTTGGTTTCCCTGATGAAACTGTATATATTTTATTTCTTATTAAACATCAATCAGGTTTCAATGAGTCATTTAATCATCTTAATTACCACATTATAATAACATTGGTATCGTTGAATGATTGATTTGAAGGTGCCCATCTTGTATTTTATGTTAAAATATAATTCTTTTGAGTCTGTGAAGTAACAAGTATGTGATTTTTTAGGAAAGGTCTCCCATAACCCCCATAAGATTTTTCCAAATGGTGTGAAACTAGTTTCAACAATTACTAATGGGAATCCTACTAACACCATCCACTATTTACCATCTTTTAAATAATTCCTACGTATGATTTACTTTTTCTATAAACCTAATATTTTATGGAATTTTTATACTCCAAATGTGTCACATTCATGCATCATATGCGCATTAAATGAAATATTATGACATAAAAATCATAAGTCACTTCATTTTGAGGTATTCATATCCTACGAATTCTCAAATTCCATAATTTGGTTATTCCTCTAGAAAATCCAAAATGGTAAATTCCAACTTAACATAAATATGAGAAACCATTTTTCAAAGCATTACAGCCTTAAAATTTATCCCCTAGAAGTCCTAGATGTATGAACAAAAACTACATGGCACTTCATCATTACGATAAGACCTTAAATTATACAATGAGTGTTCAATCTCGTATGACCATGAACTACTCGTATAATGATAACATTTTCACTATTATATACAGAGACTGTCTTCATATCTTTTAGGTTTATATAACCCACCCTTTCAATCGATGAACATTTATCTAACCCAAATAAGATGTACCAAACATTTTTTCATAACAATGGGACATTTGAAATCTTTTGTGAGACTCCTCATCCACCCTACTTACTTCATATCAGTTTATATAATAATCACCAGAAAATGTGAGTAAAGACCCTACCATTTTTATCCTGTAACCTTAGGTAAATCCTCTTAGTCCCTCTTTTCAAAAAACTATTGTTAATAAGGACTGACTAGTCTAAAGGGACATTGTAAAAATTTCATGGGGGGTAAACACAATATCAATTTTTTTCTGGTGAGGTAACCCTTTAGGGGCATTTTTTGTGGATAAATAGTCCCCCTTAAACACATGGGTTAATTCCCTAATGGTGTGGAAATAGTTACCACCATTTCTAATGGTCAAAATACTCATACCAGACATCATTCCCTCATATCAGATTAAAAAAATTGATGAACAAATTCACTTAGTCAAAATAGATCAATACATTTTATGTGAATGATCTCCCTTACATATGAGTTAGAACTATGTAACCCCCCCCCCCCCCCCACATTCATAAAAATCTGACTAATGCATGTTATCTTTAGAGATGGTTTCTATAATCCTCACATTAGTTTATAATGGCCTAGTTACATGATGTCAAACTATACAACATTTATCTTATATGTATGATTTTAAACATTATAGACAAAGGCCCTTATCACATGAACTAATCTATAGATCATATGTGTCCTAGTCATATGAAATTAAACCACACAAAAAGTGGTTTTATTATATAATTTATTAAAATACATAGATTGTGATATATTATATGACCCATAAGCTACATGAGAAAATGATACATATAGAGTTTCCTGGAATATGAATCTTATCCATGAATTTATGATAACATTGAAGAATCATATCTTAATGAAACCTATTTATTATATAAAAGGTAAAATCTCATTAGATTCCATAGTTCATATCCCATAAAATGAAAAAATGTAAAAAATGTATTTCCTTTCATGAGAGTTCGATCTACATAGGGGTCCCTTCTTTGGTCACTCACCACTAGAAATCTACAAACCACCACTACCTAGTTCCAGAATCGACTCAATGAAATGCAACTACCTCCACTCACAGTTGCAAGAAGAATTCACTACCAAACTGGAAATCAAACACCTCAAACCATAAATGTCAAATATTTACCTTAGACCCATATTTTAATATCATCCCACCGAGGAATTCATTTAGTACTTCCACCCATATACAAAATCTGGATTCACTGTCATTTTTTACGGAATGTCGTCTGAGCTTGGGCCACCCTCTGTACCTCCCAGATATTTTATGTGATATATTTTTTTAAATTTCATAGATATATTGTGTTGTAAAAAACACCATGATTATCATGCACTATACACAACACTGTACTGTCTAACAGTATATGCAAAAATATTCTTGGCTTGTGTTGTACACAATTTCAAGTTCTTTTTACAGAATTCATTTCACGCAACACCAATTATTGATTTTGTTCATTGTAGAAATGAACTATGTTCATATTATTTTAAACACAACACCAGTGTAAGATTTCACTACACACAACACTGACTTGGATTTCATTACACGCAATAGAAGCCTTCCTCCATAGGTTAAGTTGTACATGATAACGAGTTTCGGTAAACAATGATATATTATTAAAATATTATTATTTAATGGGATATAAACTTGAAATTATGAATAATATTAATCAAATTTGTAATTTTAAATAACATTATCATTCATAAAACACATTTTCTGGAACATGATATGAGAAAAAAGTCAATTTTTCGGATAAAAGAAGTATTTTTAAAAAAATGTAGTTTTAACACCTTTTGATGGGACACCCATTTTAAATCTAGTTTTTTACACTTTTATAAGTTAAATTTGAAAAAATAAACTTTTTATTAGGAAGTGGGACATAAAAATATATTTTTTATAAAATTTTGGTATTTTTTCATAAAATTAAAATTTTAATGAATAGTGAAAATACTGCATTTTAATTCAAAATAACCTTTTCATATAATTTATTTATATTTCTATATTAACATTATAATTAGTTTTAAAGTGATATTGGATTATATTTTTGTCTTTATATTGGATTTTGGTCATTTTATGTAATTTTACTTGTAAAATGGACATAAACTCATGTCAATCTTTTGTTAGTTATTACTTTATAAAAACCAATTTTTTGGTTTAGGCAGCGGGAATTAATTTTAATTTAATTATTGAAACTTATTTGTTTTGAATTTGGAAAAAAGTTTTTCATATTTGGAATCAAAATGTTCAAATTATGTAAATCGGTAAGTTTTATTTTTTAACATTATGAATAGTAACTCCGGTAATTATTTTATTTACCATGGTTAAAGGCTAAATCTCGTAATTAAGGGTAAAGAAATAATATTTTAATTATATTAAACTACCATAAATCATTTTATCATCCTACTTTATGAAATATCTCCCACTATTTAAATCCTTGGATAGATTTTGGGACTCTATGGATTCACCTAGATGTGAAAATGATATTTTATAAGAATTAATTTAAAGTAAATATAAATATAACATAAAAATATATCTTTTTCTTAATTTATTTTAATACATTCTTATATAAATGATATCTATGCATATAAATAGTAATTATAAATATAAAAATATTCCTTACATCGTGGTATTTTGTTTATAATTTTTAGACAATAGATAAATATATTTATTTATGACACAATTATGATTTAGTGATTACCTCATTAATGAATGATTAAAATAAATGAATTTATAAATATTAAAATAAATTTAATTTGAAAATTTTGATGAAATAAACAAATTTTCTTGATAAAATTGAAATATTAGGGATGATTTTATGCCTATTCGTTGAATTAATCCGGTTTTTATGATTTTTTTAAAAAAGTCAAGTATTAATAGTGTCCAAAATTGACAGAATTCATTAATTAAAACATAAAATAGTTAATTAATTGATTTAAAATTCCTAAAATGATAATATTTGTTAAATGTTTAATATAATTCCAAATATGTAATTAATAACCTTTTTGGGTTGTTTGATAGTATATGGTAATTACATTAACTCATAATCTGTAAATAACATGATATCACAATAAGATTAGAAAGGGTTAAATAAGGGTTAAACCAAAAAGATAATAATAACATATATTCAAAACATGACTAATTTTTTTTTATGATGGTTATTTGAACCAAAATCATCTATTCTTAGAATTATATAAATTGTGGACATTTTTTAATCAAAATTAAATTTATAATAAATTAATATTTTGAGAGTTTTCTAAAGTTCTCATGTCATGTCTTATAAAAGGGTATATCCTCCCTCTCCACTTCACTCCATTTTGAGCCTTCCAAATCAGTAAAACCCTTAGCATTTCTCATATCAAATTTTTTAGTTACATTCTAGTGGTTCTGATCTTCTCTAAAGGCTAGCTGTAGTTCCCTAAGATGAAATTTAATTGAGGTACATCGAAGAAATGGTAATCTCTTCTACCGATTGATTCAAAATTATTTCTTATTCCACTTCCTATTCATTAGTTGTTTCATTAGAAATTAATAACATCAGTACCACTCATATAATGATATTCTATTATAAATATTAAACTACTCTGTTTCAAATTCTATCCATCGTACAAAATAAAAAATCACCACGCGTATATACATACGACTTACCATCTCCACGTCATGGTGTAATATGTTTTTCACCACAACCTTGATTGGATGGGTATAGTGGTGTAAATAATAACAATTTATTATTATTAAATAATTATAGTAAATATGTGATATTATATACCATCCACTTCAATACCAATCAACAATTATCTGAATTATATCGTTTCTCATGTGTACATACGGTTTACCGTCTCCATGATGAAATTATATTCGTTCACCACGTTAATTAATCAAGAAATATTATAAAGTATGTATAAAAAGTAATAATAAAATATATGACAAAATAATTCTACTGGATATATATGTATATATATATTTCATTTACATACATCCGTTTAATTAAATAAGGAAACAAAAACAACATCCATGTGTACATAAGACCGACTCTCTCCATAAATGGTGTATTCTATTTAATTTATCTATATATTCTATATATATTTATATAGTAAATATATATGATATATAAATCATCTTTTACATTTTGGATGTAAGTAAATCATGATCTATGTAATAATATCATGAATAAGAATTCCAAACACATATGATAAATAAAACGATTGTTACCTAAAATGTTGTTTTAACATGGAATTGACAAATGCATGGGTAATATAAAGTCATAAGTAAATCATATATAATATCATAAATATTATTATGGTTATTTTACAAGTTAATGATATGTTGAAACCCACTATACAAGAGTTTCAGACACATATTAAAAAATCAGACATAAGGTAAGGGATAACATTGTAATCTCATTTTTAGCCGATATTGCATATACATAAGTATTTATTCGGGTTATATTCATCATCCATGTCCATTTTTTCGAAAAATGTTTTCATAAAATGTTCAATATTCTTACAAGTATGTTTAAATTCATTTTAAAACATTTTTTACTTTTACTACATGGTATGAAGGGAATATTTTCTTCGGTTTACCAAATAAGTTACTTTTTTGACTTTTTCGGTAAAATTACGAGGTGAATGTTTTTGTTTATCTTATACAAAAAGAATGGATTTTTACGGTTTCATGACATATTATTTCTAGGAATATTCTTATAAAATGTTTCATGTTCATTTTAAACTATATTATTTTCTTTTAAAATTGTGCAACATTTTCAGAAAAGAAAATGTTTTTGAAGAAGAAATGATATTTTTCTCATGAACTATGTTCAAGTGGTTTATCAAAATTATTTTCCATCTATGATGAAGCTCTTAAATAGGGTTATGTTTCTATACCTATTATTACTATGATTTGATATCATCAATTATGGAATTATATTTTATATTAATTATGTTATGATTAAATTATATTTATGAAACCCATTTTATTTCATGGGTTATGCTATGATGAATGATTTATGTTTTGTTGCACATGTAAGAATGATTTCATTATGAGATAGGTGGGAACTATATCTCCCTCCATTGAATTGGTTACATATTTATATCTCATGAGATAGACATGAATTAAATATAATGTAAATATGATTTAGTAATACATGTATGGAATTGAATGTAAATACGGTTCTATAATATCTGGCTAGAATGGTAAGTAAACCTAGTTCAGTAATGTATTTTGTCCACTATGATGGTCTGGGAATAAATGCCTTTGATACTATGAAAATCATATTATGTGATTATTAGTTTTCTGCAATTACATGTTTTATTCCAATGTTATTCTATCATAATTAATGTTTCTTTATTATCCATGCCTTACATACTACTTGGATTTATTTAATGACTCAATATTTTGATGTTTAAACTTCATGTTCATGATTTTACATTCAAATTTTTATAGTTTGATTTATGTTCTCCATGTTTACCCTTACTGAGCATTTGATATCACCTTTTTTATGTTTAATTTTCCCCCTGATATAATGTAATGTTTTAGTTAATAAAACAAAAGGTTAAGATCTTTATAGATGATGTTTAAGATCTTTCACCATGATTACAAGATTAAGTTCTTTGTTTCCAATGACACTAAACTAATACGGTCTTTGGGAATTAGTTTGTGTCCGGTATTAAGAATTCCACTAAAGAAATTTAATCACCATGTACACCAAGATTGGGCCTCTAAAGTTAGTATCAGACCGAAGGTTTAGTGAGCCTTTGGAAACTTGGATGAAAAAACATTATTGATATCTCTAGAGATATTTATAAGGACATGTATAGGGATGTATTAAGGATAATTTGTGTATTGGTTATAGTCCTAAGGTTTTTGTGACAATAATGAATAACCTAGGGTTAAACTAAAGATATCATAGATTTAAATATTATAAGTAATTTACCTTACTTATGTGTTTCTAATCTATGATATGTATTTCTCTCACTTTTCTTTATAATCTCAGTCCATAGTGAGAACTATATAGAACATAGTAATCCATTGAATTTTTCATATGTGAAAAGTATGGAAATTATGATGATTGATTTCCTAATTTGAAATATCATGATGAGAATAATGATGACGGTATGAGTATTGGTCATACTATTGAGGATAAAGAGATTGTGAACGATATGTAAAATGCATGTGATGTACTTCTAGTATTGTTTACATTAATCATAAGAAGTTTGAGTTCTAGAAACCTTGAGACATGATTAAAATTTTTGGAAAGATGAAGATGATGGATCTTGAGTAATGGTTTTAGACTATTGTTCTGTGGTTGAGGTGTATATGTTTCGGATTTAGAATATTATGTTATATGAATCATAAAATATATAACTGATTTATATATAAGTATTTAATTAAGTATTGGAAAGGATATCTTGAATTGTTATATAGAGACAGAAAAGTGATTTAGGGGTAAGGTGATATATTTTGAGAACAAGTAATTAAGGGGAAGATAACCCTTAATATTTCCCTTACGTTCAGATGATGATGTTTGGATAAAGATATGTTGGATTTGAATAAGTAAATTGGATTATGCTAGTTTTTTGGGAACTAATTATGGAGTAATTGAAAAGAGGTTTTTGATATCATGGATGAAGTATTCAACTTTTTTGGACTTGAGGAAATATTCCCAATAAGTTTTGGAATAAGGAAACATGAATGTTTTTTATATGGATATCTGATAATTTAGGTTGTTATCCTGACTCAAGAGAATAAAATATGAAGGAGTTCACATTTTGAGAATGTGGACAACCAGAGATATATCTTATGATTTATGGGGGATAAATTAAGGTATTCACATTCTTATTATATTATCTTTATTATATTTGTTTTTTTGGTAATGTGAGTTTGGATTGTTGTATTTTGGATAATCATAAAGGATGGAATGGATTAAATTGGACATCATATATTATTGTTTAAGGAAAAAAATTTATATTATTTATATAATGTTATAGTTTTATAAAAAGGACAACCGCAGGATGGGTGAGAACCTGCCGTGTCAGACAAGGTCATGGGAATAGAACCCACAAGAAAAGTGCGACAGGCCTTTATCACCTACCACTGGCCTACGGGAAGTCCTCGGTTAGTATAAATTAGTTTTATTTTATTTTAGTAGTATCATAGATGAATTATACATCTAGTTTTTGAACTATATATGATTAATCTCACTATATATGGACTTATGTATATTTTATAACATGTTCTAACCTTTTTGGAGACATATGGAATGACCTATCATTATATCACATGATCTCCTAGCACTTCATGAATGAATAATGAACCTTCATTTCATTAAATAATAGATGATGTGTAAATTTTTTATGGAATGACTAGTGTTGTGATTGTACGAAAATCAAGTAATTATTTCTCCTCATGAAAAAATTCTTCAAGATTAAGAAAGGATCTTGAAAACCAAAAATGTCATCCTAGTACATTTCTATCCGATGAATCAAATGGTTCCTTAAATCATCACATATTTGTTGGTCTCTAGTAGTTAACATTCTATAAACCTTATTCTCAATCACCATCCATCAAAACATGATGATTAGATTTCTCTCCTATATCAATGTTTTTACTTACCTGATATTTTATCCTATGTGGAAACATAGTGATGAGGTACTTTGGGTAATCGTTAAGTTTCAAACATTGATTTTTAAAATGACTTTTTAGTAACCCTTCTATTGATGCGGGATTCCATGATAGAAATTTTCTATTACAAAACCAATTATAACCCTGATTAATTTTAAGGGAGAAATTTATTTTAAGGGGGGGGGGGTAGAAAGAAACAACCAGATATTTTATGAGATGGATTATTTTTAATTTCGTTGATTTCTTGTGTTGTACACTACACCTAGGTTAAATTGCACTATAGGCAACACAACATTAGCTTGTAGTATACAAAATAATATTCATTCTTGTGTTTCACAAAATTTGAGCTTATTTTGATAGAATTTATTTCACACAAAAGTGATTATATTTTTTTCAATGTATAAAAAAAATAATATCATATTGTGTTATAGGAAACACCAAAGGAATCATTCACTATACACAACATTGACTTGGCTTGTGCTACATGCAACAACGACCTTCCTCGATAGCTTGCTTTGTACGCGATACCGAGTTTCACTAAACAAATATATGTTAATCAAATATTATTATTTAATGTGATATAAACTAGCCATTATGAATAATTTTAATCATATTTTAAATTTTATATAACATTATAATTCATTTTACACATTTTCAGGATCATAATATGAGAACAAAATCAATTTTTTAGATAAAAGAAGTATTTTTCAAAAAATGCACTTTTACCACCAATTGATGGTTTACCAATTTTAAATCTCGTTTTAACACTTTTATAAGTTACATTTGACAAAAAGAAGCTTTTTCTAAAGAATATAGACATAATAATTTACTTTTTTTGAATTTTTAAAATTATTCTGATAAAATTCAAATTTTAATGAATAATGAAAAATACTGCATTTTCATATAATTTATTTATATAGTCAGATTATCTCTTTAATTTGTTTTAAAGTGTATTTGGATTATATTTTTTTCATTTAATCGTATTTTTGTCATTATAAGTAAATTGACATTTAAATTGGACATAATCACATGTCAATATTTTGATAATTATTACTTCTTAAAAACCTGATTTTTTGTTTCGACAATGAGAATTAATCTTAACTTAAATACTAAAACTTTTGTGTTTTGAATTTGGAAAATTTTATTTCATATTAAGAATCATATGTTTTAAATTATGTAAATAGGTAGCTTTTATGTTTTGACACTTGGAATAGTAACATCAGTAATTAATTTATTTTCCATGGTTAAAGGGTAAATCTTGTAAATAAGGGTTAGAAAATAATATTACAATATTATTAAACAACCATAACACATTTCTTAATCATATTATATGAGAAATATTTTACCGTGGGAATCCTTGGGTCGATTTTGGTACCCCATGGATTTACTTGAATGTGTAAATGACATTTTATATGAATTAATTTAATGTAAAGATAATTATAACATAAACATATATATTTTAATAAATTTATTTTAATATAGGGTTATATAACGGATATCTATATCCATAAATAGTCATTATAAATACATAAATATTTAATACATTATATTATTTTATTCATAATTTTTAGACATTAGATACATATATTTATTTATGACAAAATTATGAGGAAGTGATTACCTCATTAATGAAAGATTTAAATAAATGAATTTTTAAATATTATAATAAATTTAATTTGAATATTTTATATAAGTCCCCAGCCTTAAACCTTACTTAATATTGAGTTA
The DNA here is from genome assembly GCA_963277665.1 of Viscum album. Lineage (NCBI taxonomy): Eukaryota > Viridiplantae > Streptophyta > Magnoliopsida > Santalales > Viscaceae > Viscum > Viscum album. Next base: position 1,694,741,103 of record OY728140.1, on the reverse strand, counting down.
ATTACAAGATTACACATTGAGGATCTTTTCGGGTTTAGAGTTTTAGAGAATTAGATCATAAAACTTGCATTACATTCCACATATAAACAAAGAGGTTACATAAAGATAGTATTCTTCATTCCTATCAAAGGAAACATATTTAAAATAAAACATGGATTCTTTCTTGACACTTCCTTGACACTATCATCATATCATGTACCTTTCCCTTGACCTGTGAAAAACATTTCAAAAAACATGGGATGAGCATAAAAAGCTCAGTAAGGGATATAAAAATATGGAAAGCAAACATGGGTACATATATACATAAGAATGGAATAATACTTTACCCATAATACATAAGCACATTAACATACCTCATAAAATCATGAATAAATCATAGAAATCATAAGACATAAAGGTAACTTGAGGCATTCATAACATTCTTACGTAGGGAGTAACCCTCTTGGTTACGTTTGGAATACCCATCACAGTATATTCCCTAAATCTCTTTGGAGAAACCTTAACATTTCACTCCTTCGCATTACCCAATGCATTGGAGAGCTATATCGGGCTCACCCGCCCTTAGTTTATCACGGAACCACCCATCTTCTTAATAATGCCCAAGAACCTCAACATAATCGTATCACATAAAACATGCATTAAGGAAACATAACATTTCCTCCTTTAAATCACAAGATATCAATACAACACATTGATATAAAAACATTATAAAAACCATTTTCAATACCAAAATAAAAGAAAATTAAAACATGGTATTTATTTTTCTTTTAAAAAGAAGGTATTGCTTGTAGAGGAAGCTGAAACTCAAATAACGGTCACGGTGGTGGAGAAGTCGTTGTCGCCGCATACGTATGACAAAAAAATTCCCTTTTGTCATTTAGTAAAACGCTTCGTATAAAAAAGATTCCTTTTGGATAAACGTAAAAGTCAAAGGGGTTTATACACCGTATAAAAGAAAGTTGTGTATAAAATAAAATATGCCTCAATGAAAGGAGATTGAGATGAAGTCCCATACCTCGGGTCCGACTTGACTCGATCGTTCTTTGATTTCCTCAATAATAAACTTGTGTTAATTTCTACTACTTTAAGAACCTTTTTCAAGTTCATTATTCCTTTTATATCACTTATTTCCATTTCATGAACACTATGTAATTATTTAAGTTAATAACGGTCATTTTACCGATCATTGGTACTTGAGTCAAAAATAAACCCTTTATAATTACATGTTGTTCATGTATCTATTATATCCAGAATTATAATCATTATGTATATATCATATATATACAGTATATATATGAATTTATAATATTACATAATCATTTAGAGGTAAGAAATGAAATGCACCGTTCATGGAGACGGTAAGCCTTACATACGCATGAACGCTACTTTCATTTATATTTCGTATTTTATAGAATAGAATCATAATGATATTAAGGTATATTATAATTCCAGTATAATGTCCTATATAATATCATAGTTCCATCCTTTATACGTCCCACGTATGCTATTTAACGAATCAAATCACTTCGAGGGGAAGGTAGTCCGCACTTCCTTAAATGAAGATATCGCGTTTACCCATAATGGAAACCATAAAGGTATGACCAAAAAGAAAAAAACAGAAGCTTAAGGAAAACATAAACATATTATATATCATATATAAATATATTGACATCTTAATGGCCACCTTTGAAGGTGTTAAAAGAATATTGAAAAATCATCGTTTCGGGAGGCATAAATTTACCATCCACGGAAACAGTATGTTCTTTAACTATTATATGTAGGTGTGTGTAAGTGTAGCTCGAATCCTTATTATAACAACATCATAGTATATTGAAGATACTGGATTTGTTACAAAAGAAAAGAATAAAAAGAGTTTATGGGGTTGGATAAGCAAAATAAAACAAAAGGACTCAAAAGAAGACATTACCTTAAAATTGAGTAACTCCCTTTGGTTTGAGCTCAAAGGCTTCCTTGGGAAGACTTAAGCCCAAAGTGAGGCTTCAAGGAGTAAGAGAGGGATGTGTAGAGACAAAATGGGCAGGGGTTGGCCGATCCAAAGGCTTTGGGAGTGTGGGTAAGGAGGTAGAAGTGGGGGCCTTTATAAGAGGAGAGGAGGGGCACTCTTGGAAAGTAAAGATAAGTTACTTTATTTTAAAATGAGTTTCGGATTCAAAAGGTCCCACATTGATATAATTCTAGGATAAGGTGATAAGGGTTCTAAATCCACTCATCCAACTGGTTTTGGCCAGGTGTAGGTTTTAGATTTTACATTTACTTTCCATTTTATTTAAATCGTTAAATAATGAGGTCATCGCTGCATCATCATGATGTCATAAATAATTTAATTTATTTAATGTCTAAAAATTATAAAAAAAATACTATGATGTAGGAAATATTTTTAGATTTCTAATTAATATTTATAGTCAAAAATCTGACTTGTATAATCCCATATAAAAATTGTTTTAGTAACATAACTCATGTTTGTGTCATTTTTACTTTAACATTAAATAAAAAGTTATTTATGTCATTTCCCAACCAAAGTGGCTCCATGGGGTCCCCATGTTTACCCATGGCTTTTTTTGGTCGGCCATGACACATACAATGAGGGTAGGACATATGTCAAGCTCATCTCATACTATTAAAACATTATTTTTACCGTAAACAACACTAATTACCACTAATCGCGGTTAAGAACTTAATAAGTTACTATTCACCAAAAAATTATTTTAATCACATTGAACCACATTTTACTTCTTAATGACAACCACGTATGTCGAATTTTTTAAATTCAAAACACAATGATGGCAAAATTTCATTTAAAAGGAAAAATCGATTTTTATAGTACCACTTAGTGGTTTCACTATTCATCAAAAATTGAAGTTTTTCAGAAAATTACCAAAAATTCACCCTAAGCTATATTTGATACTCCGAATTCAAAAATGAAGTCTATTTACAAAATTCAAAACATATAAGTCACATTAATTAATTTAATAATTAATTCCCGCTGTCATGACAAATAGCGGGTTTTTTTGAAACAATATCTATGAAAAGATTGACACTAGTTTAAGTCCAATATCAAAGTGAAATTGATTCCAATGACCATCATTGGATTAAATGGTAAAAATATATTCATATTACACTTTAAGACCAATTCAAAAGATAATATAATCATATAATTAAATAATATTAAATAGCAGTTTTGATGTAAAATGCAGTATTTTTCACTATTCATTAAAAAATGAACATTGTCAGAAAAATACCAAAAATTTATCCAATGTTAAATTAAATGTCCCAATCATAATGAATATGTTTATTTAGAAAAATATAGATTATAAAATTGTCAAAATACTAATTTATAAAGGGTTTTCCATCAAAAGGCACTAAAACAATCTTTTAAGAATATTAGTGTATTATATGCTTAAGATTGGATTTATTTTCATTTTAAGCCTCTAAAACACTATATAATTAATTAATAGACATAGAAAAAAATATCTATTATTCATTAATTACTTGGGATGTTACATCCTTCCCCCCTTTAGAAAATTGTGTCCCCTCAATTTATTTACTTATCAAATAAATGGGGGTACTTATCCCTCATTGCATTTTCAGATTCCCATGTTGCCTCTTCCATCATGTGGGTTTTCCAAAAAACCTTTACCTGCTTAATCACCTTATTCTATAACACTTGATCCTTGTGGTCAAGAATCTGGACCGGTTGTTCCTCATAAGATAGGTTCCCTTCCAGCTGAACTACCTCTGGACTCAAAACATGAGATGGATCTCGCATATACATTCTCAACATCGAAACGTGAAAAACGTTGTGTACCTGAGATAAACTTGGAGGTAAAGCCACCCGATATGCAACTGATCCAACTCTCTCTAGAATTTAATATAGTCCAATAGACCTTGGACTCAGATTTCCTTTCTTACCAAATCTCATCACACTTTTCCAAGGAGAAACCCTGAGAAAAACATGATCACCTACCTCGAAAGATAGATCCTTCCTCCGGTTATCCGCATAACTCTTCTGCCTGCTCTGAGCTGTTCTCATGTGCTTCTGAATCAGTTGAACTTTTTCTGCCATCTCTTCTACCAATTCTGGTCCCATCAACTTCCTTTCACCCACTTCATCCCAGAAAGCTGGAGTTCGACACTGCTTTCCATATAATGCCTGAAATGGTTCCATCTGTATACTGGAATGAAAACTGTTATTATATGAAAATTCAACCAAAGAAAGATGTTGGTCCCAACTTCCATGATAATCCATAGAACAAGCTCGTAGCATATCCTCCAAGTTCTGAATTGTTCGTTTTGAGTGCCCATCTGATTGAGGATGAAAAGTTGTACTAAAATTTAATTCAGTACCCAACGAATTCTGAAGGCCTTTCCAAAAGTTAGAAGGGAACCTGGGATCATGATTAGATACAATGGACAGAGGAACTCCATGTAACCTTACTATCTCTTTAAGATACAAATGGGAAATTTTATCTAGGGAAAAAGTATCTCGTATAGCAAGGAAATGAGCAGATTTAGTCAAGCGATCAACAATAACCCAGATTGCATTATTAACTCGAGATGTCTTCAGTAATCCCACAACAAAGTCCATGGATATATTCTCCCATTTCCACTCTGGCACTGGTAAAGGCTGAAGCATCCCTTTTGGTAACTGCCTCTCTGCTTTAACCTGCTGATAAGTCAAACACTTCATAGTAAAATCAGCAATATCTCTTTTCATTCCATCCCACGAGTAATACTCTCGCAGATCTCTGTACATCTTAGTACTGCCAGGATGAACTGAAAACGGAGAACTATGAGCTTCACATAACAACTCTCTCTTCAACTTTGAATCACAAGGCACACACAATCTCTTCCCAAATCTCAAAATGCAATCATTATCAATGTTGAATTTAGGAAACTTACCTTTCTGAACCAGCACTACCTTTTTTTGCAACTCACTGTCTTGCTTCTATGCTTGCTTGATTCTATCTGGTAGAGAAGATCTCAATGATACCTGAAACAAAACAGAAGAACATCCTGCACCAACAACTTCTATGCCAAAGTTCATCAAATCCTTAACCAAAGGATCACGTTCCAAACGCAACATTACTAATGAAGCATTACTCTTTCGACTCAAAGCATCAGCCACTTTATTTTCTTTTCCCGGATGGAAATGAATTGTACAATCATATTCCTTGATTAATTCTAGCCATATCGTTTTTCTCATGTTCAATTATTTCTGAGTGAATATATACTTTAAACTTTTGTGATCAGTATATATTTCACACTTTATCCATACAAATGATGCCTCCAAATTTTTAAAGAAAAAACAAAAACAGCTAATTCCAAATCATGTGTAGGGTAATTTACCTCATGAGTTTTCAACTGTCGTGAAGCATAAGCAATTACCTGATCATTCTGCATTAGGACGCAACCATGTCCTTTCAATGAAGCATCACTGTAGATAACAAACACACCTATCCTGGAAGGTAGTGCCAAAACTAGAGCATTCACCAATCTTCTTTTCAATTCCGGAAAACAATTATTACATTCTTTTATCCAGATAAACTTAACACCCTTCCGAGTTAGCTTAGTCATTGGACTAGATAATCGTGAAAAATTTCTATCAAACCATCGGTAATAGCCTGCCAAACCAAGGAAGCTACGAATCTCAGTTACATTTGTGGGTCTTGGCTAGTCTTCCACAACTTTTGTTTTTGCAGGATCAACAGTTATCCCATCTTTAGAAACAATGTGACCAAGGAAAGAAATTTGTTGCAACCAAAACTCACACTTGCTGAATTTCCCATACAATTTCTTTTCTTTTAAGGTTTGCAAGATAACCCTTAAATTTATTTCATGGTCCTCTTTAATTTTAGAAAACACCAAAATATCATCAATAAAAACCACCACAAACTTATCCAAGAACTCATGGAAAATTCTATTCATTAAGTCCATGAATACAGCAGGTGCATTGGTTATCCCAAAAGGCATTACTACAAATTCATAATGGACATATCTTGTACAGAACGCGGTCTTCGGAATATCTTCTTCCTTTACCTTGAACTGATGGTACCCCGATCTCAAGTCAATCTTTGAAAAATACTGAGCTCCCTGGAGCTGATCAAACAAATCATCCATATGAGGCAAAGGATATTTGTTCTTAACAGTGATATTATTCAAGGATCTATAATCAATGAAATGTCTCATTTAACCATATTTCTTTTTAACAAACAAGACAGGAGCACCCCAAGGTGATGTGCTAGGTCGAATGAAACCTTTCTCTAATAAATCTTGCAATTGCTCCTTCAACTCTAAAAGTTCAATTTGAGCCATTTGATAAGGGGGTTTGGAAATTGGCTTAGCATCAGGAACTAAGTCAATAGTAAACTCAACTTTCTGATCTGGTATTATTCCAGGCAACTCATCAGAAAAAACATTAGGATACTCATTTACCACTGGCACATCATTAATTTGAATAGTTCCTTTATTTCCAATGATGTGTGCAAGGTAACATTCATTTCCATCTTTTACAAGTTTCTTGGCCTCTTGATAAGTTATCAATAGTAAGGGTTCATTCTTGTACACAAACTGAAAGTCTTTCTGAAAAGAATCTTCTTTAGCTCTACAGTCAATCTTAGCATGGTAAAAAGAGAGTCAATCCATACCCAGGATAACATCAAACTCTACTAGAGGTATAACAATAAGGTTTGCAAGTAGGTTCTTTCCATAGATAAGGATATGAAGATTCTTATAAATTATTTTTGCCTCAACATTTCCCCCAGGTGTTTTTACCAAAAGTTCAGGAGTCATTTCTTGAGATGGTATTCCCATTTTACTAGAAAAGGTTTTAGAGATAAAAGAATGTGTAGACCCCGAGTCAAACAACACACTGGCATAATCTGAAAAAAAAAACAAACAAAGTACCTGATACAACTTCATTTGATGGCCCGACATCTGCTGAAGTAGTTGAAAAGGATTTCACCACCCCTTTCTGCTTGTATTCTAACTACTTGCCATCACTCAAGCTCTTTGTCGGACACTCGTTTTCATAGTGACCCATCTCATTACACTTATAACATTTCACTAACTGTAAATAAAATTTGGTCTTACCTGCACCATGATCCTTTTCAGTGCAATCACGAGCCTTATGTCCCATCTTACCACATCGGTAGCACTTTCCAGAATTCAGAAGACATTCCCCAGCATGTCTTTTTCCACATTTATCACAAACTGGAAACTTAGTTTTCTTTCCATCAGAATTTTTTGAAGAATTATTACCTTTCTCCTGCCACCTCGTTCTCTTCTTCTGTTGGTTGTTATAGAACACTTGATCATCAGAAAACTCCATTTCCACCTTCTCACCACATCGAACAAGCTTTTCATAACTTTTAAACTCACGAGAAGCTAATTCCCTTCGATGTTTTGGATTTAATCCTGAGTAAAAACGATTGATTTTAATATCAAGGTCTCGGATAAAATTTGGAGCATAACTTGCCAATCGAGTGAACCTTTCTTCATAGGCAGCCACTGAGTCTTACTCTTGCCTCAATTCCAAGAATTCTTTTTCCATCCTAAGTCAAATAGCCTTAGGAAAATACTTCTCAAGAAACATACCTTTGAATTCATCCAAGTCGAGAGCATCAATCTCATCAGCGTCCCTGATATTTTTAACCATCGACCACCACTGATCTGCCTCACCCGCAAAACAGTAAATAGAAAGACTAACCTTTTGATTGTCTGAACACCCCATAACATCAAAAATATTCTCCAGTGCTTTAATCCACCATTCAGTTAGCACAGGGTCAGATGATCCTCTGAATGATGGGGGATGTTGCCTCATGAAATGTTCCACCACTGACATGTTCCTCTGCGGTTGATCTGGATGATCTCGTGCATGGATACCACAACCATTTATAGCCTGAGTCAACTGTGCCATTAATGCAACAAACTGTTCAGTTCCAATTCCAAACATCTCAGGATGCTGATTCGGAAGGTTATTTCCTTCTGTATGCCTTCCTAGCACTGCTTCCCTCTTTCCTCTGCGGAAAACCATTCTGAACAAACATGTCTTAGTTGATGAAACATGGTAATCTTCAAATGATATATCATTTAAAAAAAATATTTTTTGATAATCATTTAACAGAATTATAACTCCTAAAGTTACCTAAACCGACCTATATTACCAACTATAAGGCCCCAACCTTAAACCTTACTTAATCTTGAGTTAATTACAAGATTACACATTGAGGATCTTTTTGGGTTTAGAGTTTTAGAGAATTAGATCATAAAATGTTCATTACATTCCACATATAAACAAAGTGGTTACATAAAGATAGTATTATTTATTCCTATCAATGGAAACATATTTAAAATAAAACATGGATTCTTTCTTGACACTTCCTTGACACTATCATCATATCATGTACCTTTCCCTTGACCTGTGAAAAACATTTCAAAAAACTTGGGATGAGCATAAAAAGCTCAGTAAGGGATATAAAAATATGGAAAGGAAACATGGGTACATATATACATAAGAATGAAATCATAATTTACCCATAATACATAAGCACATTAACATACCTCATCAAATCTTGAATAAATAATAGAAATCATAAGACATAAAGGTAACTTGAGGTATTCATAACATTCTTACGTAGGGAGTAACCCTCTTGGTTACATTTGGAATACCCATCACAGTATATTCCCTAAATCTCTTCGGAGAAACCTTAAAGTTTTACTCCTTCGTGTTACCCAATACATTGCAGAGCTATATCAGGCTCACCCGCCCTTAGTTTATCACGGAACCACCCTTCTTCATAATAATTCCCAAGAACCTCAACATAATCGTATCACATAAAACATGCATAAAGGAAACATAACATTTCCACCATTCAATCACAAGATATCAATAGAACACATTGATATAAAAACATTATAAAAACCATTTTCAATACCGAAATAAAATAAAATTAAAACATGGTATTTATTTTTCTTCTAAAAAGAAGGTATGGCTTGTAGAGGAAGACAAAACTCAAATAATGGTCACGGTAGTGGAGAAGTCGTTGTCGCCGCATACGTACGACAAAAACATTCCCTTTTGTCGTTTAGTAAAACGCTTCGTATAAAAAAGATTCCTTTTGGATAAACGTAAAATTCAAAGGGGTTTATACACCGTATAAAAGAAAGTTGTGTATAAAATAAAATATGCCTCAATGAAAGAAGATTGAGACGAAGTCCCATACCTCAGGTCCGACTTGACTCGATCGTTCTTTAATGTCCTGAATAATAAACATGAGTTAATTTCTACTTCTTTAAGAACCTTTTTCATGTTCATTATTCCTTTTATATCACTTATTGCCTTGTCATGAACACTATGTAATTATTTAAGTTAATAACGGTCGTTTTAACGATCATTGGTACTTGAGTTAAAAATAAACCATTTATAATTACATGTTGTTCATGTATCTATTATATCCAGAATTATAATCATTATGTATATGTCATATATATCAATTATATACATGCATTTATAATATTACATAATCATTTAGAGGTAAGAAATGAAATGCACCGTTCATGGAGACGGTAAGCTGTATGTACGCATGAACGCTAATTTTATTTCTATTTCATATTTTATAGAATAGAATCATAATGATATAAAGGTATATTATAATTTCAGTATAATATCATATATTATATCATAGTTCCATCCTTTATACATCCCACATATGGTATTTAACGAATCAAATCACTTTGAGGGGGCGGTAGTGCGCACTTCTTTAAATGAAGATATCGCGTTTACCCATAATGGAAACCAAAAAGGTATAACAAAAAAGAAAAAAATAGAAGCTTATGGAAAACATACACATATTATATATCATATATAAATATAGTGACATCTTAATTTCCACCTTTGAAGGTGTTAAAAGAATGTTGAACAATCATCGTTTCGGGAGGCATAAATTTACCATCCACGGAAACAGTATGTTCGTTAACCATTAAATGTTGGTGTGTGTAAGTGTAGCTCTAATCCTTCTTATAAAAACATCCTAGTATATTGAAGATACTGTATTTGTTACAAAAGAAAATAATAAAAAAAATTTAGGGGGTTGGAGAAGCAAAATAAAACAAAAGGACTCAAAAGAAGTCATTACCTTAAAATCGGGTAACTCCCTTTGGTTTGAGATCAAAGGCATCCTTGGTAAGACTTCTGCCCTAAGTGAGGCTTCAAGGAGTAATTGAGGGATGTGTAGAGCCAAAATGGGCAGGTTTTGGCCGAGCCAAAGGCTTTGGGAGTGTGGTTAAGGAGGTAGAGGTGGGGGCCTTTTATAAGAGGAGAGTAGGGGCACTCTTGGAAAGTAAAGATAAGTTACATTATTTTAAAATGTGTTTAGGATTCAAAAGGTCCCACATTGATATAATTATAGGATAAGGTGATAAGGTTTAGAAATCCACTCATCCAATTGGTTTTTTCCATGTATATGTTTTAGATTTTACATTATCTTTCCATTTTATTAAAATCGTTAAATAATGAGGTCATCGCTGCATCATCATGATGTCATAAATAATTTAATTTATTTAATGTCTAAAAATTATAAAAAAAATACTATGATGCATGAAATCGTTTTATATTTATAATTAATATTTATAGTCAAAAATATGACTTGTATAACCCCATATAAAATTTTTTTTAGTAACATAACTCATGTATGTGTCATTTTTACTTTAACATTAAATAAAAAGTTATTTATGTCATTTCCCAACCAATGTGGCTCTATGGGGTCCCCAAGATGACCCATGGCTTGTCTGGGTCGGCCATGACACATAAAATGAGGGTAGGACATGTTTCAATCTCATCTCATACTATTAAAACATTATTTTTACCTTAAACTACACTAATTACCGCTAATCGCGATTAAGAACTTAATAAGTTACTATTCCCCAAAAAATTATTTTAATCCCATTGAACCACATTTTACTTCTTATTGACAACCATGTATGTTGGATTTTTTAAATTCAAAACACAATGATGGAAAAATTTCATTTAAACGGAATAATCAGTTTTTATAAGTACCACTTAGTGGTTTCACTATTCATCAAAAATTGATGTTTTTCAGAAAATTACAAAAAATTCACTCTAAGATATATTTGATACTCCAAATTAAAAAATGAAGTCTATTTTACAAAATTCAAAACATATAAGTCACATTAATTAATTTAATAATTAATTCCCGCTGTCATGACAAATAGCGGGTTTTTTGAACAATATCTATGAAAAGATTGACCCTAGTTTAAGTCCAATTTCAAAGTGAAATTGATTCCAATGACCACCATTGGATTAAATGGTAAAAATATATTCATATTACACTTTAAGACCAATTAAAATTATAATCTAATCATATAATTAAATTTAATGAAAAAGCCGTTTTGATGAAAAATGCAGTATTTTTCACTATTCATTAAAAAATGAACATTGTCAGAAAAATACCAAAAATTTATCCAATGTAAAATTAAATGTCCCAATAATAATTAATATGTTTATTTTGACAAATATAGATTATAAAATTGTCAAAATATTGATTTAAAAAGGGTTTTCCATCAAAAGGCAGTAAAATAATCTTTTACGAATATTAGTGTATTCCATGCTTAAGATTGGATTTGTTTTCATTTTAAGCCTCTAAAACACTATATAATTCATTAATAGACATAGATAAAAATATCTATTATTCATTACTTACTTGGGATGTTACATTTTAATTCCATCCACAAATTACCTATATGACATTGACATATTAGTGATGATTTAATCAGTTTGGTTCTAGGCAATCAGGTTGTTAAGAATTTTTTAAATATGTCACATGTGAAAAGTGTCCAAAATTGACATAGTTCATAACATCAATCATAAAATAGTTTATTAAATGATAATAAATTTATAAAAATATAATATTTTTAAAAATGGTTAGTATAATTCCAAATATTTCATAAATATCTTTTATTTGTCATTTGACATGATATGGTATTTACATTGACGCACAATGTGTAAATAACGTAATATCACTGTAAGATTAAAAGGGTAAAATAATGGTTAAATAAAAAAGATAAGGATAATAAAATATTAAAAACATGTCTAAAAATTATTTTATTATTGGTTTTCAAACCAAAATAATATTATCTTTGAATTAGATGAGTCTTGGATCATTATTAATCAAAATTTAATTTATAATAAATTAATATTATTGAGATGTTTCTAAAGTGACCCGCTCATCCCTTTTAATGGGGAACCTCCTCCCTCTATTGTTCACTCCATTTTGAGCCTTCAGGCTTATAAAAAACATGCCCATTTCTTTTCTAAACATCCCTATTTACATTCTAGATGTTCAAGTGTTCTCAAAAGGTAAACTCTAGTGCTATAATAAAAAATTTAAAGGAGGAATGCCGAGGAAGATGTAATCTCTTCTACAGATTCATTCAAAATTATTTCCTCTTATACATCCTCTTTATTAGTTGAATCATTATAAAGTAATAACATCAGTATCAATCATATACTTATATTTCAATATAAATATGAAACAACCCTATTTCACCTTCTATCAATCCAATGAAAAACTAAATCTCCGTGTGTGCGTACGTACGACTTACAGTCTCCATGCCATGGTGTAATCTGTTTTTCACCACCACCTTACATGGATGGGTGTAATGGTGGAAATAATAACTATTTATTATTATTATATCATGATAAAAATTATGAGATATTATACACCATACACATTAAAACCATTCAACAATTATGGGATTGATATCGTCGCACATGCATATGTACGAATTACCGTCTCCACAACGCGATGAGATTCATTCTCTATGTTAGCCATTCAAGATTTACTATAAAGTATATATAATAAATAATTTTTAAATATATTAAATAATAATTCTACTAGATTTATGTATATATATATATATGTAATTGACTTACTTCTATCCAATAGAATAACGAAATGAAAACACTGTTCATGCGTACATATGGTCTACCGTCTCCCTGAATGGTGTATTCCATTTCATTTATCTATCTATTATATATATATATATTCATATACTAAATATATATGATATATAAATAATGTTTTAAATTATGGAAAAAATTAAATCATCATCTATTTAACAATATCTTCAATAAGTAGTCCAAACACGGAAAATAAATAAAAAGATTATTACCCAATACGTTTCATTAACATGGAATTGATAAATGAACAGGTAATATAATGTCATAAGTAAATCATATATGACATCATAAATTTTATTATGGTTCGATTTCAAGTTAAAAATATGTTTACTCCAACTATAAAAAAGTTTCATACACATATGAAAGAAATATGACCTAAGGTAAGTGTCAATATTGCAATCTCATTTTTATCCTAGATTGCATATATGTAAGTATTTACTGGGGTTATATTCATCATCCATGCCCATGATTTCTAAATTTTTCATAAAATGATTACAATTATTCCATGTATGTTTAAAGTCTATTTTACCTATTTATGACTTTTTGATACATGGTATGGAAGGAATCATTCTTTTATTTTCCGTATGAGGTACTTTTTTGACATTTCCAGAAAAACGTAGTAGGGGAATGTGTTTGATTAACTTATACAGTATGAATAGATTGTTATGTTTTTACAATGCCTTATTTCCACTAAGATTCCTCGACACTATTTCAAGTTTATTTTAAACAAAATTATTTTCTTTTAAAATTTTATGTTATTTTGAGAAACGAAAACGTTTTTGAAGAGGAATGGATATTTTCCTTAAGAACTATGTTCAAGTGTTTTATCAAAATTATTTTCTATCTAAGATGATTCTCTTAAATATGGTTATGTTTCTATCACTATTATTACTATAATTTTATTTCATTAATGATGCAATGATTATATATATAGATTATGTTGTAATGAAATGATATTTAAGAAACACATTTAATTTCCTTGGTTATACTATGATGAATGATTTTATTACGAGATGGGTTGGAACTATATCTCCCTTAGATGCATTGGGTAATGATTTATATCTCCTGAGATAGACATGAACGAATCAGAAAGTAAATATGGTTCAGTAATACATGGTTGAAATGGTATGTAAATTCTGTTTAGTAATACATGGTTGGAACGACATGTAAACCCATTTCAGCAAAGGACTTTGTCCACTATAATGGTCTTGGAAGAAATTCCTTGTCTACTATAGATATAATATTATATGCTTATTAGTTATCCAAAATTACATATTTTATACCAATGCTATTATATCATGGTTAATGTTTCTTTATGACCCATGTCTTATGTACTGCCAAGATTTATTTCATGACTTAAGATTTTAATGTTTAAACTTTATGTTCATGATTTTATGTTCAAGTATTTATAGTTCTGTTTCATGTTCTCTATGTTTACCCTTAGTGGTCATGTGAGATCAAAATTTTTATATTTTCCTTCGACATTATATAAATAAGGGTTTTATGTAGTGAAACAAAATGGGATGATATTTATGGGAGATGTTGAAGATCTTTCACCAGGATTAGAAGATTATGTTCCATGTTTACAAAGACACTAAACTAATACAACCTTTGGGCGCCTATTTGTGTCATGTATTAAGTATTCCACAAAAGAAATGTAATGTCCTTCTATGTAAATATTGGGTCTCTACACCATCTATGATGCCATAGAACTCCAAATAGATGACATTCTAACATTGCTTGAATAATCACTATCATCATTACAAATCATTCTCCACCATTGGAGTAAGATGTGCTAATGTCTAAGGAGACACTACCTCCTTATGCTATTTCAAAGAGATGAGTCACCAATCACTATAGTGAAGGAGCTTATTTCACTATGTAGATTACCTCCTAGAGGACCCACAACCTTGGTATTCAAAAATAACAAACCATGGGCCTAGCCCCATGGATTCTAGAGAAGAAACCCCCTAGATAAGAAGAAATAGGATAAGAAAAAGGGGAAAATAAAAATAAACAATAAACAATAAATACAATAATAAAACTTAATATTAAATAAAATAATTAAAGAAATAAAAATAATTAATAAATTAAATATTTAAAATAAAATAATTAATTTAATAAACTAAAATAATTATTTATAAATTATAAAATAATTATATAATAGTTTTAGTCCAATAATTTTATTCAAAATTAATTAAATAAGTTAATATTTATTAAATCTTTTAATAGTGTCAAAAAGTGTATTATTTACTCATAGTTTTCATTGATCAAATTCAAGAAGAATATAGAATCATGTCCATATTCATTCCAGCCTCTTGAATTTGTTCATTAGAGTGGTTCTTTTTGTGTGAAAAATAGGTCAGGGTTGAAGATTCATGTATAGTGGAATAGAATAAAACCAACCTAAGTTGGTGGAAGATAATGCTGACAAATAGATTACATTAAAGGTCATTTAAAGAATATAGAGGTAGCAGTTTCATAGATCGGTCAATCACATATCCTTTATTGGAATTGTCATCTGGTGAAGAAGTATGAGACTTCTCAGGGATGGAGACCTTCCGACCTTGGAAAACAAGAGAAAAGCACCAGAATGGGTTTGAGAGGGATATTTCTTATACTTTTCATTCCAATTTCAATACTCTATAATCAATAAATTTAAATTTTCATAATTAATATGATTATAGGTTAAGTTCATTATGTTCTGGGAATTTGATTTTTCTACTAGTTATTTTTTGGACATCATCACAAGATAATTTCAATCAAAGAACCAAATTAAACTAAAAATTTTCAATTTGATTCATAAAATTAATAAAAAATCACCTCATGAACATAAGTTCCCAACTCTGTGATCTATTGGCGAATAATATCATGGAATCATCATTTTAAATCTCAAATTCATTTCTTCTAGGTTAAATCAGTGGGATTTGGTACATCATATTTTACTCAATTTCTTCTGTGGTTTGGTGAAGCTAGTGTGGTGAAATTCTAGAATCATTTAATTGTGTGATTAATTTCCTAGAGGAAGAGATTAATTTATCATTTTTGATGTTTTGAATTCAATAGAAATTAAGTGAAGTAGTTATATTTTTAACAAATAGAGTTTGATTCTCTATTATTGTTTCTTGATCAGAATTTACTTATTTTTAATTCCTATCTATTCTTAACTATTATTTCTACTTCACATCATAACATCAATTTTCAATTTTTTCTATAGAAAATAACTTTATCATTACTTATTTATACAAAATATTAAAAAAATAATAGAATTAATAAAAAAAATTCACCCACTATTAACAACAGTAGGGTTTTGTTTTGACATTTGTTATCTCGAAATCATTTGTTTTGTCCTTGGGTTCAACGCTACAAACTACTATACAATAGTAAGTACGCAAATTTAAATTATTAAACTTTTATACATATTTAACAATGTTATTGTCATGTTTATAGAACTATTTCATGGGAAGGCTTCGAGAGACCAATGTTTTTTAACAAAATATTTTCAAAAAAAGTCACATATAAAAATCTAAGAGAAATTCAAAAATGAAAATTGCTAAAAAAAAATGTTACCACTACTTGTTTTTTCTGATTAATTGTTTCTTGTTCATTGGTTTTTATTGAAATCTATTTTTTTCCTATTCTCATTCATGTATAGCATTGGGTGAGTCATTTTATACATAAATCACATCTTTGATTTTTTAAGAGAATGCATAGAATTGATGGTCAGAGATATAAAAATTATTTTATTTTAATCACCAACTTTATTAAGAGTAAAGATGAGAGTTTTTATGGGGAATGGGACAGTTTCAATGATTTTGTAGTTCAATTTTCCAGTCATGGAATCCCCTTTAATTTTTATTCATAAATATTCTATAAGGGATTAAATGATGATGAGTTTCGTTTTTTGGAAACACTCACAAAGAGATTTTAGTTTATCACAATGATGAAGAGTTCTGGTAAATTTTTGAGGGATTTTCTAGAAATTAGAGAATTAGATTCCCATTCTTCGAAACTGGAAATAATAATCTTTTGAAAACTGTGGCCAATGAATGGAAAAAGTGTTATGAATTGACTAAATATGATATTTCTAAATAAAACAATAGAATTATCAATTTTTAATTTATTTGTGAAAAAAGTTTTAAATTTGCCAACACCTTTAGGATCTATGATGATGAAATTCATAATTTCCTTGAAACTAAAATTCTTCTTTTGGAAGATCAAGTACATAAAATCATTCACAAACTATAATTTTCAAATTTTGAGATGATATTTCTTGCTCTGGGAGTCAATACAATAACTCTTAAGCCTAGAGATGATGATTTTGACTTATTGTCTGTGGAGTTTTTTTATATACATTGAATTATATGTCTTAGATCATATATCAAACACACTTATGTATACTAGATTCAAAATTGGGGTTTAGGATCTTATTCTCACATATGAGATAGTGGTGGTAGTGGAATCTCCTATAATTTTAGACATTAGACAATCATCACAATTTAAACTAGATTAGCCACATTTAGAATTTGTCATCCAAAACGTAGTTCATTACACACCTTTTTTTTTAAACATTGAGGTTAGAAGGGGAGATAAAAAACATTAGGACTTAGTAGGACCACAGAGATTACCCAATTTAATGTTTTCACTTCTTCTGGTTTTAAAATTTTGTAATTAAAAATAATTTCCTAAGGTGGAGAGAAACATGTTCACTATTAATAGGGGGTTTTTTCATGGGAATTATATAGTTGTGAAGGGAGATAAGTTATCCCTTAGTTGTCTATGATCCCACAATTCACATTTTTCTACAAAACATAAATGGTCCAAACACATGTGGCGGTTCATTATTAGGAAAAAACACCCTCCTAATAACTTTTGTTAGTTTCTAGGGGAGTCCTACAGAGGAATTTATAACTAGTGATGCATGGGTGGAAATCCATGTTTTTTAAAATTTGGTTTTGTTTTGTTTAAAAATGATTCCGAATAATTTTTAACTGAGGAATTAAAATTTAGTGATTCATGGTTTTCAACCCATGGGTTTTCTTTGGTTTTACGTATATTATAGTCATTTTTTAAATAAAGTGATCATTGGTGTCCCTCTTTATTCTATATTTCTACTGGATACTTATTTTTATTCTTCCAAATTTATGAATTTAGAAATTGTTATAGATAGTTTCAAGAGAGTAGAAGAATTCGGTTTTTTATTATCATGTCTAGAGGAGCTGCTTGGTGGAGCCTCTCTGGATTAAAGTTAGTCATGGAGGATCCCTATTTTAATTCGTACATTTTTTTGCTTCGTTATTATTATTATTTTTTTGTTGGTACTGGGAAGATTAATGCATGTGTCATTTTGATGAAAAATGTTATTACTTGTCTTTTAAATTCATCCACTCTTTGAAATTAATTATGGACGAGGAATACCCACATTTCTAGAAGATTGTTTTAAGTGAACATGATTATCTATGATTGGTGTTTACAATACACTTTTACTGTGATATTGAATATATAATTGCAACTAATATGTTAAAATTTCTACACCCACCTCACAGTAATAAATTTATTCAAATTCTATATTTAGAACAGTATATAAAAATATCTATTGACTGGCTTAATGAAAATGCATGTGATCCTGCTCTAAAATATTTTTTGTGAAAACATACTTTTTTAGATTTATTGTGACCCTTAACATTTGATTTATCAACTGAATTGAAATTATGTTTTTTGCTTTAAAAGTAAATTTTTTTCATTCCCAACCATTGAATTCAATATTGGGTATAATTTTGGGTTTTATATGTGGGGTAGGGGTCAAAATCTTTTGTGATATTATGCGCATTAATAGAAGAAAATGAAATCCCTCAAGCTCTTAATTTGTTTTAAAAAAATGGTCAATTTTGTTAAAAATTATTTTTCAATTTGTGTTTCATTGGGATTTGTTCTTCATTTAAATTGTGTCTTTCCTGTGGATAATATCTTACTAGTAGTTAAGAGTGGATTTTAATTTCATAGTTTTGGGGATGAATGATTACTAAGTGAATGCACTTACTGCTTTTATGAATGTCTTGTTTATGAACTATGTTTTTGAGTGATAGAGGTTACATTTTTTGGAGTTGTGAAAGTAACTTTAAAAAATTGGAAGTTTGAACTTCATCCTAGGGGAGTCAATTTAAAATTATTTAAAACAATTCACTCTACTAAGCCAATTTAAATGATATTCATAAAAATCTATTTAAATAGTAGAAAAATGGGAATTTGAGAACCCACAATGAACCATTAAGACACTAGGCATAGTGTGTGTGAGTAATCCCTTTGTACAATGTTAAATAAGTGAATATGCACTTTACTTAGCACAAGTAAGATGATTGGGAAAATTTTAAAAAATATATAAATAAACTGATTAGTTATCAAAAGTGATTTCATTAAGGTGAGACGAATTTTGAACACCAGATGAAGAATGGTGAAAATGATTTTTATGAAATCATTTAAATTATATCAATAAAGTGATTCAAAAATTATAATATAATTTTTTTCCTTTTGAAATCAGGGAGAATTTCAAACTGAAGGTTCCTTTTGATAGGGTTCTTAACTCCATTTATTTTTAACCTACTATCACTCATGGATTTATAACTTTAAGATGAATTGAAATAAGTTATTATGTGGCCTCATATATGTGTTACGAAATCCTCAGAAGAAGATTTATAATTGCCTCCTTTATCTCCTAGTTAGTATCTGATTGTAAGCAATACATATTTTGAACATTTTATTTCAAAAGACATTTTCACGTTTTTTGATCCTCTAATTCTTTTCATGCTTCATTTAGAGATGATTAATGAAAAAATATTTCTATTTGTCCAAAGACAATGTAGCATATAATTTATCATGTTCAATCAAGGCTTATGTTTGGGTGAATTTTGTGTGGCCTTAAAATGCATGATTTTAACACATATTTTTATTATGTTTTTATTAATTTAATTAATTATTTCTTCACTTTTTTCAAATAAATTTCACCATTGTAATTTTTTAATTAAATTCATTATTTAATTATTTTTTATAGTTACTATTATATTATTAACTCCTAATGATTTTATTTTCACGTTTCTTAAAATAAATTAACTTTACTAATTAATTTTATAAGATTAATTAATTTATATTCAATTAAATTTTGAATTGTTTTTTTAATTGTTCAAAATTTTCTCCATGTAAATTTGAGTTAGATATAATTTAAGTTACGTTTTAGTTTTTAGTTTTCAATTTTGAATTTATTAATTAGATAATTGTTCTATATTTTTATTAATTCAATTTTATGTTTATGTTTTATTCTTTAAATTAATTGAATAATTTTATAAATTTTCGTTTCATTTAAATTTCATTAATTTTTTATTTTATCAATTGATTTTTATTTTTGTTTTTGTAGAAAAAAAAACCATCGTCACTATCAATGGTAGCTCCTCTGTGATATTTTTTTTCAATGGTGTCTCGACACACCGCCAAACAGGGTACAGCGACACAGCAGTAATAACTGGTTTTAGTGGAGACACCACCATAGTCCATCTTCCGCTAGTAGTGAGACGTTGTTCCATCTTTTATACACCGCCATCACTACTTCTACTGGAGTGACGCACCACCAGATCACTTTTGTATGGACTCTTCCCACAACTCATTACAACTGTTATTTCCTTCACACTGCCTGGGCCTCCTTCCTCGCGAGACAATCCCATATGAAAAACCCATCTAAAACCACAAAGCTCGAAGCATTCCATTGAATCTACATTTGATGATCAGACCACAGAGGAAGCTGTTCCAATCCTCCACCCAGATCTGAAATCTGGAGATGAAATTCCAGGTATAGGAAGCATGGTGAGAAAAAGGAAAAAATAACAAAAAATAGATCATAAATATAATAATAAAACATAATATTAAATAAAATAATTAAACAACAATAATATTGATAATTTATATAATTATTAATTAAAATAATATATTTTAAATAATCATCTAAAATGATTATCAATATATTGACAAATAATTATAAATAAATATAAAATAATAATTTATTTTTTTTTCAGTAATTGTAATATTAATTTATAAAATAAGTAAATATTTATTCAATGTTATAATAGTGTAAAAATGTTTATTATTTACTCTCTATTTTCTTTGAGTAGATTCAAGTAGAAGTTGGAATCACTCTAGATCCAACCCAACATCTTGAAGAAGTTCATTGGAGGGGTTCTATTAATGTTACAATAATGACATTGTTGAATACCTATGTATGGTGGAAATGAAGAGAACCAACCTAAATTGGTTTATGATGTGGGTGAAAAATAGAATACAATAGTGGAATTTAAAAGAAGACAGAGGTAGCAGTAGAGGGGATCAATCATTCACTTAACAATCTTTCGAAACATCTTCAAGAGAAAAAGTTTGAGATTTCATAGAGATACTGACCTGCAGACCATGGAAAGAAAAATTAGAGTAGTAAAACAAGTTTTAGAGGGATATTTATTATCCTTTTACTTTCAATTTTATTACTCATTAATTAAAAATTTTCAGTTTTTTAAATGAATATGATTCTAGGGTAAAATAATTGTTTTTGGGGAATTTTATTTTTTGTTGGTTATTTTATTTCCCATCTTCACGTGATAATTTGAAATAAAGAACCAGATTCAATAGGAAAAGGTGAATCTGATTCTTAAAATTAAATTTCTTTTCACCTCATGAACATAACATCATAACTTCATGTTATTTTGGAGAAAAATATCTTGAATGCATCTTTTCAAATCTAAAATTCATTTCAACTGGATTAAATCAGTGAGATTTGTTCTAGTGTGTTTTACTCAATTTCTTATTTGGTTTGGTGACTCTAGTTGTGGTGAACTTCAAAAAACTTTTAACTAAGTGATTACAATCCTGGAGATATAGGTTAATTTATTTATTTTTTGCATAACTGATCATTTTTTGAGGTAGTTATATTTTCAACCAATAGAGTTGGAATCCCTAGTCTTTTTTCTTGATTAGAATATACTCAGTTTCAATTCATGTCACTTATTCACTATTATTTCTACTACTAATCATAACTTCATTTTTTTAATTTTTTTTCTATACAAAATAATGGTGTCATTACTCTTTTGTACAAAACATAAAAAATTATAAAAATTCAAATGAAAAATCACCCACTTTAAACAATGTGAGGTTTTATTTTGAAATTTGGCCACTCATACACATTTTTTCATTCCCTATGGGTTTGACCAAATAAAAAAATATACAATAATAAGTAGTGTAATATAAATTTTAAAACATTTACACATATTCAACAACATTTATGTCACCTGAATATGTGATAAATCTATTTATAAACTACATAAAATAAATATATGTGGCTTTATTTCCCACTTCATGTGATATATTGTGATTCCTAGATACCTTGTTCTAATAATGGTCTCAAATCAATAAAAAAGAATAATTTCACATGCCACCTCAGCAACCAGGAATCCTCAATAACTATGGAGTTCCACAATAGATTTGTGATATGGTGAAACCCGATATTCTTACCCTATTCTTAATCATGATCTATATAAGAAGGGAATTTATAAAATTAGTGTTCCTTTATTATTGTTCTGTTAGAATACATAGTTATTTCTAGGATTACCTATCATAGACCCATACATTAGTTTTCCAGAATACCAAGCCATTCGGTCATTCGTGTCAATTTATGTAAAACTATATTACATGATCCAAGATTGATGATGCTATGTCATTGAATATGTATTACCCCTGAATTCAGCTATATGACCCTTTAATTTGTATTATGAATATATAATGTAATTACGATAAGATTGGGATATTCTAGAGGATTTTTGGATGTTTTTTGGTAATTTTTGGATGTTTTCAATTTGAGAAGAATTAGTACAAACAATGAAACAACTATAGGAAACTGTACAGGAGAGAACAATGGTCATTGGGTAGGTGCACAGTTTGCGCATGGTTTGGAACAATTGTGAGTCCACCCAGGTGAAACCCATAATTTTTTTGATAGAGGGAAAACCATGGTCGGTGCATAGTTTATCTCACCATACAAGCCAATTGCATGAGGGTTTGATTAAGGGAGTTTTACCTGAATGATTGGCACACATTTTTCTAAACCGTATGGAATAATAATGAAACATATAGGTGTCCATCCTTATATTATGGATTTAATCTAGATTTGACTCATAAGGGATCTTTTCTGACATAATCATAACCAAACTCATCTTCTCCTCCTCTTAATGATTATGGATATCCATCCCCGAGATTTGGGAGAAATCGTTTTGTGATTATTCTTGCTTTGGGGGGCTCTATTTCTTTGGTAAGTCTCCATTATTTGTTTTTTTCATAGTTTCCTTCTAATTCCTCTCCTGGATTCATGGATCTAATTCATTGGGAGATAAATCCACGTTTCAGATGATAATCACGATGAGATATGGTTTTGTTGATGATTGAGAAAAGTACCTAATACAGGTTTTGTGATTTTCAACCCTATTGGTTGAATAATTTATGAAATTATTCATTTTAACATATGTTTACAAGGTCAGTGACTTCACTCTCAACACCACTATTCAAAAAATGAAGGATTGATTTCAAATTAAATGAATTTCATGGTTTATGTAGTGAAATTTTTAGGCAGGTCACCTTAGAAACCCTCTTTAGTGATGGTTTGGGTAGATTTTCAAATTGGATGTTTTAGTGGAAATGAAAATAGGATTCATGGTACTAAAATGGCTATTTGATTTTGATATATGGTAAATTTGTTTTAATAGTTTTTTTAAATCAATTATTGTTTTATTTAAATGGTTTGGCCCCTTAGTTTGTCATGGATTTTTCATAAATGGTTGGGCATGATTTTATTGGATAAATAATGATTGTGAAGTACCACTATCAAAGGGGCAGAGTATAGACATGATGGTCCACCATCAAAGGTGACACCAAGATTTTGTGTGTGTGTGTGTGTTCATTTTTTTTTGTGGAACGGAAAGGGTTAATCAAAATGGATTATAAAAAATAGTCTAAAGAAGTATTTGGTTTCATTCCATGGAAACTATTTTTGTTCAGAAAACTATTTTGGTTTAGAAAACTATTTTGGTTTTGAATTTTTTTTCTTTCATACGAACAATTGAAATTTTTACCATTGTTTTATATAAATTGTTTTTATATAAATCTATTAATATATTCTATCCATGTGGAGTTAGTTGGGATTTTATTTTGGGAAATCAAACTGTGTTTTATACTTACCTCCTACTTGGGATCTTTTTTTCACATGTAGATATTGTTTATCGAGACATAGATAAAGGCATGTATCTAATTTTTTTAGAGATGCTCCATAATACCTTTATTATGGATGTGGAGTTAGACATTAGAGAATGTTAGGATCTATGGAGTTTATGTCTTAGTTATCCTTATGTAGTTATTTTTGGTTTTATCATTACGCACTAATGTGGTTCATGTTTGTTTGGTATTTTTATTAGTTGGTATTACATTGATTTATATTATATTGTTATCTTTCATTATATATTAGTTTTTTGGATTTGAATATTTTTTTATGGATATTTTAGTTTCAAAGGTAAAATCATCCCCCAACTATTGAATAATATCTTGTAATTTATTTCCACTCATTAGTCTCTTTGTGATGTCACCTAAGTCCTATTAATTCCATACCACCTTTCCAAGACAATGGGAATGGGTGGGATGTTTCAAATGGTATCAGTCTTATGTAGTATTTATTTCATTTGGGAAAAAATGTTACTGGTTTATTTGTCTTGGAGTTGTAAAATCATTCATGATTATTCCTTGATTTGGGATGGTTTTAAAGAGTAGGACCATGATGACCTAAAATTTAGAGCATAAAGAGTTGTGTGTCACCTATTTATGTAGAACTTCAAGTTACTAAGGATTTGGTTAAATAACTGTTTTGAGACAATTCTTATGGTCATAGATTTAGTTGATGAGAAGAGCAAGGAATGAGTTGATAGAAATGTCTTCTCCCTAGGAGTGCATATTTAGTTTTGAGTAATGATTTTTGATTTGGTTCAAAAATGTTTCTTTTCAAATAGTATTGAATTTTTTTTCAATAGTGATATTTTGAAAATTAATTACAGTGATGTTTTTTAAATAGTGTGATTTTCAGAATCAAGGAGTAATTTTCAAAACATGGTTTTAAAATAGAAAAGGATTAATTTTTTAAATCCTTATATTGATATGTTTTATGTTGAAAAATTGAAATTTTTATGACCTAAGATGCGAGAGAGTGAGGCCAATTGGCATTTTGTTTTGGCTATTGGAATGGAAATGTTTATGCGTAAAAGAATCCAATTGGAAGAGGCTTCTGAGAATCTGGTCCCAAGTAAGACACATGTGAACCAATAGCTAGTTCTGAGTACTGTCCAATCTTTTCTTGTTATCAATAGAGGGATCTTTAGGTATGAAACAAGGTATGTAGATAATGTTATTCATTTCTACAAGCATAATCCACCCATCTTTTAGGATAATTTGGAACTAAAATATAGAGGTTTGGATGAATAGGATGAATTAAATCGTTAATTTCCTAGGAAATCTAGCTGATCTAAAATTTATGTTGGCAATAAACATGAAAGAGGATCTAGCTTGCCATTGGTTAGATTTATTATTTATGGCTTAATTGGAAAAAGGAATGATAAATGAGGATTTTGATGAATTTTTCTTCAAAAATTAAATCCTTACACATTTAGGATTTCTATAATGAAGAAATTTTTCAACTTGAAGTAGGAGAATCTCATGGTCATAGTGTATGTAGATAAATTTTGCAATTTAGTCACATTTTCATTCGATGTTGTTCCAAATGCATCCTTGGAGGCATATATTTTTGAATCAAGGTTTAGTATATATATTCACTCTAATAAAATCATGACTATTATAATGAATTATATAGATATGGTCAATAGATAAACATCGTAACAAAGAGAAATATCATGCACTAAGGATGAAGGAATAATGTTAACTCCCAAATGAAATTTGGGGGAACTCTAATGTTGAGAATAAAGGGAAGAGGGACATCAAATTTGAAGGTGAGAATATGGATCAAAATCAGATGATGGATCTGTGAATCATTCTTCAAAAATCATTGATTATGGTGACATTTTTACATTATGGATCCTTGGATCATATGAAGGGATAATGTCTGCTACCACCTAAAGCATTCCACAACTGCAACTACATGGTTCATATTTAGCATTGTTTTCATAGTTCTCTAAGGAATGGTTTTTGAGAGACATCTCATGTTTCATAGATGTTGCATGCTTCTATAGGATAAGAGAAGAATATTTCCTCCCATCAGAAGAATCGAGACAACCACTTTTATTCAAGGAATAACATGACTCATGGATAAGGGAAATCTCAACAAGGTAGTGAATACAATAGTGTAGCATATAAACATATATATGGTGTTGCACAGGTGATGATGGATGATCAATCATGACCTTAGATGGTGTGAGGTATGATTATCTTTAAATATACCCTTATACAAGTATTTTATACAAGTGAATACCATTCAATTATTTCTTCGTGTGATGTTGATCATACATTCAATTTTGAAACCTCAAACTACTCTAGTTAAAAGATAATGTCATCACTTTATATGAAAATAATATTATATAAATATTTATGGAGATGAATTGTTGTTGGATTTATTTTAACTCTAGATGGATGTTTATGACATAATATTAGGTATGGATTGGTTGAAAATTTTAAAAGCGCGCATCAATTGTAATACCCAATGGTTTAGTTTTATGATTGATATCGGTGTTGAAAATATATTTTTTATTGATGGGGATGTAAAAGAAACTACAATAAGATATTTTTCCATTAGTTGTAATGATCTCAAACCAGTTGGTTACATTGACCTTTACATTTCTAGATAATATCATAGATAGTGATATCTCAAAAACTATTGATAAGTTTCCAGATGTTTTTCCTAAATTTTTTTAGGGTTTCTACGAAAAATATAATTCATGATTTTGATTTATCTCTTACCAGGGACTAGTCTTATCTAACTTCTTTCTTATTAGACGATACCAAAAAATAATTAAATAGAATGTGTTGTTAGTAGATCATGAACGAAAAGGGATCATTAGTCCTATTATGTCTTTCTTGGTAGAACTAGTTTTGTTTGTGAAAAATGTCGATAAACCCTTATACATTATTTAGATTATCATAAGATTAACCAAATTTGAAAAAATAATTGATATCCACAAACACACATCGATTTTTTTTTTGATAAATTGAGGTGGATCAGTGGTTCACTATTATTTTCATGCTATCAATATATCACTAATTGTAGGTTCCAAAGGATAATACTCTGAACACATCTTTTAGAAATAAATATGTCGGTTACAAGTATGTGGTTATGAATTTAGTTATTATGAATGCACTTGAAGTATTTATGTAATTGATAAAACATGTATTTTATAGTTATTTTGACTTTTTTTTCTGTTGATGAAATATTTTTGTGTTAAAGTAAATGAATCAATCTAGAGAAACACTTCGCAACAATGTCAGAAATTTTGGTTATCATGTTCTCTATTTCAAATTATCATGGTGTAATTTTTTAACACAATAAGTATGTTTAATCAGAAAAGTTATCTATGAAAAATGTGTTTCTACGGATCCTAAAAAGATATAGGATGTTCATTCATGGAAACCACTAAATAACATCTTTGATATATGTTGTTTCTATGACATAGATATTAATTATCCACATTTTTTCATGATTTTTGATGAGTAGATTAACTAATGACAACATTGACAAGGAATAATGTACCATTCCAATGGAATAAGTAATTTAAGATATTTTTTTAAGTGCTTAATGTTATCTTTAAATCATCACCGATCATGATATTTTTTGAAATCAGAAATGGGCATGTGGTGTATTTTTATTATCTGAGATCGGGGTTGGGGTGTGTTCTCATGAATGGAGATCAAGTTATTGTCAATGGCACAAAACACTTATGGTTTAATATTTAAACTATAAAATTTAAAATTTATAGTAAGATGTTTTTTTCCATGACTTGAAGAATATGCATCATTACTTCCTTGGTGAGAAATTTACATTGGTGACATTTTATAAGATCTTGGAACAAATTTTCTACAATGAGATTTCAATCTGATAGAAATATATATGGATGGAATATATCAAATATTTTACATTGACTTGATTTATATAAAGAGTAAAGGAAATTTATTGATATATTCATTAAGAAAAAACTCATATGGTTAGTTTGAAAAAGAGTCTTCGTATTAGTTAGAAAATATTTCAGTGATGTAGAATATGCACTTGGGTTGTGAAGGTCAAGGAAGTTGTGTGATTTTATTCATGGTTTCTTTTTTTCTGGATTTGGTTGATATAATTAAAGTGTCATAGATATTTGGTTCATAATTATTCAAAATGAGTTCAAAACTCAATTGTTGGGAGAGCATTGAGGGATGGATGATGGATAAAAGTTCATTTTTGTGGTTTCGTGATAAGATGGTCATATGTATGGCATGCAATGAAAAAAATTTCCACACTTTCCACCACTTGAGATGGTATGTTCATCATAGAATATAAATTATTTATAAATAAATTAAATATCAATATTGGTGGGTTAGGATGAAAGGAATAGTTGTTTAGTTTTTTTATGACATACCTCACATGTCAGCAGGTTAAGGAAGAGATCCAGTGGTCAGTGGGTAGATTAAAATCATTACCAATTCCTATTTGGAAATGGGAGAACATAGAAATGTGTTTTGTGAAATATATCCCAATGATGGTTCAGAAACATGATTCCATGTGGGTGATAGTGGAATAAAGGATAAAGTTAGGCCATTTCATCCCTATTCTTGAATCTTGTATAGTTGAATACTTGTCAAAAATATATATATGAGAAGTTGTAAATATGCATGGAGTACCACATTCAATAGTGTCAGGATGAGATATGAGGTTTAATTATCATTATTGAAATAATTATATATTTAACTGAATACATAGTAGGTTAATGGAATGGTGTATCATCCTCAATCACATGGAAAATACTAACGGACAATACATACCTTGAAGACATGGTTTTGGCTTGTGTGTTGGATTTTGGTGGCTCATGGGATAAACACATATCATTAGTAGAGTTCTCATATAACAACAAATATTAGGACTTGATATATACAGATATTTTCTATGAATTGTATGTGATTATTTGTCATTATAAACTTTTTTGGGTGGAAATAGGTTTGAATTCACTAGTTGGACCAGCCCCTCTGTAAGAGACAATGAAAAATATTCAGTTGATCAGGAAGAGGATGCAGATAGCTCCAAGTAATCAAAAAACATAATTGGATCATTTTTAATATCCATTTTCATTCAAGGGAAGTTATTATGTTTTTCTGATAATCTCTCCAATGATTAAGAATCACCATTCTGGAAGGAAGATCACGTTGTATCCTGGATACATAGTCCCTTTTGAGATACATGAATGATTTGGTGTGGTGACATATCACTTGGAATTTCCACCGTGGTTCAGTTTAGTTCATAATTTGTTTAATGTATCTCATATAAATAAGTAAAACCCTCATCCTAACCATGTGTTTTTATAGGATCACATTGACCTAGAGCCAGATGTTGTGTTGTTTTATGTACTAATGTGGATTGTGGATATGAAGGATAATTTATTTCTTGTGAAAACCACCAGTCAAGTGTGGGGTTTATGGAATCCTTTTCATATTTCAAAAGAAACTTGGGAACATGGAAGGGAAATGGTGGAGCAATGGAATAATCTTTTTTCATGAAAATGATTATTTTTTTACTTTCTAGGTAAAAAAGATCATTGGTTGGGATAATGTAACACCCCTTAGTTTTAGGTAATTAACCATATATTTATTTATTTTATGTATATAACATAATAGTGTTATGTTTGGGATGGTTTGGAGGATTTTTGTGATATTTTTTGACATTTATGTTGGTTCATGGAATTATAATATTTATTATAAACAAGGAAACACCTTTAGGAAACTGTGTAATGGAGGACATGGGTCACTAAGTAGGGGTACGGT
Source organism: Viscum album (assembly GCA_963277665.1). Lineage (NCBI taxonomy): Eukaryota > Viridiplantae > Streptophyta > Magnoliopsida > Santalales > Viscaceae > Viscum > Viscum album. Next base: position 1,694,711,027 of record OY728140.1, on the reverse strand, counting down.
TTGGAAAATTTGTCCGTCCACTTAGGAGAAACCATGAATATTGTGGATAGAAATAAATTCCTGGTTGGCACACATTTTCTCTAAATTTATGATCCAACCGTGTGAGGCAGTTGATTAAAAAAGTAACACCCACATGGTTCGTGCAAGGTTTTCATAACCATTTATGATAACCATGGGGTATACTAGTGGCCCTACTTAAATTTTCAATCTAATCTAAATTATAAAATTACGATAATTTTCTTCCCTTAATCAGACACTAACTCATTTTTATCTCCACCCAAAAGATGGGGAGTCCCTTCTACATAATCCAAATGTAATATGTTGTGAATTCCTCTTACGTTGACAGCTCCGTTTCCTTGGTTGGTCTTTGTTCTTGTTTTTTATACTTGTTTTATTCTACTTCCCTCACTTGGATTTTGGGACCCAATTTTTTGGGGTGTATTCATGTTTTTTTATGAAAATCATGATAAGATATGGGTTTTTATGCCAGGTAACAAGATCTATGGTAAGTATTTTGGAGTTTCATCCCATTTTGATGAAGAATTATATCATTTTTGTTTTTTACAAAGGTTGTGACGTAAGTGGATTCACTCGTGACTCTTATTATTAGAACATGAATGGTCTATTTTATATTTATTTAATTCTGTGATTTAAATTTTGTTGTATCTTTTGATGGAAACCATTTTTATTGATGGTTCGTAGAATTGTGTAAATTGGTTATTTTGGTAGAAATTGGAAATGGATTCATGAATTTAATTTGATTAATATAAAATGGTTATTTGGTTTTGATTTATTTGAAATTGGTTGGAAATGTGTAAAATTATTATTTTATTGAAATGGTTTGTCCAATTTTGTTGGAATATTTTTTCACATAAATGGTTGGGAGTGAGTTGAAAGGGATAGGTAATGGTCATGAAGTTCCACCAAAATAGGGACAAATTATAGTTTTGAAGTTCCATTATCAATGGTAACATCATGCATGTGTCTGTGTGTTTGTTTGTTTTTCTGTGTCTAATGAAATGGTTTAAGCCAAATTTATTAGAGAAATTAGTCTAAACGATTTTTTGGTTTCTTTAAATAGGAATTTGTTTCGTTAAGAAAACTATTTTGGTTTGAAAAACAGTTTTGTTTTGGAATAAATTTTTCTCTGATATGAACAGTTTCAATGTTTACAATTTTTTTATATAAATTGATTTATATAAATGTGCTAACATGACCTAGACTAGATCCATAAGTAGGGAATTAATTTGGGGAAATCCTTCTAATAATTTTACCCTCCTTATTATTGGTCACTTTTGTAGGTTTGCATATGGTTTTTATCGAGACACGTGTAAAGGAAAGGTATCTCTTTTCATTCGTGGCGATTCATGATACATTTGGAGTTGATTATTGAATTATAGCTTGCATCATGTTAGGTGTTTTATATTTTATGTCTTGGTTTTCATTAGTTGTTGGTTTTGGTTTTTTCTTCGAACTCTAATGTGGATCGTGTTTGTCTGTTATTTTTATTAGTTGGTATTAAATTTAGTTTTATTACATCATTCTTATTCATCGCACAGTGATTTTTTTATTTGGGTATATCTTTTTTACATTTTAAGTTTAATATAGGAAAATTATATCCCAACTATTGATGAATCCCTTGGAATTAATTTATATCATGTCAGGTTTGGGGATGTCAAATAATTCCTTCTAATGTTCTGACTCCATTCTATGCCAATGGGAATGGGTGTGATGTTATTGAAAATATAATATTTTAAAAACTAAAAACCACATAGGAAGTGTAAATAAGTATATCAATCATCATAGATGTTGAACATGTGTGTGTACCAAAAAAATAAATAAATAAAACAAACCAAAAACACACACGAACAGTAAATATAAAGAGATGAATTCAAGCATTTTTTAAGAGAAACTAATGTAAAAGAATTTTGAATTTTAATTAATAGAAACATGATCACGAGTATAATGGAAATAAAGTAGAATATTACCAGGGATGAAACAGGAGGGGTAATTTTGTTATTCAGAAAAATATTTTCCTTCATTTGGGAAAATATATTTGAAACTATTTATTGAAGATATCGTCAAGAGAATTTAATATAAATTTATTGTATTTTTATAATAATTAATATTTTTAGTAATCTATGATGGATGAGATGCTTATTTGATGTAAAAATAAAATTTAATTAATAAAAATTAAATATAATGAATCAATCTTGTCCCACCATAAAATGATTATATAGTAATCATTTTCATTAAAAAAATACAAACAATATCAAATAATGAAACATATTAGAAGAATATGATGATAATAATTCCCTTGATCTCCCTATCCTGGTATTGTTTTGTCTTTAATTAATAGAATATTCCTACTCTTCCCCAAATCCTCTCTAGAAGTTTCCATCCCAAAATGATTCAATTTCTTTTCCATTTGTTGAATTATTTATTTTATTTTTATCTCTTTTAATCACCAACTTACCACAACACCTGAATTTTCTAGATTCAAATGATTTATATCACAAACTCTTTTCTATTTTCATGATGTGGGGTTATATTTTTTTTACACTACCTCACTTTCATGGTTGCATTACTAAACCCATTAAAGAACCACTTCAACATTCATTTGGAATTAATACCTTCAGATTTCCAATATTCTAGTTTATCCAATCACATAAATTGATTCTAAAATTACATTTTCCAAAAAAAAACATCACATTTCATCAAAAATTTAATCCATCTCATTTGAAAACCTAAATTTTCTTATAGTATACACTTCAATTCTCCATTGTTTCAAAGTGTAACAAAAATTCTTATTAGATTCATTTTGAATATAAATGAATCATATAAACCCTGAAACTACCATAATACTTTGTTAAAATTACTTTCCTTTTTTCATTCATTGGAGTTAAAATATAATGACATGTTCAAGTTGAACATCGTTACGCTACATTCAAGTTCACCAATTCGAATCAGTTTCACAAAAAATTATCATAACTTCTACAAAATATCAATCTGACTATGGTTTAATTCAAATTATCATTGCCATTTCCTGAAATATATTGTTTACATCATCTTAAACCATCATAGTCATAACTTATGGGGACACAGATATACCTCCATTTTCAAGAATCTTTCTTGCATATTGATTCAATGAAAATGAGTCATTAATCTTGTTGCTTGGTTTACCAAAAAATCACTATGTTCGTTTACAAAGCACCAATAGTGTCAAAAAATAAATCGCACCACATGATCGAGATCAACTTTCATCTGGATCAACCAAAATTTTGATCCAAAATTGGATTTATCTTCATTAGACCATATTCACAACACAAGTTCATTAGATGCATCAAAATTAAGGAGCACGAGTCACCATAGTCTAGTTTGGTTCAACATCCATGGATTAATATGATAGTTCTCATCCACCAAAATCTAAATTAATTTGATATATAATTGTGAAATTTTATTTATTATATTTGACATGAATCCAATTTTCCTTCTATAGTTTTGATTCCATAGACTCACATTTGATCATAAGAAAACTGAGTATTCCCCACAATATTAATAGGCTAAAATTTATTCATCCTCGGGTGGCATCAAGCTTTCAAAAACCATATAAATCACAAACTTTTTACTAATTAAATTTATGGTCCTTCATGGTATTTATTTAACCATTTTTTGTAATCCTAGTAGGGCTTGTCTTATTTCTCGAATCATCTTATCATTCATAGAGAAGAAAATACCCAAACCAAAAATAGTGAAAATCACTAAACAATTTTTTCCTTTATTATTTTAATATAAAAAATTCCATTTTACAATTTAATTAATTGATATTTCTCATATTTTATTATGTTTAGGATTTATTTTCAGATTCAATGAATGTTTGAAATGAGAGGAATTGAGATAAATTCATGAATAAAATAGTGTCCCATAAAGTATTATAGGCAAAGGACCAAGTTTAGAGCTTAGATATTTGAAATTTAGTGGAAATAGATCCCAATTAACTATAAAAAATCGTTTAAAATTTTGAGACACTCAGTCACGATTTGGTAATCCTTTTAAAGGTGATATAGAATGAATAAGGGATGAAAAATTGAGATCGGGAGTAGAACTCATAGTGTCCCTGTTTGACACATATATGTCACATAGGGTCATTCCATGAAAATCTTCAAGATATGAAATATTTATTTTGAAAAAACAAATAATATAATCCATGAAAAATTATGGAATGAAATCCTTTTTCATTCCACAAAATGATCTAATGAGAAATTTATGCTTCATCAAGGTACATTTTTTTGAAATCCAATGCCTTTATGACCCTGTACAAATGTGAACCCAATGTAATGAATTCAAATGAAATGATTTATAAATATATGGCTAAATAATTATGAAATAATCATTAAGATGGATTATAAAAAAATTCTATGGGGATTGGAAAAATAATTGGTGGAATCAGATTCTGCCCTAAAGAATTTGGTTTTTTTGTTTTCTACTATAGTTTTTTATATTATTTATTATACATTTAATTTCAATATCATATTCTAATATAAGTGTTTCTTCTTGTATTTTATATCTCTATTTATATATATCCCACCATGATCTCTTACACTCTTGATGGTGACTGATTAACATGATGATTCACCTTGTAGAGGTTTGGTAGTGTTCCCAAATTCAAGTGCTTAAATTTTTAATTATTTAATTTTATTTGTGATTATTGAGAGAGAAGTGTGTGGGTGGAGAGATCACCCACCATGAGAAGATTATTTAGCAAATCAGTATTTCCTTTCTTATTTATGGTAAGCTCTTCATACCACAGAGTTTAGGATACTTGAGGTTGGAAACAAAGTATGATGGACTAGGTCTCAAATGATATTACATTCATGGTCAAGGTTTTTATCTCACTTGGCTATTAGAGGGGTGATATTTGGTCTTATGAATAGATATCCAAGGTATAAAAAATTTCTAACTCAAAGAAGAGGATATAAATTTGAGAATGATTGGATGAATTATCGAATTAAATTTGAAAAAATAATAAATAATAAAGGTACTTGAGAATCCAAGATAAGGACCAAGACCATTTTTTCTATCAATATTATATTTTTCATCGACTTGTTAGTTTAGATTTCAATTTCTCATACTTAACAATGTATCATTATTTTCATTAAATAATTGAAATAAAAAAATATAATAATTGAATTGGGAATAGTGTTTGATCGACTGTAAAGATCCTCAAGTGAGATAACCATGGTCATATATTGTGCATCACTAGGAAAAAATATAATATTTTTCACCATTTAATTTCATGTGTATTGAAACATGGAACCATTTACTGGGAGCTAAGTAGTTTCTATATCATTGTTTATATTCACGTATTGGAAATATATTCATTATTATCATTAATAATAATAATAATAATATAAAATATAAATTTTCCCATGACATTTCCAAACTCCTAAAATTCTGTATGCACTAATTAATCATAGGATCAAAAAAAGAGTTTGAAAATAATCAGAATCCCTTTCCAAGAAGGTCTGATGAACTCATAATTTTAACAATGAAGAAGTTAAATTGTCCAAAGAGAGGCCTCTTATTTTTAGAATTTGTGTACATGTCTAATAATGTAAAAAATAATTATCCAAGATTTAATCCTAAGGATGAAGATCCATTAGATCTTCCAAATTTTTTTGAATATGACATAGTGGTTTAGTCACTTCTTAAAATATATCTACAACTTTACCATCTCAAGAATCAGATACAACCATTCCATGAAGTGTTATAAGAGATTGATTATGAAAACTCACATGTTGATGTATAAATGAGTGATAAAGAAGAAATTGAGTAATTTTTTTTGGGAATGTGATGAAATGAAACATGATCAGCTAGACTTAAAAACATAAACATCAGTAACATTGTGGCTATCTCTATCTTTATAAGAAGGAACCAACCATTTTCTATAATTTGGAAAAAGTATAGAGGATCTAGAGTACCTACCATTAACCAATGAAAATAAAATCTATGTGGAAATTTCCACTAAATTTGAGACTGAACCTGAACTAACTTAGGGATATGATTTTTGGTGACCTCATTTTTATATAATTATATTAAAACTTTATTGGGAATTAATACTTCCTTTTTAATTTTTTTTTTATTCGGACAACCCCTGTTTTTACATCCAAGAAGATGAAGTGTAGGAATATTAAATTGATGAGGAACTCATAGTGTTCCCAGAACATTTTGAAAATTTATTAGTTGGATTCCATGAGGAGATTTAAGTGCCTCTTCATAAAAATATAGATAAATAAGATACTTATTGTAAAGGGAAATAATTTTTTTTAATTCTTCCTTATTTAATTCTATTTAAATAAAATTACACTCCTAATATTAATTTTAGCATTCCATTGGCGCAACATACCTTAAGAAATAAATAGAGAGTAAATAAAAGGCTATGCTAATGGAATTCAAATAGTATCACAACTCAAACTTCATCTAAACCACACTACGTAGGCTACACCACATTGAAAAGTGCATAGAATCATTATAATATATCCCTAGAGTTCTGAACAATGGAATATGTGTATGTTGGAAGGAATAATTATTTGTGTTTCAAATAAAATACTCTCCACCCACAATCATATTTTTTTTAAATTGTACATCCCTTATAAAGTTATTAAAACCCATTTCCCTTTAAGGGGGTCAAACCAAGGCTTGTATTTATTTTATTTTATTTAAATTATAGGTATTTAAATTTCAATTAATTTCATATAAGTTATTAACATATTAGGACGAATCAAAATGCAGATTATGGGGTATCTTGATGCTTGTGATGAGTAGAGGTGGGGTAGTTGTTGAGGTGTGTAAAAAAGTGGGGTGAGGATTGATGGCGTGCGGGATGGATGTCTGGCGATGGTGGGCTTCAGTATAGCTTTGAGGCGGTCAATTGGAATTCGGTGATACCAGATGTGGGGGTATGATAGTAGGGGTGATAGGACTCATGACTTGGGCGGTGCCATATGCTGGGGGACAACGACATGGGTGAAAAGAATCTGTAGAATCTCTTGGTAGCAGTGCTGTCTTGTGGGATTTTGTGGGGGTAGATCTGTGGCTTTGGCAATGTTACAGTGGTAGATACTTGTGTGACAACTTGATTAGATCTGTAATTAGTTTATCCCTCATTGGTAATTCATGGTCATTTGTAATGGGTTCTCTCTTCCCATTAATAATAAGAGGGTCTTTGGTTTGTTTTAATAAGAGGATTCAGAAACAACTTTTTAAAAAACAATACGCATCATTATTTTTTAGCATTAATTTAATTTCCATTTTTCATTGATGACTTATTCTCTTTTTATGTCCATTAACATGGAACTAAGAAGTTATAAAGATGTTTAATATCTTGAATGCAAGTGATTTACATCATGTGAATAATGTTAAAATGATGAACTATCATAAAAAAAACCTAGTAACCCCAAATTGAAGCTTAATTAGATGGTATGTATGAATTCAAATTTCTTAATTTATTTACCCCCCATAAAAAATAAAATACGTTTTTGATATTTCAATGAAATTGGATGTGAAAAATTGAACTATTATAGTATAGTATCGACATAAGAGATATAAGTTTTAACACCCCCCGATTATAAATGAATAATGTTTATTAGATATTATATATAAAAAGAAACGCCATTTTTAGTCAAGAATGAAACACCCTAAGACTTTATGATATATTCCTTTTTAAATAAATTTGATCTCTTCAATTCCTTATGGAACACACAACCCCAAGATTTTAGGAACCATAATATAGTATATCATTATAATATATCCATTAAATTTTTGGGTATTAACTAAAATAAATAAATTATAAAAATTGTGGAGATCTATTTATTAAGTATAAAATAAGAATCATTAAAAAATGCATTTTGGGTAACTATATTTTTCAAAAATATGATTTAATCACTCTTTGCGCACATAATTTAAAATTAATTTTTAACACATTTAGAAAAAAATTAACTTGATTTTTTAAAAAATAATTTGAAAAATTCTATTATTGTGAAATTTCTCGGCATTTCTGAAATTTGTTATTTTGCGATGATTAGTTAAAAATACATCTTTTTATTGAAAACTAAATTTTGGTTATAATTATTAAAAACTTATTTTAAATATATAATATTTTAATAGAAAATCGTTTAATTATATTATACTTCATAAAATTTAGATATTTGTAAACAATTTCATATTTAATTTTAATATTAACACCTTATACACTTATGAAAGTTTCCAATTGGAAGCCCTCTTATTCATCACATCTATGGGGATAATTTTCAATTTTATTTTAACAAATCTTTGAATTATATTATTAAAAATAGATTAAAATTTTAGAATTATAAAAATTTATAGTATATAATAATTTAAACTTATTTTTTACCATTAAAATTTATAAATGTAGTAAAAATAAATTATCATAGTTAAGGTAATAATGGATTTACTAGGGGTTAAATTAAAAATCTAAGGGTTATAATTACATACAACCTTCTCCAACACCCATTTTTTGGTCATATTACTGTAAAGACTAGGAAACATCAAAAAAATTTCATTTCCTTAATTTCATTGGAATTTTACGAGTCCTTGGCTTCTGACGGCACTTGATTCCTAGCCCCGGTGTGCCCGGAATCGATTTCCGAAGATTAGCTCGGGTACGTTTAGTGAATGAACAAGCGGGTTTTTCTATCTTTTGAACCGGTCCTCGGAATTGAAATCTGAGGGCACCGTTGAACTCGTAGTGTAGGTTATCTCTTAAAAATACTTTCACCTCGATGACAGATGATTGGGTATGAAGGATAGTTTTTGGGGTTTTACGTGGGTTAAGAAAATAAAATAATTGAACAATTTATTTTATTTTGTTAAACATGTGCTGTGCGGATAAAGTGGTTAAAAGCTCCACTTGGGAGTTGGTGGTGGGACTGCCACACCCTAACCTCCCATGAGAGGTTATAGGGGTGGGGCCCACCGAGATCCAACCTCCCATGTGAGGTTGATTGTTGTGGAAACCACACGAGGCCTCCCATTAATGGGAGGGGAATAATAACTCTTTGACTCCCTCTCATTTATGAGGGAGAGCTTCTAGGTTAAAGTCCCCTTCATAATTGAGGAGGATGAAACCTCCCTTTCTAATGAGGGGACCACCCAAGAATTAACCAGCCCCCTTTTCCTTTTTGTGGTTAATTAATGGTGGGCTCCGCTAGGAAATATCCTCCCTTTGAAGGATATTCTTCTATGGGGACCACCCGGGCCAGTAACCCCCTTTCTGACTTCCTCCCCCATTTTTAATGTGCCACCGCAGAGGATTAATTGGGTGGTGCCCTCTATCATAAATCCTTCATTTATGACTTGCGTGCCAACGACAAACCTCCCCACTCCTATATAAAGGAGGATAGCAGAAGGAGTTCTGGACGGCTTCTTCAAGTGGCGTAACGCTAGCAGCAAAGCACAATGCCCAACACTTGGAGAGTTTTCTTCATCCTCAATGAAGGATGGTTCTTCTCCGACGAAGAATGATGCCTCTTCAATGAAGAACACCACTTCTACGAAGAATAACGACCCACACCAACGTCTTCTACGAAACCTTACCCCGCAAATCCATCTTCTGCGACGCCCGACGTACGACGCCAATTTTTGAGGTAGGGGTTTAATTTAAGTTTGTTATATATTCCCATGATCCTTCCCTTCTATAACAATGAACGCGGATCAAATCATTATCAAGTTGATCCATGAATGATTTTATTTGCAGGTTGGGAATATTTTTTTGCGGGGGAATTGTTGGGAATTAAGTTCAATTTTAGTTGATTTAAATTTAACATCATTTGTTGTTGAACATCATTATTGTCAGACCTATTTCTATCGACAAACGCGGAGGGCGCGGGATGAACAAAAACGGCCCGATGACCCTTTGAAGATTGTTTGTCTATTTTCAGACTGAGTGGAGATGACGAAACCAGACCACAATAGCAAATCAGAGCCTTCACGATGGAGCTCGGGTCCTGAGACGACCGTAGGCGCAGACAGGAGCAAAAACGGACCATCGGAATGAAACTGGTGGCCCGCAGGGTACCGCGGCGGTGTCGGTGGCCGGAGGCAGTGGCCGGCACCGGCTGGCCTCCTGGATGCGGTAACACACTGGCACGCTACCGGCAGAAGCCTGCCGCGCCATTGGCTGCGGAGGTGAGGGAGGAAGATCCCGTGGCCGCGCGGGATCCAGGCCCAGACCCCCACTTCGGACCATTTTTCAGTCTTTTGACCATAAAATGAGCTACAGACCTCCGATCAATACACCATCCGCTATGTGGGAATCCTTGGATTGATACAGTCTTTTTGGTATATTACAATCGAGGTTTCGGAAAAGTTTGGGTATGGCCGGGTTGGTTTGAACCCGAAACCAATCAGGCCCTTGGAGCAGAAACACATATAACTTAAGGACCAGACGTCCGATTGACTTGCCCATCAACTTCGTTGAATTTATTTTGATGAGATGGTTCTTTTGGTATACTCCACATGAGGTTTGGACGCAGCTGGAGTACAGTCAGGTTGGTTTAGCTTAAAAACCAACCAGACCCCTGGGATGGAAAAGCCAATAACTCTCAGACCGGGCGTCCGACTGACGCGATGTCTATCGCGTTGGGTTTCTTTTGGAAAGATGGAACTTTTTGATACATCAACACTGGAAATTGTGACAGTTGAAGTATCGACTCTCTTTCTCGAGGAACGGACCCTCCCAGAATAAAGCATGCTGAGTGCGGGAACCCTAGAGCTGGCTGCGCCTGCATCGACTACTGTATTGGAATCCTCTGTGGGTTCGACAACGACGACTACCGTACTGGGATCCTCCGTGGGTTCGACGGAGATGACTATTGTTCTTGTATCCTGTTTGGGTACGGCAGTATTGACCTTTGTACTTGTATCCTGTGTGGGTCTGGCAGAGTAGCTGGTCTTATATCATATGTGGGTCTGATAGCTTAGCTGGTCTTGTATCCTGTGTGGTTCCGACAACTTAGATGAATCATTGACTACATATGATCATCTCTTTATTGATATTAAAGATGTATACCTATGTGATCTGAGTCTTGATTTTCAATTATTATCATCGATGTGATTGACATTCATTCTTATGTGGACTGGGTTGTACCTTCCTATATTGACTGGGTTGTGTTTCCCTATGTGGACTGAGTTGTGCTTGGGCTCGAGAGTTAGAGCTGAATTTTATTTGATGACTTAGGTATATTTATCGGCATATACCTTAGTAGAGTCAGTTGATACATCATGATTGTATTTTTTTCCTTTGTTTTTTATCCATTGTGGATTCTGAGAGACCTTCGGGGGTCTCAGGGTCCCTACTGAGTATCATATACTCACCATTTCATGGGATATGCCCGCACTATATTGTGTTGGATGTAGATGATGGGCACCACTGATTGAGGTGGAGGCTTGTGGAGCTGGACGGTACCCGTAGGTGGACCACTTGGCGGGACATATACGGAGTGGACGACCGGACCCAAGGAGCTAAGAAGACTATCTATACCCACCCTTCAGGTGGGATTCCCAGAGGACGACTCGGTGTTGCTGTTTTACTTTACTTACTACTGTTGTACTTCCATTTCCGTCGTACTGTACTTCCAGTTGGGTTTGTATACTGACCCATTTACTTTTTAGCACTAACTTTTGTACTCAGTTTTACTTAGTTCTTACTTCACTAGCATACTCTGTTGTGTTTGTTAACTTTATAAAGGAAATGTCGTCCTTTTTTTGGATTTATTCCATTGGTTTTATTCGCCAACCCCTGGCCTATGGAAGGCGGGATTGGGGTAGTCACGGAACGGGCCCCGAGGACGGGTCGTGACAAATTGGTATCAGACGAGTCAGTTCTGCCACAGAACTCAGGACTCTGATCATTCCTTTCTATGAAGCAATAGTGTTAAGAGTATTGAGTGGGTTTTTTAGTCCAGGGAGTCCAGTGTTGGTGTGGCGACCGATGTATCCATTCACCAGGACCCTGACATCTGATTTCCGACTCAATGCACGAAAACATTGATTGCGTGTGTGTTTTATTTCAAAAGTTTTCTTTGTGATTACTTTGTGTCATCTCACTAGGTATAATGTTTGACCGTGGTGCACCTGTTTCTTTAAGGACGGCCCCATGAAGGCAGCCAGCCAGGGTTCCTAGTTACGTGCGGGATGACAGCCCACCGAGCGATGAGGCCTCAGTGCAAGGCCCCGTTACAGCAGAGGCACACCATCGGTACCACTACCCGCTAAGACACCGATGCTACCATCCCCAGCATCAGAGAGTACATGCCGCTTTAGTGCTTTTCACGAGTTCCAGGGACCTGGGACTATGAGGTTTCGAGGTGAGTCGAATTTTCATACAGCTGGGTACTAGTTGGAGTTTGTAGCACGAGCTTTCCACACAGCTGGGACACCCACTGACTTGACGGTGTAACTAGCTATTAGTCTCTTTTAGGGAGTAGCTGAGAGGTGGTGGAGCCAGATGCTCCATTTTTGCGACGAGATGACCTTCACCTGGAGAGATTTTGAGACCTTCTTTAGGGTGGAGTTTATACCAGTGACTCTACACTCTGAGCGTGCTCAGGAGCTATTGCCTTTGCCGCAGGGTTTTCCGACCGTAGCAGAATCTTCTGCAGCCAGCAGTAGACATATGACATAGAATTCCAAGCAGACTAGGCCAACAGGTGGTCGAATGCGTGACTCAGGATCAGTAGTGCGGGGCACCTAGGGTGGAGTCAGATCTAGGCATTCCAGAAAAAGACGGTGTTTCTCCTGTGGCGAGCTTGGACACGTGGCACGTGACTGTCCGACCCACCGAGCAGACGATCATCAGATAGATAAGGGACCTCTCAAGCAGAGGTATAGGTCAACCCCGACCACAGGTAATGGGTGGATATGGGAGAGCACATCTCCAGGTATCTGAATCATAAGACGATGGAGGCCTTTGTCTTTGGTGCTTCTAGTTTCCATGTTGTTGTTGTTGAATTTGATTTGTGTCTTTGTACTTCGAGCTATTGTGACAAAATACACTTATCTTTGTGATGTTTACCTTCCTGTCCTTTTGTATGGTTGATACTGAGAGAAACTGGTTAAAACTATTGACTTGACCCTCATGTTTGAGATTCCTACTGGAGGAGACCAAGTGACCACACACTGATGCCAACAGTGTGAGTCGACCCTAGGAGGTGAGAGTGACGGTTGGATCTCATGGTAGTAGCGTCGAGGCCTTAGGACGTCACCCATGGAATGAAAAAGTATTGTTCATTCTATGATTGACTATATTAGGAAAAGAACATGGTTTATCTAGGTGATGAGACCAGATTTCTCTTATTGGAAAAGGATCAATCTTAGCAGATTTTGTGGGACGTAAGTGATGAAGGGTGTACCTGAGTTCTTACAATTGGCTAGTTTCACCTTTGTTCGTTGAGCGAACATGTTTCAGTTTACTCTAAACACAATAGTCTCAGGTGTGTCTTCTCACAGAAGGACCTGAACCTGAGATAGCAGCGATGGCATGAGTTCCTCCAGGAATATGACTTCGAGATAGTTTACACTCCTGGGAAGGGGAACGTTGTAGAAGATTCTCTTAGTAGAAGATCGAGCATTCAGCTGTTAAGAGAGGCGAGACAGCAACTGGTCGTGTTTCAGATACCCTTTGTGGATATTGATGGAGTCCTCACATGTAGAATCAAAGATGGTACGAGCTATGACGCTGAAGGAGTAGATCATCCAGGAGCGGATGAAGACTGCACAGAGCATGCCGAAATCCTATGTTGATAAGAGATGGGACCACTGGTGTTCGAGGATGGAGACCACGCCTCTATACGGGTCTCACCTCGACGAAGTCTATGGAGATGTGTCTGAGGCGCTAAGTAATCTCCGAGGATCAATGGACAATTCCAGGACCCTAGAATAGTAGGCAAGGTGGCTTATCGTTTGGACTTTCCACCTCAGATGCACCGAGCGCATGACGTCATCTACGTATCTCAGCCTATGAAATGTGTGCATGACCTATCCATCATCATCGACCACGAAGAGCTGGACATTGATGACGGTGCGACTTTCAAGGGGTTCCAGTAAAGGTTCAGGATTGACAGGAGTGGGTCTTACAAGGACAGTCGATTCCTCTTGTGCATTTTGGCTAGAAGCACGGGAACATCCAGAAGATCACATGGGAGCGGGAGGCTCAGATGTGTGCTCAGTACCTCCTTTATTTTCCCTAGTTTGTGTGGTAGCTTTACTAGGAAGTAAAGCCCTGAGGTGAGAGTAATTTAATGACCCAGAAATTTCAAGTAAATTATTTTTTTCTTAATTTCTTTGGAATTTTACGAGTCTATGGCTTCTACATGCACTTGATTCTGAGGCCCAGTGTGCCTAGAATCAATTTCCAAAGTTTAGATCAGGTACGTTCAGTGAACGAATGAGTAGGTTTTTCTATCTTTTGAACCGGTACTCGGAATTGAAATCTAAGGGCACTGTTGAACTTGCAACACAGGTTTTCACTTAAGAATACTTTCACCTCAACGGCCGATGATCGGGAATGAAAGTTAGTTTTTGGGGTTTTAGGTGGGTTAATTAAATAAAATAAGTGAGCAATTTATTTTATTTTGTAAAACATGTGTCGTGCAGATAAAGTGGTAAGAAGCTCCACTTGGGAGTTGGTGGTGGGACCGCCACAACCTAACCTCCCATGAGAGGTTATGGTGTTGGGTCCCACCAAGATCCAACCACCCATGTGAGGTTGATTGTGGTGGAAACCACACGAGTGCTCCCATTAAATAGAGGGGAATCATAACTCCTTAACACCCTCTCATTTATGAGGGAGAGCTTCTAGGTTTAAATCCCCCTCTTAATTGAGGAGGATGAGACCTCCCTTTTTAATGAGGGGACCACCCAAGCATTAACCACCCCCTTTCCCTTTTTGTGATTAATTAACAGTGGGTCCCACCAGGAAATATCCTCCCGTTGAAGGATATTCTTTTGTGGGGACCTCCTGGGCCAATAACCCCCTTTTTACTTCCTCCCATTTTTTTAATCTGCCACCGCAGTGGATTAATTGGGTGGATCCCTCTGTCATAAATCCTTCATTTATGACTTGTGTTCCAATGAAGAACCTCCCCACTCCTATATAATGGACGATAGGGGAAGGAGTTCTGGACGGCTTCTTCATGCGGCGGAACGCTAGCAGTGAAGCACGATGCCCAACACTTGGAGAGTTTTCTTCATCCTCAACAAAGGAAGATTCTTCTCTGACGTAGAACGATGCCTCTTCAATGAAGAACGTCGTTTCTATGATGAACGATGATGCACACCGACGTCATCTACGAATCCTCACCCCACAACGCCGTCTTTTGCGACGCCCGACGTATGACATCAATTTTTGAGGTAGGGTTTTAATTAAAGTTTATTATATATTCCCATGATCCTTCCCTTCTAAATAAAAAGAACGCGAATCAACTCATTATCAAGTTGATCCGTGAATGATTTTATTTGCGGGTTGGGAATATTTTTTTGCGGGGGAATTTTTGGGAATTAAGTTCAATTTTAATTGATTAAAATTTTACATCATTTTTCATTGAACATCATTGTTTTCCGACCTATTTCTATCCAATAACGCGGAGGGCACGGGCCGAACAAACACGGCCCGACGACCCTCCGAAAATTGTTTGTCTATGTGAGGATTAAGTGGAGATGAATAAAGAAGACCGTAACGGAAAATCAGAGCCTTAACGGTGGAGCTCGGTTCCCGAGACGACCGCAGGCGTAGACAGGAGAAAAAACGGACCACCAGAGTGACTCCGGTGGCCCGCAGAGTACCGTGGCGGTGGCCGGAGGCGGCGGCCGACACCGGCCGGCCGCCTGGATGCAACGATGCCCCTGTGCGCCACCGGCATAAGCTTTCCGTGGAGGCGAGGGAGGAGGATCTTGTGGCTGCGCAGCATCTGGGATGGCCAACGGCTTCACCCTGGCGCCGCGTCCACGGAAAACAGCCCCCCCCCCACTCGGCCAACTGGCTAAGCCGTTGCACCCCCCCCCCCGGTCTGGCCGGGGCGGGTCATGTGGACCTGGACACAGCCATCTGGGCCAGGCCGCACCCCACCAAGCCGGGCCACGCCCTACCGGGCCGGACCCGGACCCAGGTCGGGTCGTCCCGGTTCGGGCCGACCTTGGGGGGTTGGGCCGGGTCGGACCGGGCCCAAACCCCCACTTCTAACCATTTTTGGGTCTTTTTCTCATAACATGAGATAAGAACCTCTGATCGACGCACCGGCCATTGCATAGGAATACTTGGATCGAGACGGTCTTTTCAGTATATTACACATGAGGTTTCGGAAATGTTTGGGTAGGGAAGGGTTGGTTCGAACCCGAAACCAACATGGGCCTTGGAGCGGAAACACTTATAACTTAAGGACTGGACAACCGATTGACGTGCCGTCAGCTTTTTTGAATTACTTTTTCTAAGATGGTTCTTTTGGTATACTCCACCTGAGGTTTCGATGCAATTGGAGTACGTTTGGGTTGGTTTAGCTTAAAAACCAACCGGGGCCCCTAGGACGGAAAAACCAATAACTCTCAAACCGAGCTTCCAATTGGTGAACCGTCTGTCGCGTTGGGTTTGTTTTGGAGATATAGAACTTTGGGATAAATCAACTATGGGATTCTTGATAGTTGATGTATCGACTCTCTTTCTTGAGGAATGGATCCTTTTTTAATCGAGCTTGTTGTGTGCCGGAACCCTAGAGCTGGCTGCTTCTGCATCGACTACAGTACTGGAATCCTCCGTGGGTTCGACAGTGACGACTACCGTACTGGGATCCTTCGTGGGATTGATGGAGATGACTACTGTTCTTGTATCTTGTGTGGGTTTGGCAGTGTTGACCTCTGTACTTGTATCCTTTGTGGGTCTGGCAGAGTAGCTGGTCTTCTATCCTGTGTGGGTCTGACATCTTAGCTGGTCTTGTATCCTGTGTGGGTCCGACAGCTTAGATTAATCAGTGACTACATCTGATCATCTCTATCGCGATACGAAAGATTTATACCTATGTGAGTTGATTCTTTATTTTCAATCATTATCATCTATGTGATTGACATGCTTTCCTGTGTAGACTGGGTGGTACTTTACTATGTGGACTGGGTAGTGTTTCCCTATATGGACTGAGTTGTTCTTGGGCTCGAGAGTTAGTGCTGAATTGTATTTTATGACATCGGTATATCTATGGGCATATACCGAAGTAGAGTCGGTTGATACTTCATGATTGTAATTTTCCTTTTTGGTTTATCCTTCGTGGATTCTGAGAGACCTCCAGGGGTTTCGGAGTCCCTATTGAGTATCATATACTCACCCCTGCACGGGCTATGCCCGAACTACTTTGTGTTGGATGCAGATGACAGACAACACTGATTGAGGTGGAGGCTTGTGGAGCTGGACGGTGCCTAGAGGTGGACCACATGGCGGGTTGTACACAGAGTGGACGGCCAGACCTGAGGAGTTGAGGAGACTATATGTAACCACCCTTCATGTGGGATTCCCGGAGGACGACTCGGTGTTGCTGTTTTACTTTACTTACTGCTGTTGTACTTAATTTTCAGTTGTACTGTACTTCCTATTAGGTTTTTATACTGGCACATTTAATTTTCAGCACTAACATTTGTACTCAGTTTTACTTAGTGCTTACTTAACTAGTGTACTCTGTTGTGTTTGTTTACATTATAAATTCAATTCCTTCCCTTTCTTTTGGGATTTATGCCTTTGGTGCTAGTTGCCAGCCCCTGGCCTATGGAAGGTGGGATTGGGGTAGTCACGGCACGGGCCCCGAGGAAGGGTTATGACAATTATGACCTATAAACTATAATCTTTTGTAATGACCCATTTTGATGCATTAGGTAAGATCGAAACAAGGGTATAATTGGATCATTTCCAAAACAAATCTTGTGTGTTCTGACCCCCATTTTTAAAAGGCCACTAACTCTCCTCCCATGTTCACACATCCAAAGCCATTGGGTTTAAAAAATACCCGACCATATATAATAATTAGTCACCTAAAAACATAATAGATCCTATTTTAAACATAAATACATCATAGAAAGAATTTTTATACAAACCTAAAGAGGTTGTCTGAAGAAGATGCAACTTTCTTTAACGATTGTTTTTATTTAATTTCTTCTTCCTCATTCATTAAATAATATTAAATCAATATAGTATAGTAACTCCATAATATACTATATAAATAGATATTATTATTTTAATTTCATAATCATTATCCATATCCACCATCTTTAAAAAGGAAATGAAATCATTGATTGCATGTACAGTGTACTAACACCTCATGAACCGATGTAAATCATTTCCAATCAATGCATCCATGAATTGTATATTATGAAAGATATAATTTATATATATTATTTAAGATATTAATATACTTATTTAAATATAATTTAAAATATATATTGTTTTATTCAATTCCATTTAAGTTATGATAATCCCAATCATGTATACGACATAATACCATCTCACAAAGTGACATGATTCATTTTTCACATACGAATTACATGGAATTTCATAATGAAATATTCAATGGATATATATGAAATATATGAAATTATATTTCTTTATGTAAATTTATATATCACATCATTCATTACTATTTCAACCATTAAGAAAACCATAATTTGGCTCAAGCGTGTGTGTGGCCTATTGTCTCTATGAAGCGATGTGATCAATTTTATATGTTCAAATTTCAATAATGGTCATAAAATTGTATATAAATAAAACAATAAAATTTATAAAATTAATAAAATTATTTATATTATTTAACTACATAATATTCCCTCCTATGGGAACTTTTAGTTTAAACATGCATGATAAAATAACGAAATTATCACTAAAAGAAATAATTATAATGAAACATGATTAAGACACAGTTGATAAAATTTTATAAAAGGATAATATAATATATTATAAATATTAATAAGGTTACGATTTTAATTTATTACATGATTAAAACCATTTGTAATTATTTAATATCTTTTCCAACCAAAATTTAGTGCAAGGTAAGGGACTCTATCTCAATTTTCATTCATTTTGGAATTTCATAATGTTATGTGCCTAATTTTTTTAAATGTTGCATATATTAACCATTTTACATGTAATATATTGATTAATTTGTAATTTGTGTTATTTTGTGTTTTAATTTTATTTATTTTATTTAAGTTTATTTTACATGAAAATTAGCAAGTGGTAAAGAATTTCATAACT
This sequence comes from Viscum album, assembly GCA_963277665.1. Lineage (NCBI taxonomy): Eukaryota > Viridiplantae > Streptophyta > Magnoliopsida > Santalales > Viscaceae > Viscum > Viscum album. Next base: position 1,694,691,727 of record OY728140.1, on the reverse strand, counting down.
CAATTTCTTTTCATTGGTATATATTAATTCTTCATTATCATTAACTTTCTAAAATTTTGTGTGTAATTTAATTTTCACATATTATATTGTTTTACGACTCGTTTTATATTTATTTAAATTTTATTAAAATAATTTATTCATCTATTGATTCTAACATCAACATTATGTTATTCGTGATGGTTTATTTAACAATATCATTTTAATCTATATTGTTTACAAATGAATTTACGTAGTAGAATTTTTTTTGATAATTGTTAATAATACCATTTAATTTTATTCACCTATATTTATTAATGATTTTTTCACATAATAGTACCATATCCCTCTCTTTGGTACATTAAATGATAAATATTTTTTAATAAAATCACAATTGATATGTCTCCTCGATCCAAAATCCTTTTTATTCTCAAAGAATGATTTCTAAAAAATAAAATTTCTTTTTAAAATTCTATAAATTATTTTTTAAAGATAGTTTTTTACCATTATTAAATTTCTACAACATGTTTTGAATGAAATATTAATGTCATTTTCCAAACAATTCTAATTTGTATATTACTGAAATTATAGAAGGAATAATTTTTTTCACGTCTATAACATTTAAAAGTTTTATTATAGTTAACAAAAATCAATTTTTTAAATATTCCTATATAATTTTAAAATGTTATTTGATAGAGAGCTGTCATGGGAGCCCTCAAATGATTAGTGTGATTTGGGGTACTTAGGTGCAACAGAGTGGCTGACCAAGGTCGTCTCTCAAAGGAGGAAGTGAATTTAACAACTTATTAGAGGTATTCTAAAAAAAATAAAATAAAATAGAATAGAATAAAAGCACTACTTTAAAGGATTGGTGTTTTTTGTAGTTTATGAATCTAGAAGAAGTTTGCTGGAAGAAGATTGTATAATTTTTTTTTGTTTTTAGTTTTGAAATGAGTTTCGATTAAAATGACACAACAAGAAGATGTTTTTTTAGAAATATATTTAAAATGTGTAATCGATCTAACTCTACCTGTTCACTTTATTATTAATCATTATCATTTAAATTAACATTCTCTTAATTATGATCCCTTAATTTGTTAAATCCTGAACCCTACGAGAATTAACTTTACCACGAAGATGAAGTGAATTTAACCCTAGGCTAACTTCGGAACATGCAATCGCAGCACCCTGCTCTGATTGATGTTCTAATATTAGCTTACGGTCAGTGGTAAATTAAGGCACATATCCATTCTGGAAATGAGGATGAATTGTGTTTAGGAATTATATTTGAACTCTACAAATTTATCCTGTGTGGTCTTGTATTACCGATTAAGATCGCGCTCTCACAATTTACACAAAATCTCGACCTCGCGTGTTTTTGTGTTAATTGTTCAATTGCTAGCTTAGTTTCTTCAAATTTTAAAACACAATTCATTGATCATATTAAGTGAATTAAAGTAGCTCAATGATTCAAAATAATTAAATGAAGAGGGTATAATATAGATCGATTACTAAAAGACTTCTCTTCCATGGGTGGCGTAATCATTGTAGAAGCGTTTTGCATGTGCAAAGGATTATAATGGGTATAACCCAATAACGCCTCTACTCAAGAATTCCAGACCAAAGAGGAAGATTAAGAGAAGAATAAATTTAAACAAAATAGAAGAAAATATAATAAATAAAAGAAGAACAAAGAAGTTTATTACACAAATGAAAACATTACAAAATGAAGAAGAGAAGGAGGCTTCGATGAGGGGATCCTTGCTTCAAGAGCTACCCCTCTTACAATGGTTGGAGAATTTGGGTGAAACAAATTATCATATGCCTCCAATATCCTAATTCACGTCCCAACCCCTACAAATGAGAAAAACTTCAATTTATATTGGGGAGGGGAGGAGAGGTTACAAGTGGTTTCAAGTGTGAATGTGGAAATTTGGCCAAATATTTTAATGCAAATTTCACCGCCCATTTGACCACCAAACCGCGTGAATTGGCCGGCCTTCAAGAAGGATCAAATGCGAGAATATGGGTCCTCTATCTCTTCTCCAAATTTGGGCTCAATACAAGCCCATATGTAGGAGTAATGACCGCAATACAGAATCATATCCATTCTGGTGAGTTCTGCCCAACTTTGACTTCATGGCCCATTTTCAACAATCTAATGCACTCTTTAGCTTTAGTTTCATGAATAAAAGCTGTAGATAATTATTTTAGGAACACTGGTACAAAATGTAAAATTCAAATAATAAATATAAAATTATTTATCTTCGAAATACTACAGTGAACTATAAAGGGTAAAACTGGAATTTTCATCAAAAATTCAAATGAATGATCTAATTTCAAATACTTTCTAATTAAACATATTTAACACAATGTGAGGAAATTATATCATTTATTATCAATATAATATTCAATAAAATAGTGTTTTATCAACTCCCCCACACTAACCCTTTTGCACACCTAGGAAAAACCTCATATCAAGAAAACATCAATATCAAATCAAAACCGATTTTAAAACACATATCCTTAAGATCAATCAATTTCACACCAAGAATCAAAAGATATCATGCCTCATAAAAAAACCTTATTTTAAGTTCTCCATTTATATCATTCAGTATATTTCCACTTCATTTATCAGCCCATGCACAAAACACTTACCTCATTCAATTTTCTCTCAACACTCAAATATCAATTTTTTTGCAATGTCTTTATCATCCAAACTCATACAAGGGTCACCATAGGCTTGATAGATTCCTACATCACTACCCGATGTGAGTCAAGGACATACGTTTATCATGAGGAATTTTCAGGGTTGTTTTGTGGCTTTCAGTTGGTAGGATTAAGATGTGAAAAACTCTGAGGCTGAATGAGGAGGGCTTGACTCATTTGAAGCAAAATTGTATTAATCTAATTTTCACTTAAATATGGTCTTCTATTCAATACCCATAGTATCAATTCAGCTCCATCATCATGAAAAGTCATGAAAGGTTTACACCATTAATCATTTCAGCATAAAAAATGTCAATCTTCTCAAACATGATTTTCTTGAAAGCTCCAGATGGGCACAGCTTTCCACCTCAATTAGAAGCTCCAGAAAAGGCACAGCTTCACTTTTCATGAAAGCTCCAGAAAAGGAACATCTTTCAATATAATGAATTTCTTTAGTAGCAAACACATCTCTTCAGAATTTAATTTTCCACCCAAACTATCACAGAATGTGGTGGCAAAACACAAGACAACTTCCCCCACACTTAAGCTCAACTAGATTATGCAATTTCACTTCAAGAGTTGGTTGGATAGGGAAAATTGGCTTTAATGTGGATAACATAACAGGATTTTCATGGATTCTAAGGGCTAAAAGTAATAAATATTCAAGGTAGGCCATTATAAAAAAAGGATTCTTTGAAATAGGGGCTTTAATACCAAAAAAATGCCTCAATCATTTAAACATAAGTACCTCAAACCCTCATGTTTTGACAGGAATAGATCAAATTCTGGTTAAATCAAGTATGGTTTGGTTCTCTCATGAAGTGAGGTGAATGTAAAGAATATGAAAATAGTGGTTCAGAAGCCTCACAAGAAATTGATTTCAAATATAAAGACAGTGAGATTGGAATGGGATTCAAAATTCAGCGTACTTTTCATGAAATTACTAAATATTTGAACTTGAATCAAAGTCATTTCAGCATTCATTTATGCTAAGTTTCAAGGGATAAATAGTTTCAATCATTGATATGCTTTTCAAAATGGTTATGAGAATCATTTTAGCTCAAAAATTTCAAAAACACAAAGAAAATTGAAAAATAAACACACAAAATTTGAAAAACACACAATTTTTTTGTTTTGGTTTTTTTAAAAATAGGAAAACAATTGAAATTAAAAAACTAAAAGGTTCCCTCACCCACACATAAAATATTGCATTGTCCTCAATGTGAACCCAGGAGATGATATATGCAAATGAAATGTAGAATTTTTACATAGGACAAATAATATAAAATTGAAAGGGTTAGGAACAGCCTGATGTGCTCAAGTGATGATGGGGTCATTTAGTGTGATAAAATCCACTACATCAGTAGGATGTCCCTCAATGTATCTCTTTAAACGTTTCCCATTGACTGTAAATCTCCTTCCAGTGTCCTCTTGTGTGATCTCCACTGCACCATAAGGAAAAACATTAGATACAATATAAGGACCTAACCATATGGAACACAACTTACCAGGCATCAACTTCAGTCGTGAACTGTAGAGAAGGACTTTCTCTCCAACATGAAACTCCCTTTGTTGGATCATTTTTTCATGATCTGATTTTGATCTTTCCTTGTAGAGACTTGAGTTCTCATATTATGATAATATAATCTCCTCAAGCTCTTGAATTTGCAGCTTCCTTTGGATTCTAGCTTGGGCCAAATCCATGTTGCATTTCTTTATATCCCAATAAGCCTGATGCTCAACTTCCACGGGGAGATGAAACGCTTTCCCAAAAACAATCTGAAATGGGGACATACCAATGGGGGTCTTGTATGCTGTTCTATAAGCCCACAATGCCTCATCCAAGCGCTTGCTTCAATCCTTCCTATTTGGCTGCACGGTTTTCTCCAAGATTTGTTTCAACTCACGATTTGAAACCTCAGCCTAGCCATTTGTTTGGGGGTGGTATGGTGTTGATGTTTTGTGTGTCACCCCATACTTTTGAAGGAGGGAAGCAAAATTCCTATTGCAAAAGTGTGTCCCTTGGTCACTGATTATGTCCTTTGGTACTCCAAACCTACAGAAAATTTGAGCCTTGACAAAATCCACTACAACATGAGAATCATCAGTCCTGGTGGCCTTGGCCTCCACCCATTTACTCACATAATCAACAGCAACCAAAATATACAAAAATACAAATGAATTAGGAAAAGGACCCATACAAAAAAAATGCCCCATACATCAAAAATCTCACAGAATAGTATGGGTTTTTGGGGCATCTCATGTCTCTTAGAAATGTTCCCAGTGTGTTGGCCACGAGAGCATGACTTACAAAACACATGGGCATCATGGAATAATCTAGGCCAATATAATCCAGAGTCCAAAACCTTCCTAGCTATCCGTTGGGGTCCAAAGTGTCCACCACAAGCAAGTGTATAACAGAAATGCAAAACAGACTCAAACTCATGATCGGGAACACACCTCCTAATTACTTGGTCACTACATATGCGCAATAAGTATGGATCATCCCAAACATAAAATCTTGACTCACTCTTTAATTTTTGGACTTGATGTTTCTTTAAATTTGCAGGGATTTCAGAAGCAACAAGGTAGTTAACTAAATCAGCATACCAAGGATGCGTACCTGAGATGGTATAGAGATGCTCATCAGGGAAAGTGTCCTGAAGTGGTACCTGATCCAAGGTGTCATCCTCTAGTGTGTGAGTAATCCTACTCATGTGGTCTGCCACCAAATTCTCTGACCCCTTTCCGTCCTTTATCTCAAGGTCAAACTATTGAAGAAGGATCATCCAACGGATAAGTCGTGGCTTTGCATCTGGCTTCTTTAGGAGGTACCTCAAAGCTGCATGGTTAGAAAAAACAACTACTTTAGATCCCAATAAATATGAACGGAATTTATCTAAAGCAAATATGACAGCAAGAAACTCATTTTCCGTGGTTGTGTAGTTTGATTGGGCTGAATCCAGTGTCCTTGATGCATAGGCAATCACATGTGAACGTCCTTCCACTCTCTGAGATAAGACAGCTCCAACCGCAATGTTGGAGGCGTCACACATAAGCTCAAATGGAAGGTCCCGCCGTGGGGGCTGTATGATAGGTGGAGTGGTCAGACACTTCTTTAGCTCATCAAAGGAAGTCCTACAAGAATCATCAAACACAAAATCAGAATCTTTTTGAAGTAATCGTGACATAGGAAGAGCGATCTTACTAAAATCTTTGATGAAGCGCCGATAAAATCATGCATGCCCTAGGAAAGATCTAACATAACGCACACATGAAGGATAGGGTAAGGATGAAATAATGTCTACCTTAGATCTATCAACCTCTATCCCATGTTTTGACACGACATGCCCTAAGACAATGCCATGCTCTACCATAAAATGACACTTTTCAATGTTCAGGACCAGATTCTTCTCAATACAACGATTTAACACCTTTCCCAAACTACTTAGACATTCATAAAATGAAGACCCATACTGTAACATCCCAGGTAAGTAAAGAATAAATAATTTTCATATTTATTAATATTTACGAATTAAATATTAATTTTATTTTAAAGGGGTTGCTATGTTCGATAGCGTACCCGATACGCAATGATGAGTTTCTTTGAAACTTACGCAGCACACTAGTAATAAAATAATATTATTTTAAATGTTAGTTAAAAAGTAGCCATTGTACTGGAGGGAATGGATATAAATAACTAAAATATGATTAGATATGTTTTTAAATGTTTATACATTTACCCAATAAAAGATAAAGGCTTAAAATACGGAAAGAGTTCAATTTTACGGGCATATATACTCTAATTTTCACTAAAGGTTCACTTATCACCTTTTAATGGTGAACCGTCATTAAATATAGTTTTGATCACTCTTATACTTTATTTTGGACCAAATATAACTCTTCTTTAGAATCGGGACATCAAAATTTACGTTGTGTAAATTTTTGGTACCTTTCTGATAAAGTTCATTTTTTTTATGAATAGTGTAAAATGTTGTATTTTAATTCAAAATCTCTTTTTAATATAAATTATTTATATGATTAGATTATTATTTTAATTGGTTTTATAGTGAAATTAGAAAATATTTTTACCAGTTAATCCAATGGTGGTCATTGGAATCAATTTCACTTTGAAATTGGACTTAAACTGGTGTCAATCTTTTGATATTTATTGTTTCACAAAAACACGCTATTTGTCATGACAGCGGGAATTAATTATTTAATTAATTAATTTGACTTATATGTTTTGAATTTTGTAAAATGGACTTCATTTTTGAATTCGGAATATCAAATATAGCTTAGGGTGAATTTTTGGTAATTTTCTGAAAAACATCAATTTTTTATGAATAGTGAAACCACTAAGTGGTAATCAAGCAAACTGATTTTTCAGTTAAATGAAAGTTTACCACTAATGTGTATTGAATTTTGAAAATCCGACATATATGGTTGTCATTAAGAAGTAAAATGTGGTTCAATGAGATTAAAATAATTTTTTGGTGAATAGTAACTTTTTTTCATTAATCGCGATTAGAGGTAATTAGTGTAGTTAAGGTAAAAATGATATTATAAGAATGTGAAAACACCATGACACTTGTCCTACACCTATTGGGTGAGTCATGGCCGACCAAGAAAGGCCATGGGCCAACTTGGGGACCCCATGGAGCCACTTTAGTTGGAAAATGACATTAATATATTTTTATTTAATGTTAAAGTGAAAATGACACTAACATAAATTGTTTTACTAAAATAATTTTAAAATGGGGTTATACAAGTCATATTTTTGATTATAAATAGTCATTAGAAATCTAAAAAGATTTACTACATCATAGTAGTTTTTTTATAATTTTTAGACATTAAATAAATTAAATTATATATGACATAGTAATGATGCAGCGATGACATCATTATTTGACAATTTAAATAAAATGAAAAGATAATGTAAAATCTATGAACTACACATGTCCAAAACCAATTGGATGAGTGGATTTAGAACCCTTATCACCTTATCCACGAATTATATCAATTTGGGAACTTTTAAAACCGAAACACATTTTAAAATAATGTAATATTTCTTTACTTTCCAAAAGTTCCCTCCTCTCCTCTTATAAAAGGCCCCCACCTCTACCCCATTTAACACACTTCTCAAGCCTTTGGCTCGGCCAACCCCTACCCAATTACTCTCTCCACATCCCTCTCCTAATCCTAGAGGATTCCCTTTGGGCATAATCCTTTCAAAGGAAGCCTTTAGGCTCAAATCAAAAGGGAGTTACACTTTTAAAGGTAATTCATTCTCTGTTGTTCATTTGTTTTATTTTGCTTCTCCAACCCTCTAAACTCTTTTTATTTACTTATTTTGTAAAAAAAAAAGTATCTTCAATATACTAGGATGTTTTTATAATATTTATTTGAGCTAAACTCTCACACAACTACATCAAATGGTTAAAGAACATACGGTTTCCGTGGATGGCGAAATTCTGCCTCCCGAAACGATGATTGTTCAATACTCATTTAACACTTTCAAGGGTGGCCATTATGATGTCACTATTTTTATATATTATATATAATATGTTTATGTTTTCTTTAAGCTTCTGTATTTTTCATTTTTGGCATACCTTTATGGTTTCCATTATGGGTAAACACGATATCTTCATTTAAGGAAGTGCGGACTACCGCCCCCTAAAAGTGATGTGATTCGTTAATGCCATATGTGGGACGTGTAAAGGATGGATTTAAAGTTATTATATATGATGTTATACTGGAATTATAATATACCTCTATATCATTATTATTTCTTTCCATTAAAGTATGAGATAGAAATGAAAGTAGCGTTCATGTGTACGTACGGATTACCGTCTCCATGAATGGTGCATTTCATTTCTTATCCCCAAATGTAATGTACTATTAAAAGTACATGTATATAATGAATATATATAATTAATGATATATCTAAGTGATGAATATAATTCTGGAATTAAAATATACATACCTCTCATTTAGTTTTAATTCCATTAATATGACAAAGAAATGAAAGTAGCATTCATGCGTACGTACGGCTTACCGTCTCCATGAACGGTGCATTTCATTTCTTACCTCTAAATGATTATGTAAAATTATAAATAAATGTATATGCTGGATATATATGATACCCATTATATCCAAATCGGGAATTTCATTCTGGATATAAAGAACTTTTGACCACATGAACAACATTTAATTGTAAGAAGTCAACTTTCGACTTAAGAACCAAATATTGAAAAAACAAACATTATTAACTTAAATGGTTACATAATGTTTATAACATGGCAATAAGTGATATAAAAAGAATAATGAACTTTAAAAAGGTTCTTAATCAAGTATAAATTAACTCAAGTTTATTATTCAGGGCATTAAAGAACGATCGAGTCAAGTCGGACCCGAGGTAAGGGACTTCGTCTCAATCTCCTTTCATTGAGGCATATTTCGTTTTATACACAACTTTCTTTTATACGGTGTATAAAACCTTTGACTTTTACTTTTATACAAAAGGAATATTTTTCTATGAAGCGTTTTACTAAATGACAAAAAGGAATGTTTTTTTTATCGTACGCGGTGACAACGACCTTTTCCGCCGCCGCGAGTATTATTTGATCTTTGGCTTTCTCAACAAGCCGTAATGTTTTTAGAATAAAATAAATACCATATACTATTTTATGTATTTTGATATTGAAAATGGTTTTGAAAAAGGATTCTATTATGTCAATATATTTATGATATATTGTGATTGAAATGTGGAAATGTTATAATTCCTTTATATTGGTTTTATGTTTTATGATTTTATATTGGTACTTGGACATTTTAACGGGTGGTTACGTTATAAACCATATGACGGGTGGTGCCGTGAATACCAGGACGGGTGGTTACGTTATAACCTCCAATGCATTGGGTATGGAAGTTGGCCGTATGGCTATTTCATTAAGTATGTATGGAAATTGGCCGTATGGCTATTCCATTAAGTGATATGTGTGGAAGTCAACCGTATGGTTATTCCACTTAAGTATGTTTATGTCCCAAGTTACCTTTATATATTCTATGTGTTCTTTATATGGGTTTTATGGTAATCCTTTGGTTACAAAAAGGTAAGTAATGATACTTTATTCAGTGAAGATATTTTTTACTACTTCATGAAGGTGAAGGTATTACTTTGATATAGTATACATGGTTTACTTGATGTTTGAAAAACTAACAGTTTTCATTCTTTTTGTATCCCTTAATGAGCTTTTTATGCTCACCCCAAGTTTTTCGAAATGTTTTTCACAGGACTTAAAGTGGAATAAGGTCAAGGATGGGATCAAGGGAATGTCATGCTATCTAAAACATGGAATCTAGACATCGTTCTTTTTAAGAGTTTTTATTTTATGGAGACTTAGTAGAAGTGTCTACTTTGTAATCTTTTAAGATGTAATAGTTATGATCTAATTCTCTAAAACTCTAAACCTGAAAAGATCTTCAATGTGAATTATTCATTTAATTCAAAATTAAGTAAGGTTTAAGGTTGGGGCCTTATACATACACTGTAAAATCATCCATAAATACCTCCATGCAGGTCTCAATAAAATCAGAAAAAATACTCACCATACATCTCTAGAAGGTACCTGGGCCATTGCAAAGTCCAAATGGCATCCTTCGGTAGGAAAATGTGCCAAAAGGACAGGTGAATGTAGTATTCTCCTGATCCTCTGGAGCTATAAGAACCTGAAAATATCCAGAAAATCCATCCAAGAAACAATAGTGTGCTTTCCCAGCTAGTCTCTTGAGCATTTGATCAATAAATGGGAGGGGGAAATGGTCCTTGCGAGTGGTCTGATTTAGTTTCCTATAATCAATACACACACACCAACTGTTTTGAACCCTCATTAGAACTAAATCATCTTTCTCATTTTTAACAACAATAAAACCAGTTTTCTTAGGCACAACCTGAATTGGACTTACCCACTGAGAATCTGAAATGGGAAAGATTATACCTACCTCGAGAAATTTGTCAACTTCTTTTTTAACAACTTCCAGGAGGGTGGGATTGAGTCTCCTTTGTGGCTGTCTCACCGGTTTAGACCCATCCTCTAAGAGAATCCTATTCATGCAAATGGAGGGGCTAATACCTGATATGTCAGCCAAGGTCCACCCAATCACCCTGATGTTCTCCCTCAAAATATTCAAAAGATTTTCTTCATGTTCAAAAGGGAGATTGTTAGCAATGATAACAGGTAATCTCTTATCATTCAACAAGTATGAGTATTTCAGATTTGGTGGCAATGGCTTGAGTTCTAATGAAGGAGGGTGTAGTATGGATGGAGAAATTGACGCAACAAACATATATGCACAATGAACATCAGTATCAGAATAAAAATCATCACAATCAGAGAATAAAGCACCAAATCCATCAGCATACTCAATAGCCATGTCATAATCAGAGTTCACATGATCAAAATCAGAATATGATTCCATTTCAAAATCAAATCTTATAGAGCTTGTTCCTTAAAAACGGGTGTAGAAGTACTCTTAGACATCAAACTACAACCAATACTCATAATCTCCCTAAGCATAGGACAATCCAATTCCATGATGTTTTTACTTGGTGGTTCAAAATGGGAGATAAAAAAAGCAGAATGGTCCTCTGAGGGGTACTTCATGGAATCCATAACATTAAATATCACAACTTCATCTCCAAACTCCATGGAAAGTGTACCCTCATTGACATTTATGATAGTTTTTTGCTGTTTTGAGGAAGGGTCTACCTAATATAATGAGGGAATGAGAACATACCTGATCATCCTCCATGTTAAGAACATAGAAGTATGCTGGAAAGATCATGTCTCTTACCCGAACAAGTAAATCCTCAAGAACTCCCGTTGGATATGTCATAGCTCTATTCGCCAATTGCACCACTACTCTTGTTGGCTTCAACTCACCAACCTGCAAGGAAGAGAATACAAGGTGAGGAATCACATTTATTAAAGCTCCTAAATCACAAAGAGCATCAGAGAAGTGAAACTCCCCTATGGTACATGGGATGGTGAATGTTCTGGGATCCTTGCACTTTGTTGGCATTGCTAGAGTTGGGGTAATGTGTGCTGATACATTCCTTCCAATGTTGATCCTCTCATTTCCCTTGAGCCCTCTTCGATTGGTACAAAGTTCTCTTAAGAATTTCTCATACCTTGGAATTTTTTTAATGGCTTCAAGTAGAGGAATGTTGATCTCCACACGCTTGATTGTGTCCAAAACCTCCTTTTGTATTGCTTTTTCAGCCATCTTCTTGGTTTGAACAACCCTGTTTTGAAAAGGAAGGGGTTTAGGAGGTACATCATCAATCGTTTTCTTACCTTTATCTTTCTCCTTGGATTTCTCATCAGTTGGTATGGAATGAGGCTTCTCTAGAGTATAGGTGAATCCAGGAGGAATGGTAGGTCCAGATGTATCATTCATTTTCTTCCCACTTCTCAATGTGATGGCACTAACATTCCCCTTTGGATTTGGAGTGGTTTGGTATGGTAGATTTTCGGAATTCTTACTTACAAGTTCATGGAGGGCGGTGGAAATCTGGCTCATTTGAGTATTCAACTCCCTTAGCTCCGAACCTTGACTCTTTAGCTCATTCTGTTGATTAAGAAAAATTTTCTTCAAAAGATCATCAGTGTTAGAGTCTACCTTATGTTGGATATTCCCTTGTTGCTGACTCGTTGATGTTTGAGCTTCGAATCTCCTTTGGGGTTGTTGGAAACCCAGTTGGTAAGGTGGAGGCTGCTGGAAGTTTGGTTGAAAAGGGGGCCTTTGTTGTTGTCTAGAGCCATACCTCATGTCCGACTGATCTTTCCACCCTTGGTTTTATACTGTATCAAACTTCTTTTCGAGATATGGTTGTTGTTGTTGCTGCTGAAATGGTCTCCCAGGGAACACTGCTGCACAATATTCTGTCTCTTGTAGTTGTGGGCAACAGTTAGTTGGGTGGATTGTCTCAGTGCAAATGCCACATGGCCTTGAAGGAGGGGGTTGGGATGTCTTTTGAGCCAATGCAATCTGCCTCACAATAGTTTTCAATTCATATAACTTAGTATCAATAAAATGACTTTCAAGAGAAGAAGGGCTTACTTGATGTACTCCTCGAACATGTGGTGTACTTCTATCACCGAATTGTTGGGAGTTTTGAGACATCTTGTCAATCAATGAACGTGCGGCTGCTGATGTCTTTTCCACCAATGCTCCTCCAGCTGTGGCATCCACCATGCTCCTCTCCATAGGTGTGAGTCCTTCGTAGAAGTATTGGATGAGGAGTTGCTCACTGATTTGTTGATGTGGGCATCTTGCACACAACTTCTTGAATATCTCCCAATACTCATACATTGACTCCCCTTGTGCTTGCTTAATCCCTGAAATCTCCTTTCGAATGGATGTGGCCCTTGATGCTGGAAAAAATCTCTACATGAAAAGTCGTTTCAAATTGTTCCAACATGTTACATCTTCAGGTTGTAAATAGTACATCCAATCCTTTGCAGCTCCATCAAGTGAAAATGGGAATGCACTTAATTTGATTTGATCTTCAGAAACATTTCTAGGTTTTAGGGTTGATAAAAACACATTAAATTCTTTCAAATGTTTATTGGGATCCTCACCAGAGAGGCCATGAAACTTTGGAAGTAAGTGAATTTACCCAGATTTTAGTTCAAAGTCTGATTCGAGATTTGGGTATGCAATACAATTTGGTTGATAGTTAACATCAGGGGCAACCAATTCTCAAATGGTTCTATTATTTTCATTTCCATTGTTTCCAGCCATTGGTTCCCCTTTTATGTTTGAATTTTAATTGCTTCCAATTTCAAAGTTTCCAAAAGAGAGGAATTCACCAACTGGTTGAATATTGAAACTTCCCGTAGACTGATAATTTCTGATTCGAGCCCTAAGGCTATGTTCAATCTCAGGGTCAAGATCTAAGAGATCTTCGGGATTAGTTTGTGTCATAGATCAAATAAAAATGAAAAGAAAGAAAGTGGACCATAGTAAAATAAAAATGATAAGTTTGATTTGATGGTCCAAAAACAAGTAGAAGAAAATAAAAGAAGAAGAAGAAAAATCAAATTGGGTAAAGAAGGAAGAAAGAAGAGAGGAAGAGAATAAAATGTAAAATAAAATAAATACCTCTAATTGGTTGAAATAATTACTTGCCTCCCCTGAAATGGCGCCAATTATATAGAGCGCTGTCATGGGCTCCCTCAAATGATTATTGTGATTTGGGGTACTTAGGTGCAGCAGAGTGGCTGACCAAGGTCATCTCTCAAAGGAAGAACTGAATTTAACAACTTATTAGAGGTATTCTAAAAAAAATAAAATAAAATAGATTAGAATAAAAGCACCACATTAAAGGATTGGGGTTTGTTGTAGTTTATGAATCTAGAAGAAGTTTTCTGGAAGAAGATTGTATAATTTTTTTTTGTTTTTAGTTATGAAATGAATTCCGTTTAAAATGACACAACAAGAAGATGTTTTTTTAGAAATATATTTAAAAGGCATAATAGATCTAACTCTACCTATTCACTTTATTATTAATCATTATCATTTAAATTAACATTCACTTAATTATGATCCCTTAATTTGTTAAATCCCGAACCCTACGAGCATTAAATTTACCACAAAGATGAAGTGAATTTAACCCTAGGCTAACTTCGGAACATGCAATCACAACACCCTACTTTGATTGATGTTATAAGATTAGCTTATGGTCAGTGGTAAATTAAGGCACATATACATTCTGGAAATGAGGATGAATTGTGTTTAGGGATTATATTTGAACTCTACAAATTTATCTCGTGTGGTCTTGTATTACCGATTAAGATCGCGCTCTCACAATTTACACAAAATCCCAACCTCGCGTGTTTTTGTGTTAATTGTTCAATTGCTTGCTTAGTTTCTAACAATTTAAAAACACAATTCATGGATAATATTAAGTTAATTACATTATGTCAATGATTAAAAATAATTAAATTAAGAGGTTAGAATATAGATTGATTACTAAAAGACTACTCTTCCATGGGTGGCGTAATCATCGTAGAAACGTTTTGCATGTGCAAAGATTTATAATGGGTATAACCCAATAACTCTTCTACTCAAGAATTCCATCCCAAAGAGGAAGATTAAGAGAATAAGAAATTTAAAAAAACATAAGAAAAGAGAAGAAATAAAAGAAGAACAAAGAAGTTTATTACACAAATGAAAACATTACAAAATGAAGAAGAGAAGGAGGATTCGATGAGGGGATCCTTGCTTCAGGAGCTACCCCTCTTACAATGGTTGGAGAACGTGGGTGAAACAAATTATCATCTGCCTCAAATATCTTAATGCACATCCCAACCCCTCCAAATGAGAAAAACTCTAATTTATAGAGGGGAGGGGAGGAGAGGTTACAAGTGGTTTCAAGTGTGAATGTGGAAATTCGGCCAAATATTTTAATGCAAATTTCACCACCCATTTGGCCACCAAAACGCGTGAATTGGCCGGCCTTCCAGAAGGATCAAATGTGAGGATATGGGTCCTCTATCTCTTCTCCAAATTTGGGCTCAATAAAATCCCATATGTAGGAGTTATGGCCGCAATACAGAAGCATATCCATTCTGGCGAGTTCAGCCCAACTTTGACTTCATGTCCCATTTTCAACAATCTAATGCACTCTTTAGATTTAGTGTCCTGAATAAAGGTTGTAGATAATTATGTTAGAAACACTGTAACAAAATTTCAAATTCAAATAATAAATATAAAAATATTTCTTCAAAATACTACAGTGAACTATAAAGGGTAAAACTGGAATTTTCATCAAATATTCAAATGAATGATCTAATTCCAAATACTTTCTAATTAAACATATTTAACACAATGTGAGGAAATTATATCATTTATTATCAATAAAATATTCAATAAAATTGTGTTTTATCGTTATTTTAAAACATATTTACATTAATTTTTTTATCTTTTAGTTTTAAAAAAATTAATTTCAAATAGAAAATGTTTCTTTCCTGAAGAATTTTTTTTCATGAATTTTTTTATTGTATTTATATTAATCAAAATCATCAAGCCTTTATTGTAACTATTAACCACTATGAATATGTTATATTAACACCATCCTTATTATTTTAATTGATAGTTTTAGATCAGTTTGACTAGGTAATGTATTGAAATTCTCTTTCTGGGTTTATTTTTGTAATCAGTACCTTTACCATGGAATATTCACATTATTTAAATCATTGGATATTAAATTTAATATAAGTATACAGATTATTTATCATTAGTATGAATATTATTTGAAATTTATATAATTTCTATATATGGTATTTTACTCTTCAAATTTTATGATTGACGGGGAAATTATTTTTGATTTTTATTCCTTACTCGATATAAAAATTTGTTCCAAATGAATATTGATTCATGAATTAAATAAATTATTTGATATATAAAGAATGATTTGGACATAAAAATACTCTTGGGGATCAGTTATTGATATCCCCTAAATGAATCAGTAGAATCAAGCGAGTAATCAGTTGGCCAACCTTAGTTAAATGGGTTTCTAGTGTGTGCCTACCCATGAGTTTTAACTTTGTTATGAAAGGCCTTGAAATAGATGTATCCTGATACCTAATGTAATGTCATCCAATACTTAATAATTTCCTTAATTAATAATTATGTTATTATTATTCATGATTTTTTCACAATTATATTATCCCTAATTGCATTCTCATTCAAAAATTACTGATTAAATTTCATGTTTATATATTTATTTAACATTTCATATTAATTATTTATTATATATTCTGGATAGTGAAGTTATTTAAATGGAATTTATGTTCAGTTATTTATCATTCCATGTTGATTATGCATTTTCTATTGAGGATAATCATGTTATATTAATGTCATGTGTGTTTAGTTATTTACATTTCCATATTGATTATTACATATCTATTCATGATATCCTTGTTAATGAAATGTTGTACGTGTTCACATATTTAATATTCCATATTGATTATGTCTAATTGATTAATCCAAATTTACTCATGACTAATTCCTATTTATGAAAATCTTATTGATCATTGGATCTCACCAATATTTTGTTTCCATTCCAAGGAATCCCAGAAGTTTACTAAAATGGTATTAAAGTATATTATAGATGGAATATTCATATTATTGAGAAAAAATATATTCTAATATTTTTATTCAAATTTATTATGGAAATCAGTTCACATATAGTTTACCAATACTAAAAATTATTTTCTCGTTTGGGATGTGATTCCTCATAAATTTTTCTTTTGTCATAATGTAACCACCATCTATGAGCTACATGGGTTGGAATTATTATAGTTTGTATCAGAGGAATTATAGTTGAATACATTAAATCTAGATTTAAAAAACATATATGATGGAACATAACCCTATGATATTATTTGTAAATAATTATAGAAAAAAAATCCAAATGTTTTTATAAGGATGATATTATATAGTTTTCATGGAAATGAATCCTGGTCTGGATACTAAAAGAGGATGTGGTTCTGGAAGAGATGTTACTCATTCAAATAAATCTGAAAAAGACATATCTTGTTTTACTCGATCTTTTACCTAGAACATGATAGTGGGCCTTACTGTGAACCTATTTGTACACTCCATAGAGATATTCATTAGATAATTATTTTTTTACAATCCATTTTTAATTATTTGAATAGTTGACAACAATGGAGGAACTCTATTAAAAATAATGTGTATGATATTGAAAAAATCTTTTCATGAGTTAGACATCCTGTAAATGATTATAAGGTTTTACCACTATAATTATTATGGATCACACAATGGTTTTTGGTTTTAGTGAATGGATGAAACCTGATGAAATCATGTACATATTTAACCTAAACAAAAATGTGGTGACTATGATAACCCCAATAGGATGATTATAGGAGTGACAAATATTATAATTATTTCTATTTGATTATCCTAAAATATGATTAAACCCTTATACCTTAACCTACTCTCAAACTCACCAATGAATGTGAGGATATAATTCACTACAATAAGAGTGGTGGAGACCCTGAAGAAAAATGGTTTCATTTCATTTATGTCAGAAAATTTGAAATCGATGCCTTAAATTGTTCCTTAATGGAAATGTAAAATGTTTTATGTGAGGAAAATAAGAGAATAAATCAATTAATGGAAATATGATGAGTATGATGGAAAGAAATAAACATTATCTTGAGGATAAGTTTCAAGTTATTTATCATAAATGTGGGCAACCTGGAAATTATCCGAGTCAATGCCCTATTATAAAGGTACCATTTTTGACTATATAAGTACCTTTGGTGAAATAAAATAGAGAAAGTATTTATGTATTTGGGATCTATGAATTTAATGGTAGAATTTTTTTTCCAATGGTACATTGGTTAATAGGATATTGAATAATCTAATGATTGTGTTAATGTTTTGAAGCATATATATCTTCATTAACTTATGAGTTATGGATACTATAATGGGTTTATTAGTTTAAGGTTAATCATATGTTCAAAGTATTAAAGTTCCCTTTCAGGTTTTAAGTGATGGGTTTTTACCAAGATTAAATATATTTTGGTAGATATTTATTGAAATGAACCCCCATGCATTTATATTTTTTTTTATGAATAGGTAATTTAAGGAATAATGACATTACATTTGGTTAGAAAAAGATTAATAGTGTGTGTCGCATATTCATTTTATCTTATCTTTTTAGTTGACGAAATTATGGGTTTTTAAAATTCTGGAATGTTATAAGAATTATATAAATATAGTTCTAGAAAAATTATAGCATTCATGTTGTTTGAAAATGCATCGTATTTAGTGTGGTTGTAGGGATTGAACCCAAAACCAAAGGACGATAATGGTGCAATTCCTATAACTATCATATATGATTTCTATAACACCTTATGATTTTGAAAATAAATTTAATATCGAATGAACAGAACACTAAGCCTCTACAAAACACCATTGTTTTTATAAACTAACAAGTAAATATAAATTTTCCACCTCTATGTTTTGAATTTTGAAAAACTAACATACACAGTTACGTTTAGTAAGATATTTATAGTCTGATAAGACAAACATAATTTTTGATGAATATTAACATACCCTTATGAATAGTAACATACCTTTATGAATATTAATGTGTAGTAAATTGGTCAAAAAAATAGAAACTTCACCCATGTGTGTATAAATATAATGGAGACATCTTATAATTGAAAAAACAATCATAGTAAAAGTATTGTTATTTTTGTATGTCATAAATATTTTAATTACAATTTTCTGATTAATATAATAATTTAAAATGGAAATTTATTTTCATAAAATCTATTCATAATTTATTCTTTATTATCTTATTGTTATAATATAATTTTATGGGACCTTGATTAATTTTTCAAGGTGTTATAAAATGAGTTATTGTTTTAATGTTGTTTTTTTTGGAATAAGTTATGATTCTACTGAAAAATTAAATTAAAACTATAAAGAAAAATATTTTCAAAAAATGGATTTAACTTTTTAAATATATACATCAAAAAACTGGTTTAATTAATTTTTTTGAATTGTTCTAAAATACTCGAATTATGAGTGAATAGTTAAATATGATAATTTATAATAAATAAAGAATACATGATTTTTTGGGTCATAAGTGATGTAAGGATGATTTAAGTACACTAAGTTTGAAATGACATGCACTTATTACTATTATTGGTCACATTAATAAATATTATTGGTTATCTTGAGGTAATTAATATGATAATGAATAAAATATTCAAAATTCACTCCCTTGCAACTATAACCCCCCACCCCCTCACTCCCTCATCTCTTCACTCCTCTCAAGCCTTTTTCCTTGCCTATGTTCTACCAAAATAAACATAATTAGTCAATCCACAATTCTAGGAGATCTTGGTCATGCCAAAATACCAAAACCCCTTCCCTTAAGGAGGTTCTCAAGGAGGCTATTTCAAGAGGTAAAGCGTATTTCTTTTTCATTTAGTTTCATTTCAATTTATCTTATTTTCTTACTCTATAATAACCCTTTATTTTAAATTGATTATTATAACTCTAGTATAATATATATACTATAACTATACCATGTTAATTTAATAACCATTATTAATATTCTTACTCTCTCACTTTATTTTATAAATGAAATCATCTACCCTAAGGTTCCAATTTACAACCTTTGTGGATGATGAAGTGTCGTTCTTAATTTTATTCCTCATTAATGACCATGGAAACAATTTTATTATTGAAAAAAACTATAATATATGTATTATAACCTACTTAATATACACAAACTAGTCTATGTATATAATATAAAATCTTATGGCCAAACTGGTTCTTAATAATCAAAATACAATGAATAATGAGCCCGTTAGGGGCTCTATGCATTATGTTTTCCTCTCGTCACCACCTCCTTCATAGAGGGTTGTCGCGACACTTCCTTATTCGTGCTGGGCGGGTTCGTGTCAGTGGATCCTTGGTTGTGGGGCATCGGCGACTTCCGGGACTCGGCCGTCTCAGCCATCTACACCGTGGCTATCCTCCTCTTCCCTTAATCCTTCTTCACTGGATTGGGTTTCTCAAGGCGGTGTTGTGGGGTCTGTTGCCAACAACCAGCTTCAGCGCCTTGAGTCTACTGCTGCATCTCTTGTGGGTGTGTTGCATGGTTTGTCGCGGCCTCTGCATGCAATGGGGATGGCAGCGACGAGATCTACCTATGGCTGGTCATCATTCCAGCATCTGGTGATGGATTTCCATTTTAGGTTTTTTGAGGTCAATCTTGGTTTGGAATGCAGCTATATTTATGATGTGACGAAAATTTTGTTTTCTTGATTCTTGATTTAGCTGAGGTTTTGATGTTGGTTCTTTGGAATATTTTATCACATCAGGTCTCTCAAGTTTCTGGTAAGTGTTTCCTCATACATTAGTGACATTCTTTTAGGTTTATTTATATGATTTTGTTCGGTGAGATGTCGATCTAGTCTTGGGTCATTCGTTTCAGGTTTTGGTGGTGGTTGTTTGATATGTCGATGGCATGGTAAATTTTAACAAGGGTGGTTCTTCTGTGATGGGGGTTTGATGAAGCGGGTGTAGGTTTTTTCAGTATGATGTTTTGAATATGCGACATTTTAGGGGCGATGTTTTTCTATGGTATTAAAAGTGATGATGAGGTGGTTTTATGGCGGGGGAGTGGCTCGAGGAACCTCGGGTTTCATGAATTTTTGTCCCAAGGCGTACCGGGGTAGCTGTGAGGCTAATTTTCAATTTTTAATCAAGAGGATTTCTATTTTAATTTGGTGATCTGGTAATTTTGAGTATGTCCTAGTTCCCGCTCACCAATAAAGCGAATTTCAAAAAATCAAATAAAAATATAATTTTCAGTCAGTCAAAATAATCAAAATACCGCTAAAATAATCTATGCGATTTTGATTAATATTTTATCCAGTGATTCTTCTTCATTCCAAGTGAAAAAATGATATATATAAACATTAACACTTATTTATGTTCATAAATATTATATAATTTTAATTCTGGATAATTACATCCATTCCACATGAACATCCATACTCATATAAAAATATACCGATCATGAAAACCATGGAAACAAATTCTCTAGATTGATAGATTTCAATATTATAACATATCAATAAGGACATAATGAACTTAAAAAAATTATGATAAACTATATACATGTCTAATAGTTTCTTAATTATGTTATTAATAAGTCTAATTTCATATTTCTGGATATTAAGTTCAATAGTGGAACATATTTAGATATAAGGTAAGTGTTTTCCACCTGAACCTCCATTTCAATTCGGGTTACTTTTATTGTCTACATACCTCAATGAAGTTATTATTTATTAATATTTACTACA
Organism: Viscum album; assembly: GCA_963277665.1. NCBI lineage: Eukaryota > Viridiplantae > Streptophyta > Magnoliopsida > Santalales > Viscaceae > Viscum > Viscum album. Next base: position 1,694,670,113 of record OY728140.1, on the reverse strand, counting down.
CATAAATTATTTTTTAGTGTTCTATATATGTTTATGAAACAGAATCCTACTTTATTTCATGGGTAGTCCCACATTTTAAAAAGGAACATTCAGAATACTTTCTGAAATACAATCCCGTTTCCAGGGAATTTCTCAAAATCTTACCAATTTTCAAGGGCACTCTATAATATGTTTTTAGAAACAATTATATTTCAATAATCACTCATTTTATTATAAAAATACTCTCTTACTTCAATTAAGGTTTTATACAAGTACTTTTTCCAAATAACTCTTCTTTTCAGTATAGCAGAGTGTTTATCTCAAGGATTACACGATGATTTTATAATGGTTTCTTCATCTATTTCAACACTTTTGTTGATTATTATGTATGATATAATTTAAAATATTTAATTTAATGTTTTATGAATATTTATATTGTGCGTGTGCTTTCCCTAAACCATTCACCAATTTACTCTGAATGGGTAGTGTTTAAGCTTCATGTTCATGGAATGTTATTTATATTTCATATGTTAGTTTGAATATGAATATATATGTTTTTTATGTTTATACCCACTCATATGAGAAATGATTTGGACTTATTATATAATGGGTGAGGACCTCTATATCCCCTCAATTCATCGATAGGTCTCATGAGACAAATAAATATGGATTAGGCTGAGGCCTTGCCCATTTTTAGATATAGTTTTGGCTGAGGCCTTAATCATTTTTAGTTGTCTTGTCCAAGGCCTTGACGGTATGTTTTAGAATGTCTTTCATATACACATACCTCATTATAAAACTCTAAATTCATAGTTCATGTTGTTAATTTATATGTATAATACCCGTTTTTATGTCTTATTATGGAAATATTTTCTCATCTCATTTTCCTACCATATTATGTTCAAGATTATTTTTTAATGTCATGTGATTTAAATTAATCACCATGACTAATGTTTAAAATATATTCTACTATATTGTCTACCCTAACTAAGAGTTTGATCTCACCCCTTTATATGTTTTATTTCTCCCTAGGTTATAGAGAAGTGTATTATGATAACTTGCATGAGTAATCTAAGAGTTACAGATGTTTTCATTGTAAATTTTATGTTGTTTTTTATTTCTTGTTATAATATTACACTTATGTATGTATCTTGTTTTCCAAATTTACTAAACTATACATTAATTCGGGATAAATCTCTCTTGTAATCATGAAAAGGTATTTTAATAAGGAACCAGCTCCAGGGAAATGGGTTCATGTATTTACAGTTGGTATCAAAGTAATTTTAGTTGAAAACTTGGAAACTTGAATTAGTAAATGTAGTTTAGGGAAAAAAATCCCTAAGATAGTTATTGAGTATAAACCTACAGGAATATGTTGTAATTTTTTAAGGAATAGATTATGTTGATATTTCTTTAAAATACATCCCTGTCTAGATACTATAAGTGGACATGGTTCTGGAACAAATGTAACTAAGTGTGAAAACTTTGACAAGGAGTTTCAAGCTTGACCTAGGGTATCCTGGTACATGACAGCAGGCCTTACTGCATAACTGGTTTAACACTCCAAGGGGTTATTCTTTGGAGAAATCAAATTTTTACAAGCCATTATGATGGATTTGAATGTATATTTTTCCTCAAATAAACTATGTTTATGATTGTGATATTATCTATTCATGATATGTATTTTATTATATTAAGATTATACATTGTGATTCATAACCTAATCTAGTTTATGAAATTATTTATTAATGGTTCCTAGTTAAAGGAACATAAACCACATGAATTTGTGTATCCCATGTAGGTATTTACCTCCGATGAAAGATAATGATGTTGGATTTGGAGTTACGACTGGTGTAAAGAAACTTATAACTATACTGGGACAACTTACTCAGGTTATGAACAATAACTTTACCCATATAGAGCATCTTGATCCACAATGTAGTGGAGATTTACCGGATCCCTTTATGCGACAACAACGTCCATCATTCAATGGGACTACAAACCCATTTGTAGCTGAGTAGTAGATAAGTTCCCAAGAGAATGTATTCCTTTCTTTGGGATGTAATGAAAGAGAGAAGGTTTCCATGGAATTCTATCAGGACATGTAGATTATTGGTGGTCGTTAATATAAAACACAAAGGAGGAGGATAAAATAGAAGATATTTAATAGAGGAATTTTAATAATATATTTTTTTAAAAATCCTTCCATTATGAACAGTGAGTAGATATGAAAAGGTAGTTTCTAAATATGATGAAAAAGGAAGATAAGATTATTTCAAATTCTAAAGCTAACATCAAAAGGTTAATATAACGTGCCACATACTATATATGTAATCTTAGGATCAAGATTGATCAATTATTTGATGGTTTAAAACCATTCCTCTAGAGGTCCCTAGTATTAAAAAGTATCTCATCATATGAAGATATAGTCTCAAGTTCTATCGAGACGGAAAAGGAATTCTTAAGTCTTATGATTTTATGGGAATGAAAGAGAAGAATAGGGCTACTAAAAAATCTGGAAAAGGAATTAAGGATGTGGGGAATGAGGGAAGAGTTTAACTTCCACCCTGTGATAATTGTGAAAGGATACCCCATGCTGCCTACCTAAAAGAAAAAGTGGTGTGCTTCAAGTGTTTATAGAAAGGACATTAAGCTAGTGATTGTAAGGGAAAGAAATAATCCACTGATTTTCAATACGATGATTATAGGGAAATGGGGCCCTATTCTAATGATTGTCAAAAAAATTATAGAAAAGTTCATCATAAAAGGCCAAGGGTGTTGGGACAAGTTTATGAAATCACAACTGATGATATTGAAGTTCCTAATGACGTGATGGCAGATACTTTAATCATTTCCGAAAACTTAGCCAACACTTTATTTGATTTTGGATCATCGCATTATTTAATATCTTACCAATTATCCAAGAAAATTAGACATTTTCAATTGTATTTAATAATGGAGTTGTTAGTAAAAACTACTAGGGGTGTATCACTACAACAAAGATGTATTGATCAGTCCCCCTCATGAAAAAAACGTGTTTAGTTGCTAACCTTATCAGCATACCCATGATTTTCTTTGATATAATCTTTCATATGAGACATCTTTCATGTTATGATATGAAGATCTATTTTAAGAAGAGGGAAGATACAATTTTTTAGAATGGTGTTGAATCCCTTATCTTCATAGTAGAAACCACGTAACTTTATTCTTATCTAGATAAAACCCTAGTAAATCTACTAAATTCAATTATTGGGGAGGTAGGGAATTCAATATCTATGGGTGGAAAAAATGTTCAAATAGAGGACACTCCTATTATTCAAGAATATGTTGATGTGTTTTTAGATGATTTACCTAGAAATCCTCCAGAGTGGGAAATTGAGTTTTCCATTGACTTAAATCCTAGTTCAGGACCTATATCGAAAGACTACATATAGAATAGTCACTGTGGAATTGTTATAACTAATGTAAAAACTAGTGGAATTGAGTGATGAAGGATTTATATTCCCTAGCTTCTCTCCCTAGGGAGCCCTTGTTCTTTTCATTAAGAAGAAATATGGATCCATGAGGTTGTGCATTAACTATAGAGAGATCAATGTTATTACAATAAATAAAATGTATCCCCTAAATCACATTGCTGATTTATTTGATCAACTTTATAAAGACCAATATTTTTCAAAGATTGAACTTTGATCTGGATATCATTATTTGCTAGTAAGAAAGTAATAGATTCCAAAGATTTCATTTTTGAACCAGGCATAAGCATTACAAGTTTATAGTAATGCCTTTTGGACTAACTAAGGAACCCTCTATTTTTATAGATCTAATGTATAGAGTTTTCAAGGAATATCTTGATGAATTTGTGGTGGTATTTATTAATTATATCTTGGTATACTCCAAAAGCTATGAAGATTAAGAAAATCACTTGTGTACTATTATGAAGACTCTTAGAAGAAATGAATTATATGGGATGTTTAGAAACTGTGAATTTGGGCTTCAATAAGTTTCCTTTCATGGGAAAATTATCTCTAAAGATGGAACATATGTTGATCCTATGAATACAAAGGCTATTCAAGAATGTCCTACTAGAACAAACATAACTAAAGTATGTAGTTTTATTGGTTTAGCAGGTTATTATCCATTTTTTTCATAACATCACCTATTTATCCAACCCAATGACCATGCTTACACGTAAACGGGATGAGTTCATATGAAAAAAATAATGTTGGCAAGGAATGGAAGTTGGCTAAAATTGTACGTGATGATGGAATTCTGAAATTTGGGGAGAGGCTATGTAATCCCTCTATACATGAGCTTAAAAGGGTGTTATTGGATAATTCCCATAGCATAAATTTTTCTATACACCCTAGTAGTACTAAAATGTATAGAGATTTGACGGAACTTTTTTGGTGGGATAACATGAAGCGAGAGATTTCTGATTATGTATTTAGATGTATTGTATGATAACAAGTGAATTACAAATGACAACATCCTAGAGGAGTCATGAAACCATGATCTATTCCAACATTGTAATGGGATGAAAGGAACGTGGATTTTTTCAATGGATTACCCAACACTAAAAGAAAGAATGATGCAAATTGGGTAATTATGGATTGATATACAAAATCTGCACATTACCTCACTATAAGAGAGGATTTTCCACTAGGGGGCCTAGAAAAAATATATATCAATGATGTTTTGAGACTTTATGGAGAACCTGTCACAATTTTTTCTGATCGTGATCTACAATTTACATAAAAATTATGGAAAATTATTCATAAATATTTGGATACTGAGCTTCTATTGAGTACTTCAAATCACCCACAAACTGATGGGAAATGAGAAAAGATGATCCAAACTATAGAGTACATGTCTAAATCATTTTCACATGACTTTAAAGGTATATAGGATAAATATTTACCTTTAGGGGAGTTTTCCTACAATAATAGTTTTCATTCTAGTATTCAAATTGCACCAGTTGATGAAATGTATGGAATGATATTTCATACACTAACTTTTTGGAATGAAGTTGGAGAAAGGAAGCTAGTGACTCTAGAGCTTGTGGAGGAAGACACAAAGATAGTGAAGACTATTCAAGGCCATATCAGAGAAACTCAAAGTAGAAAAAAAAAAGAAATGATGATAATCGAAGGTAGGATATAGACTTTCATGTGGGAGATCATGTTTTTTTAAAAGTATCTCTATGGAAGGGTGTTATAATATTTGGGATGAAAGGGAAACTGAGCCCTAGGTACATAGGACCTTTTGAAATTTTGGAGATATTTGGAGCTATTGCATACCATTTGGCTATGCCACTTATCCTGTATAATGTACCAAATGTGTTCCATATCTCATTACTGAGAAAGTACATGCCAGACCCGACACATGCCCTCACTTATAAAGGTATAGAATTGGAACCTGACCTATCTTATTGTGAAGAGCCTATCAGGGTTCTGGACACTAAAGAACAAGTGTTGAGGAGTCAGATGACACTAATAATAAAGATAATTTGAAAAATCCATAAAATTGAAGAGGTAATGTTACACCTTGACCCCAATTACCAAGAGTCGGTGCATTATTACATAACATTGGCATGATACAAGGAGTCATGTCCCGAAAGACCGATCATTTTAGTATCCTTGGAAGTACTAGATATATTCATCAGTTATACATTACATTATGAAATAAAAGCATCAACAACATTATGTTCCCTTTTTAAACACACTTATATCATTGTCCTATCCCTGCAGGTCAACCATAAAATAACTCATCACATCCTTGGAAAAATAAAACATAGAAAGGGGTGAGCTTAGATGCTCAGTAAGGATAACAATAAAGCAGAAACATTCATAAATAAGCATAAACATGTAAGGCAATGTATAAGACTAAAACAAAAGCCTTTTAAACATAAACTTCAGCATAATATGGAAAAGATAAAATCAAATAATTCCATTTAGGTATTCACATGGATATTCTACTAGTCTAATAATCTCATGCAATGTCAAAAGATACTTTCATAATGATGGAATGCATAATTCCAGGCTTCATAACCACATTGTCAAAGCCTTCTGCCAAGACTACAAATAAGATTTTGTCAAGGCCATGTGCCAAGACACTAGTTTGTCTCATGATACCTACTAATGTATCGAGGAGATATAGTGGGATCCACTCATCAATTACTATTTCCAATTCATTCCACATATGAAAAGTTTGAAACATGACATAAACATTCCTAATAAAAATTTCATAGGAAATATCAATACTTTATCCACAATCAATGAATGGTATAAAAATAGCACATCCATAGTTTAACATAACTCATTCAATATAATATGGAAGATTGTATTGTAATATATTAAACTCATTCGAGTATAATGATGTATATTGACATAGATGCAAATAATCATCAAAACTATTTGAGGGAAATATCCCCCTATTTTATGAAAACATTTAAAAGTCACACTATTTGTCAAGATACTGTTGAAATATATATTTTTGAATCAAAGTGTCCCAGACCACTTTGAAATATTTAAAATGAATTTTAATTTTAAAACATTAATGTACATATAAATAAAACCTTTAAACCATTTTTAAAACATGGACATTAATGAGAAAGATTTAGAAGAATAAATTTTTAAAAAATTAAAAATGGTATTTTAGTTAGAGTTACTATCCAAATGATAGATTCTTGAATACAAATAATTGAGGTAATAAAAGCATTATAATACCATGAGAATAAAATATTTCATTATATTCTATGTAAAAGTATAGTATATACACCATATAAAATTGAATTAGTACATAATAACAAAGAAGTCTCAAAGAAATGTAAATTGAGATGAAATCCCTTATAAAGATAGTATCCTTTGATAATGGATAAATAAATGACATAATTATTTGTGACAAATATAAATATACGCAATATGATTGGATATTTAGTGTAAGTCAATCAGAGGACATTCACAAATATTCTTGTAAAAACAACAGCAATGACTTGGATGCTTAACTCAATGAATGTAGATTGAGTTAAGATCAAGTTTATATCAATGAGTTTAGAAATTATAAATTGAGTGATTATGTGTATAGAAAGCATATTCAAAAAAATGGGACTGGAATTTAATAAATAAATAATAAATAGTAATTCTGTAGATAATCTTGGAGTAAAATAATCAATGAAGTATGCATAAAGCCCGTTGAGTGGAAATTGAAATTTGAAATTCCCTTAACGATTTGGTAACTTATGAAACATACAACCCATGAAAGAAGGATCATAAAATTTAAATTTAAATACTCATAAATTAAAGTATATTACACTAAGAATACAATCATGGGTAGTACATATGCCACACAAAAAGAAATAGTGGCCAATATAGCATGAATCTCACTGGAATTAAAAGTGAGATGAAAACCCCTTAATTCGTTGTAATCAATCGAGTTGTATGACCAAAAGTTAATAACCACTAAATGGATCATAGAATACCCTAAATATAAAAATAATCATGATAATATATATCAAATGGAAGTACATAATACACCACACGAAATAAATAAGTGGAAAACAATTGAAATCTCACAGAATTAAAAGTGAGATAAGAAACCCCTTACCTTGTACTTTTCCTTGGTCGAGGGTATATTAACCTCTTGTATAATAGTTAAATAATTGATATTAAATTATAAAAGAACCATATACATAAATATTATATCATGTATTATACTATAATATTGCTTGGTTCATAATATTTTAGTATTATCATCATTTCTGGTGTTAACTGATTCGTTTTCCTTTATGTGCTTGGTTATGTAAGCCATGTTTGTTATGGAAAGGATGTATTAGGTTCATATAAATAATTATATTGTGTTAATAAACATTATTTCTAATCATAATATGAAAATTATTCTTTAATTATTAAGATTGTGAATGAATCTCATTGCGTTCGTGGAGACGATAATCCGTACGTACGCACGAGAGATAATATCATTCTTTTGATATTAAAATCATACATAATTGGACGGTATATCATATTTACAGAATCATTACCATGTTATATTTTTTATTTACATCATTTATACACATTATTATACCCATCCAAATGATGAAGTGTTTGAATAACAAACTTCACCACGATGTGGAGATGGTAATACGTACGTACACACGTATGGGGAATTTTCCATTTATAGGATGGATAGAATAAGGAATATGGTTGCACCATTTTTATAATAACATCAAAGTATATATAAGATACTGGATTTATTATTTTTGAATGGAAACTACAAAGAAAGAGGAAGTGGAAGAAAAAAATAACTTGAAAGAAGTGATGATATATTTACCTCTTCTTCAGGTTTTTTCTTTTGATTTGATCAAAAGGTCTCCTTAGGATGGCTTTAAGACTAGAGGAAGGCCTCTATGTTGAATGGATTATAGTTGGGAGGATATTTGGGAAGGGGTTAACCATGCCAAAAGGCTTTGAAGGTGTGAATTTGAGAGAAGGGGAAGTGACCATTTATAAGAGGGTTGAGGGGCACCGTAAGAAAAAATTGGAAAATTATTTTATAATAAAATCATTTTCGGATTCTAATTTCTCCGATATAAATTATTAAAATTCTATGGTTGTAATGGGTTGAAAAAATCTCAAACAATTGGTTTTAGACAGGTTTGGGTCACTATATTAACCTTATCTTTTATATTTAACTCTTAGCTAAATAGTTTCACATTTACAATGTCTCTTTGTATTTTTATATGATATGGTTAATAAACATACTATAATCTACCAAGATAATCACATGTGGTTCATTAATGATACACCTATAATTATATAAGTATTTTGACCGAACCACAGATTTTTTGGATTATTATATCAACAAATAATATAGTAATTTTTTAAAAAAACGCATTTATGTCAATTTGGACATTATTTAATAATTTATTTTTGTTAAAGTATTAAAAAATTTATTATTTCAAAAAAATACATTTAATCATCCATATTATGTCATATTAACCTATAAAATTATTGTAATTTATTAAAAGTCTCAAATTACATTTTTTGGATATTTATAATATCAATTATTTTAATATTTCATTATTAAGGTAATTACTGCGTCATCATTGTGTCATAAATAAATTAAATTATCTAATGTATAAAAATTATAAATAAAATATTCTTATTTAGTAAATCGTATTATATTTTTAATGAATATTTATAGTTGAATTTATCTTATGTATAACCCTATTTTAAAAATGGTTTCGTTATTAAAATTAGATTTTAACTCTTTTAACTATTCTTTAAATAAAATAATAATAAATGTCCTAATCTAATAAAAGTGGACCTAGAGGATCATATCTTATTACTAAGGATATTTTGGTCTAATTGAATTTATCCAATAGTATTAGGACATGTGTTGGGGTAATTATGATATCATTTTTACCCTAATTACCCTATTTACTTTTACCGGTGGTAAATAAAAATAAAAAGTTGCTATTCAACAAAAATCTATTTTCATATTATTGAATAAAATTTTTTATTACCAATATCAACGGTGTCTCTCGGATTTTTGAAATTCCACTCACATAAGCGGTAAAATTATGTTTTATGTGAATTTTCAAATGCTCCTAGGAGGTGGGTAAGAGACGGTAAAAAGTTCCATAAAATTTTATACATCTAGTTTTATTATAAAATGACTCAAATGAATTAAATTAAACTTATGTAGGTATTATAAATCTGTTTTTTCTTAAATGAAATTTAAATTAAATAAATAATTATTTAAATAAAAAGTCATTTTTAAACTCCAACGCAATGTTTTTGACTATTCATCAAAAAATGAATGTTTTCAGAAAAATACCAAAAATTTACCCTAATCTAATTTTGATAATCCTAATTCAAAAATGAATTATATTTTACCAAATTCAAAACATATAAGTTACATTAATTAATTTAAAATTAATTCCCGTTGTCAAAACAAAAAAGAGTGTTTTAAAAAGTAAAAACTATCAAAAGATTGACATGTGTTTATGTCTAATTTAAATGTGAAATTTCTTATAATAACCAAAATTGTATTATATTATGAAAATATAATCTAATTATACTTACTAACCATTCAAATACAAAATTTAACACTATAAATTATTTTGATTAAAAAAGTTGTTTTCAATTAAAATTTAGTATTTTTCAGAATTCATCATAACATAAAAGTTATTAGAAAAGTACCAAAAATTTATCCAAAATAGTTTTTTAAATCCCAATACTAAAGAAGAATTTAATTTCATTAAATAGACTATATAAAAGTATCAGAAATTGGTTTCAAAAATGGGTTTTCCATTAAAAGGTGGTAAAATTTTATTTTTTTTTGAAAAATAGTTCTTTTATCTGGAAACATGAATTTGTTCTTATATTATATCTAAGAAACACATAATATGGATTATAAAATTATATGGAGTATATAAAATTCAAAATTTAGTTAATTCTATTCATAACCGCTTTTGAACAGCTAGTTTGGTAAGTCGTGGTGCGCTCAAACTTGGTGTTCCGTGTAGCTCAAGATGTTGAATTACTTTAAAGAAAATAACTTACTATGAAATATTGGGGTGTTACATTCATCCCCCCTTTTGGAAATTTCTTCCTCACTATTTTAAAATTGGGCTTTGGAACTTCATTTAATTTCCCACATCGGAAAAAGTCTCAATAAAACTATCTCTTTAAATGAAATAAAGAGAAGTACAAATGTCACCTGATATAACCCACACTAGGATTCCATGTAGGAAAAAATGGATATGGAAGATAAAATAAATGTCAATTTTAGGTGGAGAGTGATAGAAAACATGATTAGGATAAAGTTAACAACAAGAAAACCACAAACTTGTAATGATATAAATGTTTATTAGCTTCCTTGTAGCAAACGTAAATGAATAACATTTTTTTCTAAGTTCCATTTCATAAAGTTAAGGAATTTATTTATGAGATTTACTAAGAACATTAATAGATATACTTACTTTTTAAGTAGATTTTCATCCTTTATTAAATTTCTACCACTGACACATCTTTTATTCAAATGATGAGTATTCAAGATGACATGGTAACACTTGAAGTGCTAGAATCAACTTCTAGATAATCACATAATCCACAAAAGATAAACTATATATATTTACTCTATCTTTAGAGATTAACCAAAACCAAAATGGATAGTAAAAGATCAGGTGATCCCCAAAAAGGATAATCCTTTATAGAAAGAAATTCTTATATTAATTTCTAAAATTAAACCAACAATACCCAAAGTTCAATAAATACCTTTCAATAAACAATTAACCTTAAAATCCATCAATATAATCCAAAATAATATTGAAACTGAAAAAATATATGATTTTGAATACGCAGTCTTCCACATTAGATTGTATTTCCAAATAACATCGACTACTCATAAAGTCACATAATTAAATGTAATTAACCAAATCACATATTCTCTTTGATAGTTTAATCATTTTCTTAAATAACCCAAATATCTATAAATCCACAATAAAAACATAGATAAAAATCCACCATTACTCCCCAAATAAAATCCCATAGTATTCTATTTTACATAGGCATATAGTATTCCCAACAGTGGGAACGGCTTCCAAAATTACATTTATCACTTAATCCCCAAATCATTTTTATATACTAAGGATATACATTTGATAAGACATAAGATTCCAAATCAACTTATTATTGATCAATAAAATAATTTAACTAAAAATCATTGGTCACACTAACCAGGGACTTCACGTAGTCCAGTGGTAGGCGATAAATTCTAATCGCACTATGGTTGTGGGTGGGATTCATGTAGCTTTGTACGATACGATGGGTTTTCACATGGTATGTATTTTGTCCTTTTTAAAAAACAATATTTTAGAACATTCCCAAAATGAGATAAATTCTTCAAAATAACTATAATATAATTTCACCACAAATGTTTTCTCTTACCTCACATTTTCTTCCAAAAATTTAATATCATGCAATTTCCTCTAATTAATGGATCATATAAACCCAAATGGTTATTTATAACTATATAAACAATAAAAAACACAATTCTTCCTAAAATTTCATTTTCACATAATAAACTGTAGCGTTACACATAAGAGAAAAGTATTCCAAAGTAATCCCATCAACAAAGAGCACTAATACTTTTAAACATTTTACTATCCATTTATTTCCACATAGGTTCTTCCATGACCATGAATTTATCATTTAGAATAGGTAATTCACTCAGGTAATTCCTAGGTCCCCTACATTTATGGAATATGACTGTAAATGGATTCTTGTGGTCATTTTTATTATCTTCCATAGTACTCTTCATTTTTCCTTGGAAACTATTTACTTTATGTCCTTCTTTCCAACACATAAATAATTTCATTATTCCATTGAGAAACTTACCTAGGTGTATCCTTCCACAATTCCTACATGATGGAAATTGAGCTTTCTTTTACCCATGGTCTCCACTGCTAGATCTCTTATAATTCACTGCCTTTCTCTTCTTTGTTGAGTCTGAGAGTTGGTTAATATATATGTTGTTGATCATCTTTTTGGAAAACTGATTCGGCATGAACACGATATCTTTTACACCTATTAATATTCCATTCTGTTGCTCATTTCCTCCGTCTTTCCCACCTTGTACATCATGTTCAATATTACTATTACTTCCTTAGAATCCATCCATTGACTAACACAAGAAATCATAGTGTGAGTCATAAAATCCTTTAGAGAATATCATAACACATTATCTTCAATCTAAAACACCTTCGTATTAACGATGGTTATTTATCAGAATATTATATTAAAATCATTAAAATCTGTTTGAAAAGAAAATGTGAATTATCCTAAGCATATCCCCTCAGAGGGCCATAACCAAGAGTGCAGTAAGGCACATTGTCGCGTACCAAGATACCCTGAGTCAAGCCTAAAACTCCTTGTTGGAGTTTTCACTCCTAGTTACATATGTGCCATATCATCCTCTACCTACTCGTATCCAGATAGGGATGTATTGTTTAGAAAACCATAATAATATTTACATTACCAAAATTTTTGGATGTTCTTCTATAATAATCCTTAATGTCTATCTTAGGGTAGTGTTTTATAATAAAAGTTTTTCTAAATCTAGCTTCCATGGTTTGTACTAAACATCCTCTAATACCAACTATAATGCCCCGACCCCAGTTACCCAGAGTTGGTGCATTATTACATAACATTGGCATGATACAAGGAATCATGTCCTGAAAGACTGATCAGTTTAGTAGATTTGTAAGTACTAGATACATTAATAAGATTTACAATACATTATGATATAAAATAATCAACAACATTATGTCCCTTTTTAAAAAACAATTATATCCTTAGCCTATCCCTACATATCAACCATAAAATACTTCGTCACATCCTGAGAAAAATGAAACATAGAAATGGGTGAGCTCAGATGCTAAGTAAGGATAACAATATCGCGGAAAATTTCATAAATAAGAATAAACATTGAAGACAAAGTATATGACTAAAACAAAAGCCTTTTAAACTTAAACTTCTGCATAATATGGCAAAGAAATATTCAAATAATTCCATTTACTTATTCAAATGAATATTCTAATAGTATAATAATCACATGCAATGTCAAAAGATTATTTTATAATGATGGAATGCATAATTCCATGCTTCATAACCACATATTAAAGGCCTTGTTCCAAGACTACAAATAAGATTTTTTGAAGGCCTTGTGCCAAGACTCTAGTTTGTCAAATGAGACCTACCGATGCATAGAGAAGCTATAGCGGGCTCCACTCATCACATACTAAGTCAAATGAATTCCTCATATGATAAGTTTGAAACATAACATAAACATTTGTAATAAAACTAGCATATTAAATGTCAATACTTTATCCACAAACCATGAATGGAATAAAAATAGCACATCTACAGTCAAACATACCTCATTAAATACAATACGGAAGATTGTATTGTAATAGATTAACCTCATTTGAGTATAATAAAGTATATTGAGATAGATGAAAATAATCATCAAAACTATTTGAGAGAAATATTCCACTATTTCTTGAAAACATTTAAAAGTCACAATATTTGTCAAGAAACCATTGAAATATAGATTTTTGAATCAAAGTGTCCCATACCACTTTGAAACAATAAAAAAAATTAATTTTCAAAAATTAATTTCCATATAAATAAAACCTTAAAACCATTTTTAAAACATGGACATTAATGTGAAAGATTTTGAAGAATAAAATTTTAAAACATTTTAAATGGTATTTTAGTTAGAGTTACCTTAGAAATGAGAGACACTTGAATAAAAATAATTGAGGTAATAAAAAAGTTATAATACCATGAGATTAAAGGATTTAATTATATACTATGTCAAAAGACAGTATATACCCCAAATAAAAGTGAATTGGTGAATAAAAACAAAGAAGTCTCAAAGGAATGTAAATTTAGATGAAATCTCTTATAAAGAAAATATCCTCTACTAAAGTATAAATAAATTACATAATTATGTGTGAAAAATATAAATACACTCAATATGATTGGATATTCAGTGTAAATCAATCAGAGGACATTCACACACATTCTTGTAAAAACAACACCAATGACTTGGATGTTTAACTCAATGAATGGAAATTGAGTTAAGATCGAGTTTATATCAATGATATTAGAAATTATCAATTGAGTGATTATGTGTATAGAAATTATATCCACACAAATGGGATTGGAATTTAATACATAAATAATAAATAGTAATTCCACACATAATCTTGGAGTAAAATAATCAATGAAGAATCCATAAAGACCACTGAGTGGAAATTGAAATTTGAAATTCCCTTAACGATTTGGTAACTTATGAAACATAAAACCCATAAAAGAAGGATCATACAATGAAGAAATAAATACTCATAAATAAAAGTATATTATACCATGAATACAATCATGGATAGTACATACGCCACACAAATGGAAATAGTGGCCAATATAGAATGAATATCACGGGAATAAAAAGTGAGATGAAAACACCATACTTCATTGTAATCAATCGATTCATGTGAAAAAATGTTAATAACCACATAATGGATCAAATAATATCATAAAAATAAATATAATCATGATAATATATATCAAATGGAAGTACACAATACACCACAAGCAATAAAGAAGTGGCGACCAGTGGAAATCTCATAGAATTAAAAGTGAGATAAGAAACCCCTTACCTTGTACTTTTCCTTGGTCGTGGGTACATTAACCTCCTATATAATAGTTAAATAATAATTATTAAATTATACAAGAACTATATACATATATATTATATCATATATGATCCAAAAATATTGCATTGTTAATCATATTTTTGTAGTATCATATTTTCAGGGGTTAACTGATTCGGTTTCCTTTATATGCTTAGTTATGTAAGCCATGTTTGTTATGGATAGGATGTATTTAATTCATGTAAATAATTATATTATTATCATAAAGATTATTTTTAATCATAAAATAAAATATATTCATTAATGATTACGATGGGGAATGAATCTCATCGCGTTCGTGTAGACGATAATCCGTACGTATACACGAGCGGAAATATCAATCATTTCTTATTAAAATAAAATATAATTGGATGGTATATCCGATATAAATAATCATTACCATGTTATATTTATTATTTAAATCATTTATACTCATTATTATACCCATCCAAATGATGAATCGTTTGAATAACAAACTTCACCACGACGTGGAGACGGTAATCCGTATGTACGTACGTATGGGGACTTTTCCATTTATAAGAAGGATAGATTAATGAATATGGTTGTACCATTTTTATAATAACATCACAGTATATATAAGATACTGGAGTTATTATTTTAGAATAGAAACTACAAATAAATAGGAAGTGGAAGAAGAAAATAATTTGAAAGAGGTGATGAGATATTTACCCCTTCTTCGGGTTCTTTCTTTTGATTTGATCAAAACGGCTCCTTAAGTTGGATTTATGTCTAAATAAAGGCCTATAGGATGAAGGTAGGACAGTTGTGAGGATATTTTCTCTGGGTTTGGCCGAGCCAAATTGCATTGATTGTGTGAATTTGTGATAAGGGGAAGTTTCATTTTGTAAGAGGGGTTAGGGGCTCCTTTTGAAAAGATTGGAATATTATTTTATAACAAAAAATTTTTCGGTTTCAAATGGCCCAAAAATGTATTATTTAACTTCTAAGGTGGGTATCGGTCAAAAACCTCTCCAAAAATAGGTTTTAGATAGGTCTGGTTCACTATATTAACCTAATATTTTAGATTTAACTTTTAGTTAAATAGTTTGACATTTACCATGTCTTGTTGTATTTTTATATTATATGGTTAATAAACTTACATTAAAATTACAAGAGAACCCCAAGTGGATAATTAATTATAAAAAAATAATTATATAAGTATTTTGGCCGAATATTAGATTTTTAGGATTATTGTACCAACTAATAATATTGTATTTTGTTTTAAAAACCCAGTTTTGTCGATTTTGACATTATTTAATAATTGATTTCTGTTAAAGATCTAACAACATTATTAGTTAAAAATAAATACATTTAATCAACCCTAACATGTCATATTAACCTATAAAATTATTTTAATTTAATAAAATTCTCAAATTAAATTTATTTGGATATTTATAATATCAATTATTTTAATATTTTATTATTAAGGTAATTACTGTGTCATCAGTGTATCATAAATAAATGAACTTATATAATGTCTAAAAATTATAAATAAAATATCATTATGTAGGAAATAAATTTATCTTTCTAATTAATTTTTATAGTCGAATTTATCTTATATATAACCCTATATTAAAAATGGTTTCTTTATTAAACAGTAAATTTAACTCTTTTAACTCTTCTTTAAATAAAATAATAATAAATGTATTAATATAATCCAAGTGGACTTAAAGGATCATATTTTATTCCTAAGGTTGTTTTTGGTCTAATTAATCTTATCCAATTGAATTAGGACATGTTTTGGGGTAATTATTATATCATTTTAACCTTTAATTATCCAATTTTCTTTTAACAGTGGTAAATAAAAGTAAAAAGTTATTATTCACCAAAAATTATTTTATCTTATTGAACCACATTTTTCTTACTTATATCAACCGTTTCTCTCATATTTTGAATTTTCACTCACAGAAACGGTAAAATTATCTTTTATGTGAATTTTCAAATGCTCCTAGGAGGTGGGTAAAAGACGGTAAAAAGTTTAATTAAATTTCATACATCTAATTTTCTTATTAAATGACACCAATGAATTACATTGAAATTATATAGTTATTATACATCTATTTTGACTTAAAATAAATTTAAATAAAATACATAAGTTTTGAAATAAAAAGTCGGTTTTAAACTATAACGAAGTGTTTTTCACTATTCATCAAAAATTGAATGTTTTCCAAAAAATACCAAAACTTGACCCTAAGATAATTTAGATATTATGAATTCAAAAATTAATTATATTTTACCAATATCAAAACATAAAAGTTTCATTAATTTATTTAAAATTAATTCACGTTGTCAAAACTGAAAAGTGGGTTTTAAAAAGTAAAAACTATCAAAAGATTGTCATGTGTTTAAGTCAAATTTAAATGTGAAATTACTTATAATCACCGACATTGTATTAAATGATAAAAATATAATATAATAATACTTCCAAACCATTCAAATAAATAATCTAACACTGTAAATTATTTCTATTTAAAAAGTTGTTTTCAATTAAAATTTAGTATTTTTCAATATTCATCAAAATTTAAAAGTTATAAGGAAAGTACCAAAAATTTATCCGATATAGAATTTTATGTATAGATTATAAAATAGAATTTAATTTCATTAAATTGGATATATGAAAGTGTCAAATATTGGATTCAAAAAGGGTTTTCCACGAAAAGGTTGTAAAATTGAATTTTTTAGAAAAATAATTCTTTTATCTGAAAAAATCAATTTGTTCTTATATTATGTCTAAGAATCACATATTATGGATTCTAAAATTATATGTAGTATATAAAATTAAAAATTCAGTTAATAATATTCATAACCACTTTTGAGCAGCTAGTTTGGTAAGTCATGGTGCGCTCGAACCCCGTGTTGCGTGTAGTGCATGCTATTGAATTACTTTAAAGAAAATAACTTACTTTGAAATCTTGGGGTGTTATAGGTAACATGGTAGCCTGAAGAGCTTATGATGAAGAAATAACCAAATATTTTTTTTGATGTAACATTATGGTCATTTCAAGGATGTAATTTTTGTAAAGAGGGGATAATGTAACACCCCAAGATTTTGAAAATAAGTTTTATATTGAATGCATGAAACATTGAGTCTCTAAAAAATGCCCCTTTTTATAACCTAGTAAGTAAACATATTTTTTCCACCAATGTGTTTTGAATTTTGAAAAACTGACATACATGGTTGATTTCAGTAAGATATTTAGAGTCTCATAAGATAAACATAATTTTTGAAGAATAACAACATACACTTATGAACAGTAACATACTGTTATGAATAGTAATGAATAATAAATCATGCAAAAAAATATAAACTTCACCCATGTGTGTATAATTAGAATTTATATATCTTATTATGTGAAAGACGATCATAATAAAAGTATTGTATTTTTGTATGTTATAAAAATTTTAATTACAATTTTCTGATTAATTTAATAATTTAAAATGGAAATATATTTTCATAAAATGTAATCATAAATTTTTACTTTATTTACTTATGGTTATATTTTAATTTTTTGGGAACTTTATTAATTTCTTGAGGTGTTATAAATTGAGTTATAGTTTTAATGTTGTTTTTTGGAATAAATTATGAATTTAATTAAAAATTTAATTGAAACTATTTAGAAAATAATTTTTGAAAAACAGATTTAATTTTTGAATTCTATACATATAAAAATTCTTAGGGTAAATTTTTCGGATTTTTCAAAAATACTTGATTTTTTGGGGAATATTAAAATACAATTATTTATGGTAATTGCTAAATACATTATTTTTTTGGTCATAAGTGATATATGGATTATGTATCCCACTAGGTTAGAACTGAAATTCACTTATTACAATTAAGGGTAACATGAATCAAGACTCTTGGTTTCCTTGAGGGAATTAATATAATAATTAATAAAATATTCAAAATTCACTCATCTCCTACACTATACACCCCCCCCCCCCTCACTCGCTAATCTCTCCACTCCTCTCAAGACTTTTTAAATGTCAATTTTCTACCAAAATACCCTTCCTTAGTCACTCCCCACATCCATGCGCTCTTGTTCTTTCCAAGATACAAAAACCCCTTCAATTATGGCAGTTCTCAAGGAGGTTATTTTAAGAGGTAAAGCATCTTACTTTTTCATTTAGTTTAATTTCAATTTATCTTCTTTTATTTTTATATCCTGACCCCCTATGTCCAATTAATTCTTATAAATACATTATAATCTATATAATTGAATTATACCGTGTTAATGTAATAACCATTAACAATATTTTTACTCTCTCTCTTTTATAAACGAAATCTTTGTCAGTGAGGTTCCAATTTACAACCCTCATGGACGACAAAGATTTTTTCATAAATTTACCCTTTATTAATGGCCATGATACAATTTTTATTGTTGAAAAGGACTATAATATATGTATTACAACCTAATTAATATCCAGGAACAAGTTTTTGTATGTAATATAAAATAATATGTCCAAACATGTTTCCAATAATCAAAATACAACTTAAATTATCTATGTAGTTGTCATTAATATTTTTTCCAATGATTATTCCACATAACAAGTAAAAAATTGGTATATAAAATCATTAACACTATAGTATGTTCCTAAATAATATATAATTTCAATTCTGGAGATTTATATCCTTTCCACATGAACATCCAAACTTATATACAAATATACCGATCCTGAAAACCAAAGAAACGAACACTCTGGAATGACAGAATTAAATCTTATAACTTATAAATTTAGGATATAATGAACTTATTTTTAAATACCCGGAAATTATATGGACAATTTTTCCTTAAATTTATAGGATTTTAACGAGTCCGCAAAAATTTACAGTGCTTGATTTCGAGGCCCGGTGTGCTCGGAATCAATTTCTAAAGTTTTGTTCAGGTACGTTCAGTAAACATACAAGTGGGATTTTATAACTTTTGAACTGGTGCTTGGAATTGAAATTTGAGGGCACCGTTGAACTCACAGCACCGGTATTCACTTATGAAGACTTTCACCTTGATGGCAGTTGGTCGGGAATAGAAGTTAGTTTTTGGGGTTTTTAAATAAATTAAATAAAAATAAGGTGATAAATTATTTTTATTGTGGTGGTTAAAACCTCCAAGTGGAGGTTGGGGGTGGGGTCCACCACACCCTAACCTCCCATGGGAGGTTATGGGGGTGGGGCCCACCCGAGCATAACCTCCCTTTGGAGGAAAATTAAGGTGGGAGCCACCCGGGATTTAAACCCCCTTTAACCCCCCATTTATGTGGGATGAAACCCTTGAACTTCCCCCACTAATTAATTGAGCCTCCGCCCTTATTAATTAAATGGGTTGTCTCTTTTAATTAACAACAACTTTTCAAAATTGTGGTGCCAACAAATAATATATGTCGTTTACATAAATTATTTGGTTGGCATGCTTCTTTATTTTTTTGGGAGAATTAAGGAGATAAGAACCCTTGGATAAATATCATCCAATGAAGATCAACTTCCGAATGAAGAACGAGGACGATGCACGAGCCCATATCAGGACCATCTTGTGGGGTTGACGGACGCCGACGACACCACCATCATCGACTTTGTCTTCTTCCATGCACCACCTCCATCGACGATCGAGGTAGGGATTTTATTTAAGTATGATATTAATCCCTTGATTCTTACCTTTAAAAAAAAGAACACAGACCAACATATTATCAAGTTGATCTGTGGAAGTTTTTCATTGTAGGTAGGGAATATATTGTTGACAAGGGTTGTGGGAAATGATGTTTTTAATTATCTTCCTTATCTTCATTTTTTGATCCAATTTCTATCGCACTATCTCAGTGGCTACGAGCCAAACAAACATGGCCCGACCCCTCTGCCACTCTTCTTGAATGATGTGTTCGATTCGAAGGAAGAAGGAAGATTTTTTCTGTGGTGATGAATGGAGATCCATCTCCAATCCACCAAGAACCCCCTCCATTTTTCCTCCAAAACGTGCAAAGGGGCTCCCTTAACCTCTGAAAAAACCGAAAATCCCGCGTGATCCTCGAGTGGGAGGAAGAATGGGGGAAACATGGAAAATCCCAAGTGGCTAGGGAATTAAAACCCTAATTATTAAGTGGTCGCACGACTTGGCCACATGGTTTGGGAAACCGTGTGCCAACCGTGTAGTAGCCATTGTCCCACCTGGGGACCTCGCATGGATTGGATGCACAGCTTGGGAAACCATGTGCCAACCGTGCAGAAGCCACTGTCCCACCCAGGGACTTCGCACGGCTTGGCCGCATGGTTTGTCCAGACCGTGCGCCAACCATGTGCCCCAGCATAAACCTCCATAACATTGGAACTAGGCGTTCGTTTGACGAATCACCTACGGCGATGGAAAGCAATGAGCGAGATAGTTTTTTGGCATACCCCACTTGAGGTTTGTACACATTTGGGGTACGGTCGGGTTGGACTGAACCTAAATCCAACCGAGCCCCTAGAACAGAAGTGCCAATAACTCATAGACCATGCGTCTGATTGACGTGTTGTCTGTTCTGTTGAGACCCCTATTAAGAGGTGGAACTTTGAGATACATCTACTTGGGTTTTTATGTGAGTTGGATTATCTACAAGTAGCTTGTGGAGTGGATAATCCCGTAGATGAGCGTGTGGAGTTCAGAGACCAAGTATCTGGCTGAGACCTGATGACTGTTGATCTTTGGATTCGGAGTGTTTCGACTAGCCCAGTGGGAAGCGCCTCTTTATGACGTTGTAGGGCCACACTGGGGAGTTCCTTTATGTGATGCGGCATACCCATGATACTCAATATGAGGATTACCTCAGCAGGCTACGTGGGGGAGAGCCTCTTTGTGACGTGGCATACCCACAGTGGGGAGCACCTCTGTGTGACGCAAAAGACCAATAGTAGTCGACAGGAGGAGTAACGCGGCAGTCCAAGATAGTGGGAAGCACCTCTGTGTGATGTGGCAGGCCCACAGTACTCTATAGAGGAGGAGTACACTAGCAACCGAGGTTTCGAAAGTTTGACTGGGAGTGTTATATGGTACCACCTTAGAATAAAATCCTTGTTTGATCTGATTCAATGAATTTGGTGTTTTCCTCATGATTGAGATTGGTTATTAAATAACATATGTATTTGTATGGGAATATACCTAAGTAAGGGTTATCTGTTGATTTCATACCTTGTGGTTATCCTTGTTGAATTTTGTGAGACCTTGAGGGTATCAGGATCTCTACAGAGTATCATTATACTCACCCCTACACGGGCTATGACCGCACATTGTTGTGTTGGTTGCAGACGACAGAAAACACTGATCGAGGCAGAGAAAAGCAGGACTGGATGGTACCCGGAGGTGGACCGGTCGGTGTGACGGTTCTTGGAGCAGACGAACAGACGTGGAGTGATGAGGAGGTCATATGTACCTACCCTTCATATAGGAACCCTAGAGGATGACCCAGAGGCTGCTTTAATTTTATTCTTTCAGTTGTACTTGTACTTTTTCGTTTTCTTGTACTTTACTTTTGGGCTTATATTTACGTCCCCTTTACTTTTAGCGCACTCTTTGTATACAGTTTTACATAGTTTTTTTACTTCCAGTTGCATACTCTGTTGTGTTTGTTTATTGTTATAAAGGCAATGCCTTCCTAGTTTAGGGATTTATGCCTTTGGTGCTAGTCACCTGCCCCTGGCCTATGGAAGACAGGCTTGGCGTAGTCACGATACGGGCCCCGGGGGATGGGTCATGGAAAATTGGTATTAGAGGAGTTAGTTCTACCACTGAACTTAAGACTTTGATCATTTTTTTACTATGAAGGAATAGTTTTAAGGGTACTAAGTGTGGTTTTCAGTTCAGGGAGTCCAGTTTTGGTGCATGCAGCCGACATATCCATACACCAGGACCCTGATTACTGATTTCTGACATAGTGCATGAAAACACAGATTGCATGTGTGTTTTCTAATGTCTTATTAAGTCATATCAACCAGGTCATCTCACTAGGTATAATCTTTTAACCGTGTCACATCTGTTTCTTTTAGGATGCCTCCATGCGGGCGACCATTTGGAGCCCTAAGAGTCGTATGCTATGACATCCAACTGAGCATTGAGGCCTCGGTACATGTACCTTTACCAGTGGAGGCACTAGTGGTACCACATTCTGTTGGGACACCAATGCCACCAGCCCCAGATGGAGACAATACACGCCGCTTGAGCGCATTTCAGGAGTTCCAGTGCCAGAGGCCACCTCGGTTCTGGGGAGAGACAGACCCAAAGGTGGTTGAGGATTGGCTAGAGGCTGTGGTGAGAGTCTTTAGGCTGGTAGGGACACCAGCAGACCTCATGGTGAACCTTGCTGAGAGTCTCCTTCAGGCAGCAGCAGGCATATGGTGGAGCCTGATGCTCCAGGTCCATGATGAGGTGACACTATTCTGTACATACTTTGAGAGCCTGTTCCGGGCAGAGTTTGTTCCAGCCACCCTTCGAGTGGTGAAAATACATGAGCGAATTCATCTACAGTACGGTAGCATGACAGTGGCGCAGTACTTAGAGAGGTTCACAGACCTCTCTCTCTACTCCACACATATAGTTTCAGACCCATTCTTTAGGGCTCGGACCTTCGAGCAGGGGATCAGTCGAGATATGAGAGCCTCGGTGATCTCCCTCATCTTCCCAACTCAAGCGAGGGTGTTAGAGAGAGCGCTCATAGTCAAGAGTTTCCCTGCTGAGCAGTCACCAGCAGCGAGACCCACTACTAGTCAACATGCAGCGGAGTCTTCTGCAGCTGGCAGTAGACATATGATGTAGTGGTCCAAGAGGACCAGACCCATGGGTGGATGACCGCAGAACTTAGGATCAGTTATGTGGGGGCACCCAAGGCTGTAACATACCTTCCAGGAGTAGGTAGTTCTACTCATTCGGTGGGCAGAGTCACATGGATCGTGACTTTCCAACCCGCCGTTCAGATGATCAGTAGAGAGTTGAGAGACCTCCGAGGCCGAGGTATAAGTTCAATCGAGGTGGTCCATAGAGAGCAGGAAAATGTGGCCGAGAATCTGGTCATGCAGCTAGTGGTGGACGAATTTCTGAGGTGTTACCACCACCACCACCAAGAGGTCCACCCCAACCACAGGGAGCAGGTGGACATGGGAGAGCTCAGTTTCAGACAGCTGAGAAATACGACCGTGAAACATCAGAGATGATTTAAGGTACTATCTATGTCTACTCCACCTTAGCTGCAGTTCTTATAGACATAGGTACCAGTCACTCATTCATAGACACTTCCCTTCGTCGAAGCTCGTAGATTCCGACGGAGTCGTTGGCTCGATCCTTACAGCTAGAGACTCCTATAGAAGAAGACTCGATGATTACGTACTAGTGCTGGAAGTGTGAGCTTACTCTAGGAGGCCAGATCTTTGGCTGGGATCTCCTCGTAGTGGCGTTGAGGCCTTAAGATGTCATCTTGGGTATGGACTGGTTATCTATAGTCCATGCTCATATCGACAGTATTAGGCACAAAGTGTAGTGTGTCGGCACAGATGGGACCTGGTTTACCTTCACCGGTGAGAAGGGAACCTTTTCATCACATAAAAAACTTACTCGGAGGAGGGTGCAGTCGATCACTCATCAGTTAGCCTGCCTTACCCTCAGAGTAGTAGATGTGGAGAGTCTAACTTATCATGTAGTGGTGGACAAGTACGCGGATGTTTTCACTGACGATGTTCTTGGACTACCTACTTGTAGACATGTGGACTTCTTTATTGACATGTACCTCAGGATAACACTGATATCAACTCCAGCATATCGGATGGCTCCCTCTGAGCTTCATGAGCTGCTGGTACAGCTAGAGGACTTGTATGGGAAGGAATTCATTTGGCCCATTGTTTCTCCTTGGGCAGCCCTGATTCTATTCACCAAGAAGGCAGATGGGAGCTTGAGGCTTTGTGTTGACTATCGTCTCCTGAACCAGGTGACCATGAAGAACAAGTTCCCACACCCGAGTATTGACGACCACTTTGATCAGCTCAAGGGAGCATGATGGTTCTAGAAGAAAGACCTCATATCAGGTTATCACCAGCTCAGAGTTGGATATGCAGATGTGCACAAGACGACCTTCAGATGTTGGTACGGACACTCTAAGTTCTTGGTTATGCTCTTCAGCATAACCAATGCTCCAACAGTGTTCATGTGTCTAATGAACAGTATCTTCCATCCATACCTCGATCGCTTTGTCGTAGTCTTCATCGACGACATTCTGATCTACTAGACTACTGAGGAGGAGAATACCTACCATCTGCAGGTAATACTTCACACACTCCAAGAGCACCAGCTTTATGGTATTATCTTGAAGTTCCAGTTTTGGATTTGAGATGTTCACTTCTTGGGACACATCATCTCAGAGGATGGAGTTGCAGTAGATCTAGAAAAGATTGAGGTGGTACTTGCTTGAGAGCCACCCAATAGTGTGAAATATGTACGGAGTTTTCTAGTCTAGGCTAGATACTATCGGATATTCGTTCCAAACTATTCCAGTGTTGCAGCACCACTATCATCCCTGACGAAGAAGGGGAAACCCTTCGTGTGGTTGGAGAGATGTCGTCAGAGCTTTTAGGAGCTAAGGTAGAGTCGGACTAGTGCCCCCATGTTGAGGCTTCCAGAGGAGGGTGTAGGGTACGTAGTTGACTGTGACACATCTGGGATCAGTCTTGGGTGTGTCCTGATGCAAGAGCAAGCTGTGATTGCGTATGGTTCTCGGTAGCTAAGAAAGCATGAGTAGAACTACTCTACCCATGAACTAGAGTTATTAGTAATGGCATTTGCCTTGAATATTTGGTGACACAATCTAATGGCAGAGCGTTTCATAGTCTACTCTAAACACAATAGTCTCAGGTTTATCTTCTCTCAGAAGGACCTAAACCTGAGACAACGGCATTGGCTTGAGTTCCTTCAAGACTATGTCATTGAGATAGTCTATACTCCTAGTAAGGGGAACGTTGTTGTCGATGCACTCAGTAGGGGATCTGGTATATAGCTTCTAGGAGAGAAGACAGATCAGCTGGCTGCCTTGCAGATATCTTTCATTGATAGAGATGGACCAGCCTTTCTACAGTCTCTTATAGTTACACCTCCGCTTTTTCAGGGAGTCAGGGAGGCGCAGCATGGAGACACATAATGTGAGACAAGACATGCTCATATGTCTATAGGACATGCCCCTGATGGATTTTCTGAAGTTGGGGAGCATGTCCTACTCTTTAGAGGATGTACCATGGTACCAGTAGAACATCATGAGGAAGTTTTGAGGGATTTCCACACTTCCCCATTTGCCGTACATCCAGGAGTGGGGAAGATATATCAGGACCTCAGATGACAGCACTGGTGGCCAAGTATGAAGAAGGCAGTAGTAGAGTTTGTCTCATGATGCCTCACTTGTTAGCAAGTGAAGGCAGAGCACCAGGTACCAGTAGGCTTGGTTCATCCCTTAGATGCCCCAGAGTGGAACTGGGATGGGATATCTATGGACATCGTGACAGGTCTTCCACATACATCTAGGAGTCACGATTCGATATGGGTGATCGTTGACCGACTCACCAAGTCGGCCCACTTTCTACTGATCAGAGAGCAGGGTTTAGTAGAGACCTTGGGATGACTTTATGAGTAGAGGATTGTGAGTTTACATGGAGTACCTTATTTTATTTTTCTCTGACCGTGACGCACAATTTACTTCCCGACTATGGAAGGGGTTGTAGGAGACTTTCCTGACACAACAACATCTGAACACCACCTTCCATCCTTAGATAGATGGCCAGACTGAGAGGACCATTTAAACCCTCGAGGAAATGCTACGCGCATGCATCCTCGACTTCGGTCACAGCTGGGAGGATCACTTGCATTTGGTAGAGTTTTCATACAAAAAAACTATCACACCACCATCGGTATGACACCTTTTGAGGCCTTGTATGGTCAACCTTGCAGATCACCACTATGCTCACTAGACCCATGGGAGTCAGCACTAATGGGACTAGGGATGGTACGGGCCACCACGGAGAAGATGCAGATCATCCAAAAGCAGATGAAGATTGCATAGTGTAGGTAGAAGTCATATGCCGACAGGAGATGAAGGCCTCTGTAGTTGGAGGATGGTGACCATGTATTTATATGGGTATCACCACAATGAGGTCTATGGGTGATTTTGATGAGGTGGAATGTTATCTCCATGATTCATCAGACATTTCCAGGTCCTCAGTAGAGTAGGCGAAGTGGATTACTGCTTAGCTCTTCCACCTCAGTTTCACTGGGTGCATGGCGTCTTCCACGTATCTCAAATGAGGAGATACGTTCATGACCCTTCCAACATCATCGATCATGGAGAGCTGGACATCGATGACGGGGAAACATTCATATAGGTTCTAGTAGATATTGAGGATCGATAGGAGAGGGTCTTTCGTGGATGGTTGATACCTTTGGTGCGCGTTCGCTGGTAGCACGAGAACCTCCAAGAGAGCACATGTGAGCAGAAGGCTTAGATGCGTGCTCAGTACCCCCATTTGTTCTCTTAGTTCGATTTGTAGCTTACGGGGACATAAAACCCTGAGGTGGGGAGAATTTAAAGACACGGAAATTCAGTGATTTTATTTTACTTAAATTCATGGGATTTTTACGAGTCCCCAAAAATTTACGGTGCTTGATTCCAAGGCCATGTGTGGCCGGAATCAATTTCTGATGTTTTGTTCAGGTACGTTCAATAAATATACGATTGATATTTTATAAAATTTGAACCAGTGCTC
This sequence comes from Viscum album, assembly GCA_963277665.1. Lineage (NCBI taxonomy): Eukaryota > Viridiplantae > Streptophyta > Magnoliopsida > Santalales > Viscaceae > Viscum > Viscum album. Next base: position 1,694,642,106 of record OY728140.1, on the reverse strand, counting down.
GAAATTGAAATCTGAGGGCACCATTGAACTCATAGCGCAGGTATTCGCTTAAGAAATATTTTACCTCGACGACAGTTGGTCAGGAATGGAAGTTAGTTTTTGGGTTTTTTAAATAAATTAAATGAAAATAAAGTGATAACTTATTTTTATTGTGGTGGTTAAAACCTCCAAGTGGAGGTTTGGGGTGGTTCACCACACCCTAACCCCTCATGGGAGGTTATGGTGGTGGGGACCACCCGAGCGTAACCTCCCTTGGGAGGATAGTTAAGGTGGGGGCCACCCAGGCTTTAAAACCCCTCTAACCCCCCATTTATTTGGGATGAAACCCTTGAACGTCCCCCACTAATTAATTGGGCCTCCACCCTCATTAATTAAATGGGTTGTATCTTATAATTAACCACAAATTTTCAAAATTGTTCTGCCAACAAATAATAGACTTCATTTCCATCGATTATTTGGTTGGAATGCTTATTTATTTTTGCAAGAAGAATTAAAGAGAGGGGAACCCTTGGAGAAATATCATCTAATGAAGATCAACTTCCGAATGAAGAATGAGGACGACGCTCAAGCCCAGATCAGGAGCATCTTGTTGGGGTAACGTATGTCGACGACGCCATCATCATCAACTTCATCATCTTCCACGCACCACCTCCATCGACGATCGAGGTAGGGATTTTATTTAAGAATGATATTAATACCTTAATTCTAACCTTCTAAAACAAATAACGCAGACAAACATATTATCATGTTGATCCGTGGATGTTTTTCCTTGCAGGTTGGGAATATATCGTTGACTAGGGTTGTGGGAATTGATGTTTTTAATTATCTTCCATATCTTCATTTGTTGAGGAAATTGCTACTACACAATCGCGGTGGGTGTGGGATAAACAAACATGGACCGACCCCTCTGCCACTCTTCTTGAAAAATGTGTTCTACGTGAAGGAAGAAGAAGACTTTTTGTCACGGTGATGAATGGAGATCCATCTACGATCCACCAAGAACCCCCTTCGTTTTTCCTCCAAAAAGAGAAAAGGAGCTCCCCCAACCATTGAAAAACTGGAAATCCCACACGAGCCTCGAGTGGGAGGAAGAATGGGGGAAATATTGGAAATCCCGAGTGTCCTGGGACTTAAAACCCTAATTTTTACGTGGTGGCATGGCTTGGCCGCACGGGTTGGGAAACTGTGCGCCAACCGTGCTGTAGCCACTGTCCCACCTGGGGACCTCGCATGGCTTGGACGCACTGTTTGTGAAACCGTGCGCCAACCGTGTAGTAGCCACTGTCCCACCCAGGGCTTCGCACGGCTTGGCCACACGGTTTGTCCAGACCGTGCGCCAACCATGCGCCCCTGCAAAAAACCTCTATAACTTTGGCACCAGGCATAAATTTGATGAATCTCCGATGGTGACAGAAATAATGGAGCAAGATGGTTCTTTTGGAATACCCCACATTGGGTTTGGATGTAGTTGGGGTATGGTCAGGTTGGATTGAACCTAAATCCAACCGGGCCACTGGAACAGAAATGCCAATAACTCACACACCGGGTGTCTGATTGACGCACCGTCTGTTGTGTTGAGACTCCTATGACAAGGCAGACCTCTGAGATACTTATTATTGGGTTTTTGTGATAGTTGGAGTATCGACCAGTAGCTCGTGGAGCATATCCTCTCGAAGACGAGCATGTGGAGTTTGGGGACCTAGTAGCAGGCTGAGACATGACGACTACTGACCTTTCGAATCGGAGTGTTTCAACTATCCCCGTGGGAAGTGCCTCTATGTGACACGTCAAGCTCATAGTGGGGAGCGCCACTTTATGACATGGAAGATGCACTATACTTGATATGAGGAGTACCTCAGTAGGCTATGAGGGGTAGCGCCTCTGTGTGACGCAGCAGACCCACAGTGGGGAGAACCTCTGTGTGACATGGTAGACCCACGGTACTTGACAGGTTGAGTACCACAGCAGTCCAGGACAGTGGGAAGAACCTCTATGTGATGCGGAAGGACCACAATAAACTATATAAAAGGATTACACCAGTAGTTGAGGTTTCTACAGTTTGCCAGGGAGTGTTACATGACACCACCCTAGAATAAAATCCTATTTTGAGCTGAGTCAATGAATTTTGTGTTTTCCTCATGATTGAGATGGGTTACGAAATAACTTAGTTATATGTATGGTCATATACCTATGAAAGAGTTATCTGTTGATTTCAAACCTTGTGGTTATCCTTTTTGGAATTTTTGAGACATTGAGGTTTTTGGGGTCCCTACTGAGTATTATTATACTCACCATTTCACAGGTTATGCACGCACCTCATTGTGTAGGTTGCAGATGACGGACAACGCTGATCGAGGCATAGAGAGCAGGACTGGATGGTACCCAAAGGTGGACCACTCAGTATGACGGTTCTCGGAGCGGACAGACAGACATGGAGTACTAAGGAGTCCATCTGTACCTACCCTTCAGATAGGAACCCCAGAGGATGACCTAGAGGCTACTTTACTTTTCTTCTTTCAGTTGTACTTTTAATTTACCGTTTACTTGTAATTTACTGTTGGGCTTGTATTTCTGGCCACTTTACTTTCAGCACACTCTTTGTATACAGTTTTACTTAGTGTTTTACGTCATGTTGTGTACCCTGTTGTGTTTTTTTACTTTTATAAAGGCAATTCCTTCCCAGTTTAGGTATATACGCCTTTGGTTCTAGTTGCCAGCCCCTAGCCTATGGATGGAGGGCTTGGGGCAGTCAGGATACGTGCCCCAGGGGAAGGGTCCTGACATTATAAAAATTATGATAGACTAAATACAAATCTAATAAGTTCGGAATTATGTTTTTGATATGTATAATCTCATATTCTAAAACTTTATGTCCAAGAGCGGAACACATTCATATTTAAGGTAAGTGTTTTCCACCCGAACATCCATTTTAATTCGGGTTACATTTATTGTCAACTTACCTTAATGAAGTTATTATGTATTTTTATATTCTTCTAATCAATTAATTGTGAGTGTTCTATATATTTTTTCAACCAGATTCCATCATTATTTTATGGGGAGTCAGACGTTTTAAAAGGGAACGTTCAAATTTTATTCCAATATACAAGCTCGTTTAAGGGGAATTTTCCAAATTCTTTTCTATTTTCATGGGCACTCTATAATATGATTTTACCGAACAGTAACTTTCTAAATTTACTCATTTTATAATAAAAATAATATCGTATTTCAATTATGGTTTTATACAAATAAATTTTCATAATAACTATTCTTTTAAAAGTAAAATAGTATTTATCTCAAGGATTACTCGATGATTTTATAAGATTATCTTCATCTATTTAAATGATCTTGTTTATTATTATGTATTATATCATCTACCATATTTAATTGAATGGTTTATTTATAGTTTTATTGTGGATGTTCTATCCTAAAACCATTAACCCATTTACTTTGAATGGTTAGTGTTTAAGATTAATGTTCAGGAACATTTTTTATATTTCATGTGTTAGTTTCAATATAAATGAATATGTGGTTTATGTTTATCCCCACTCATATGAGGAAAGAACTGGACTTATTATGTTCCAGTTTTGGCCCTCTATAGCCCTTATATTCATCAGTAGGTCACATGAGACAAATATATATGGACTTGGATGATTCCTTTCCCATTTTTAGATTTAGTTTTGGCAGAGAACTAAATAATTTTTAGATGTCTTGGCCAAGTCCTTGATAGTATGTTTCAGAATGTCTAGAATATGAACTTCCTTATTTATTAATCAATAAATTCATAATTCATTTTTTTATTAGACTAGTATAATACATATTATTATGTTTTATTTTGGAAATATTTACTCCACTCATTTTCCAACAATATTATGTTCAAGTTTATTTTAAAAAAGGATTGTGTTTTCAATTAATCCCCATGCCTAATGCTTATAATATTTTCCACATTATTTTTTACTCTTAAAAAGCATCTGATATAACCCCTTATTATGATTTATTTCTCTCCAGGATAAAGAGATGTGTATAATGATAACTTACAAGCGTAATCTATGAGTTGTAGATGTTTCAAGTGGAACTTTTATGTTGTTTTTCATTTCAAGTTGTAATGTTGAACTTATGTATGTATATGGATTTCCAAATCAACTAAACTATTCATTCCTTTAGGATAAGTATTTCATGTAATCGTGAAAATTTATTGTAATGAGGTATTGGATCTAGGGAACCGGGTTGTGGTCTTTACAATTTCATAGTTAATATAATATTTTTTTGTAAAAAAATTGATGATAAAATTATAGTTTTATCAAATATATTTTAAGTGATTAATGATATTTTGGGAAGAAAATTTATTATTTTGAAGCATATATTACCATTAGGTTTAACATAATGGGTTATTTGGGAGGAACAGTAATAAATTTTTTCTTAAGTAAGTTGAAGTATTATAATGATAGACGCATATTTAATGGATTAAGATGAAATTTATGAATTTCTATTGAGTCAATAGAGATTAAAATATTATATTGGATAACCTATTGATAGAATTTTCGTTTTAGAAAAGACCTAAAAATGCATTTTCATTATTTTATAGATATAATGATCATTTGAATGATTATTTTAGGTATTTATGAATAAGAAATCACCTTGGATATTTATTTCATAGAGTAATAAATGCATATGAAATTGATCAAACCAAAACTTAAGAATTAAATTTTTATTATGAAAGAGAAATATATCAAGTAAGAATGTTTCCTTATATTATTAGATAGTAAAATAATTCTTAAAAATTAAGAAAAGGATCTTGAAACTAATATATTTTCTTTTTTACCCTCATATCTGATGAATAAATGTTCTTTTGAAACATCATTGTATTATGGTTTTTTGGTTGTTGATATTTTATTTTTCATATATACTGTTATGATCAATGACCTCTATTACCCTCCTTCATTATTTAGGAATTATGATTTTTCTCCTTATCCATATCTTCACTTTCCACCTATGTTATCCAACAAACAAACATTAGTATATTTTATTCTAAATGATATTTTTTAGTTATCTTTCCCTATATTAAGATTATGTTTTATTAACCCACTTACTATATAGATTTTCAAAAAATTAATTTTCATATTTTAAACCACTGATTAACACATTAAATTTCAAATTACAAAAAAAAATTATTGATGGTGGGTTGAATGAAACACCTTGGGATTATAAAAGTGTAATGTTTGGTTGAATAGTAAATATTTTATGAATCACCAAGATTACATGAGAATGTAACACCCAAAAAATTATGATATATTTCTTTTTAAATATATTATATCTCTTCAATAGCTTATTAACCACCCAAACCCATGTCTAAATGAACCATAATATAGTATACCAATACAACACATTTTTTATTTTAGTGGGTAAGAAGAGGAATAACTAAATTTAGAAAATTACAGATTTGTATTTATTATATATTAAATAAGTCTCATTTTAATAAAAATGAGTTATTTTTTAAAAAATCTATTTTTTATAAAATATTTTTTAGTTTTTCTTTGTTAAAATAATTTAAAATTAGTTTTTACCACATCTAGAAAAGGTGTTTAATAAAATTAATTTTATTTTCAAAATAATAATATCAAAATTATCATAGGAATATTTTTTATATTTTTATGAATTGTTTTATTTTTGGATTAATTGTGGTAAATAATGATTTGTTTTATGAAAATTGAAATTTCATTTATATAATTTAAAAATATATATAATATTTTAATTTCTTTTAAAATTAAAATCCAAATAATTATATATTAATCAATATAATTTGGTCTAGTGTAATGAATTTTATATTTAATATTTATATTAAAACCTTCTACATGTATGAGAATTTTATAGTTGTAATCCCACTTTTTCTCTACATCAACCGGTATATTTTTAATTTTGATTATGTAACTATTGTAAATTTAATTTGGAAAATGGATACATATGTTGTGATAACCGATTATGTATAATCATAATATCTTTTACTCCATTAATCATCCCATATGGTTTCTCAATATCAATGCATTTCCATCACATTCAACATTAATAAGGTTCTTTATGGTACCTAATATTGATTAAATCAAAAATGCATAGTTTATAAAACAATAATTATATTTGGAAATCATGAAATATCATTTATATGTTGTCTAAATAATTAAACCTACATTTTACTCTAAGAAACCTTTGGATTAACCTATGTCAACATTGGTCATTATCTATTAAAGGCATTCATAATGGTTCATAATAAAAAATTTAGTTAACCTATGTATATCCCCTATGAGTTCCAAACTAGGTGCGTAGTAAGGGAATACTCACCAAGAACCATAATGATTGTCAATATATACTAGACCAATTATTTTTGGGGTTATTACCCCTATATGAATCTATGATAAAACCAAATCCAATTGAAGTATCCATACAGGGTTGTATTTCTATAGAAAATTACATAGTCTCTACATAACAAAAACATTATGATGTTATACTATATGTGTACTAATCCAAATATTCATTAATTGGGTTTTTTACCTAATAAATGATTTAAAATTCAATTTACTAAGGTTTCTACAACTTTTTTATATCAACTAGTGATACCCATCCTATAGTAGCCTATATCTGGTGGTCACTTTAACAAAATAACACAAAATAAAAGGATTCAGATATAAAAGGACCAATTTTCTTAGTAGTCTAGGTAAATAACTTACATAAATTCTTTTTTTCATTATAAATAACATATAAAACATTGTGAGATTAATTATTATACATCCATGAAATCATTCAATGATTCATTCTTTCTATCCGAGGGAAAGGGACAAAATGAGGGTGAGATGAAATACCTAGAAATAATTATATAAGGAAGAATCTATCATGATTAAATATATCATAATAAATATGTTAAGGTAAAAAACTATAAAATTATTACATTTAATAAATAGCATTATCAAAATGAATAATAAGCAAGGAATAAATTATCAAAAACTAAAAATATATGAAAAATAAAAATATCTTCAAACATAGCCACGGATATCATAACATTTCAAATAATCATATAAAAATAAATATATACTCTCATAATGATGTGATTATTAATGTTATAAATCATAGACATACCATTAAGGCCCCATGCTTTGACATATTATGTAAATTTGTAAGGCCTTGGGTAAATACCAAAACTATTATGTCTTATAAGGCCTAAATATGAATCAATGGGCCTTACTGGGCCCACTAATCGCATACTAAGTCCAATGTGTTCATAATATGAATGAGGTTAAAAACAATTAAATATATAATCAACACAAACATTTTTATTGAAAAACATCCATACAATGTGTTACTAATTCCCCATTCAAATTGATCATAAACCATCCAATGAATGAATAATTACAGTATCATTAAAAACAAATCCTGATTTAATTTAAAGTAAAGAATGGGTAATTATATGTGATGAGTATAAATACAATAAAATGATCATTAAATAATTCATAATGATAAACCATTTTTATATTGAAATAATCTTTCAAAAACACAAAAATAAAAAAACAATGAGGGGAAAAGTTTTCTTAGAAAATAACAATGTAAACATTAAATGTGATCTTTATTTTATTTATCATTTAGGATAGTGGGAAATCCATTCATTCTGTGTAAGTGAAAATAAATTCATTCAGACTTTTTTAAGAATAGAAAAAAGTGTCTCATTAAAAAAATAAATAGTTAGATTCCTCTTAAACCGTTATGTAAAAGTTAAAAATGTGTAAAAATATCTTTAATAAATATTTTTAGAACATATATAAAATTATTTAAAACATTTTAATGAAAATATGTATATAGAAGATAATTATTCTTGAGAGAGTATAAAATTAATGTTCGTTTTCCAAATAAAACACATTTCGGTATCTTGAGTACATAAATAAAGGAAAATGGAGGGGACAATTTTAATTTATATAAATAAATATAGGAAACAAAAAATATATTATTTCTAATATATAAAAATCAAATAACACCATTAATTTAGAATTTAATATAAACCATCTTGAATAAGGATGAGATTGGGAAATAATTCCTTATCACATTGGTGAATTTTGAATCATAGTATCCATGGAAGGATAAAAATAATGAAATATTAAATAACATGAATATAAAATATTATTTATGTAACATAAAAAGGGTAATTATATAAACCAAAAAACATAAAAGAGTGGGGAGATTGAATTATTTTTAAAAAATTTAAAAGTGAGACAAGAGACCTTTATCTTCGGTATGAATTCCATCATATTTGTTAGAACAGCCTATATAATAAATATAGATGTATTATAATTTTATTTTTATTACATAATCATATATAAAATACCATATATTATTTCCTTATAACCATTTATCAGTTGTTTTTTTAATTTATTTTTAAAATCATTATTCTACATTATAATTTCCTTTTCTTCCACGTATGTTTTGGTTAGATAATTTTGGTCCGTTTACATTGATAATGGTTTCAGAGTATACAAAGTATTATTTATGATTTAAATATAATATATATATCCAATATATTTGTATTCATAGTTATCTATAAAAGTATATATAGAAAAATTAATTACACTCTTAATTGAGATAGTAGTCCATGCATACACATTAATAATATTTTCACTTTTCAATGAATGAAATAAAAGAATTTTATATAAATATAACCTTATTATCATCCATATAATGCAGAAATAAAAAACAAGTTGCATTAATTCATAGAGGTGGTATTCTATACATACACACGAGAGATTTTATAGTTTTCCAATAGATTGGAGGATTGGAAGGTATTTATTATATTATAATTTAATTACATAACCTATTTAACAAATATATTATAATATAATTACTTACATATTACAACCATCCATGTAATGTGGTGACGAAAACTAATTACACAACAATGTGGATATGACAAGTTGTATCTACGCAAGGGCAATGTTTTATCTTTTCATAGGATTGAAAAGAGTGGATAAATGTTTGAAACATAAAAATTATATAATAATAGTATTTTTATGACATATTGTTTTTTATTCATGGATGATTACAACCCATTAAATGGAAATAGAAAAATAAATAATATTGTAAGATTCAGTAAATACAATTACCTATTCTTTGGTAGACCTAATTTAGTCCTCTTATTAATGAAAATAGGGAAGAAATTTTGGAAGGAAATGAACCTATGTGAAATTAATAAGGATATTTATAATGTAATATTTCATGTATTGGTTGATCTCAATTTCTAAATATGGTGTGAAGGAAAGAGATAAGAGCTGTCCTTTTATAATTGAGGTGATGAACATTTGTAGAATTTTATAGAGTATTAAATTAATACAAACATGTTTTATGTATAAACCACTATAAAATGATATAATTATAATATAATATTAGGATGATTCTAAATCCTCTCATAAAAAAAATTATTTTGTCAAGTTCTTGTAATTTTTTCATACGTATCATTTAGTTTTAACACTAAGTTATCCCTTTTGACAATTACCACAATATTAAAGTTTTCTATATATCAAGGCTCCCAAATGTACCCTAAAATGAATAAAAAATCTAAATTGATAATATTTAATGTTTTCAAACATATAAAAATCATTTTTATGAAAATAAAATTTTTCTGAACTTGAAATCAATCAATAAATGATTGTTCATTACATTATATTTTGGATTTAATTTTTTAAAACTATTTATTTATTATATATTTAAATACATCAATAAAAATACTTAATAAGAATAAAATCATTTAAATCTTCTATAAAATTCCATTTAGATCTATAAATGTTTTTATACACATTAACACATTCAAATTATATATAATTTATTTAAAGTAATTTTAATTATATTTTTCTAGTATTTGAATAAATACTATGTTGGTGTTGTATAAAAATTTATCTTAATTATTTTATCTCAAAATATATCAATAACATACCATGATTAAAAAATATTTTATATTTACAATACCTTTTTCTAAATAGAAATATCCTTGTTTTATCCTTAAGTTAAAATTATAAAGATAACAAAACTAAGGGAATTAAATTTTTTACTCATTTAAAAAAATATAAAGATAAAAATCATTTCCAAAGAGAAATAACATGTAACACATTTAGATGTTATATGATTATGGATGAAATTTTTTCATCAAAAAATTATATAGAAATTATTAATTTCATTTTATCACCCTAATCATGATATAATCAACCCTAATTACCTTATTTAGCCATTACATGGTGAAAATTATTTAATATGGTTACTATTTATAATGAAAACAATAAAGGGGGATATTTTCAAAATTTGTACCTCCTATTTCCAATTTTGGAACAATATTTTTAGTCTTTAATCTATATATATTAATGTTATTAGTTTTAAATAAAAACTAAAACCCCAAAAAAAAATTTTAAGAAAAATTCTTTTTGTATAAAAATATTTTCATATCACATTCAACCATAATATTTATTTTTATTAACATAATTGAATTATTAATGTTATAATATAACTAATTTTAGTTTTACATAATTTTAAAATAGAACACTATTCATAATTGAAACAAAAATATAGTTTTCAATAAAAATCAATATTTTTAACTATTTACTAAAAAATAAATTTTATAAAAAACATCTAAAAATTTCACCAATAGATATTTTTGACATTTTTATTTGAAAAATAATATTATTTTTATAAAATTCAATTTTTAGAAATTCCAGAAATTAATGTTACTATTTTCGATGAAAAATATAATTTTTTTTTGAGGAAAACGTATTTATGAAAAATAAAATTACATTACTAAAAATTTAGTTCTTATTTCCTAATAATTATTCAATGAATTTTTTTTTTGGGTAGGTCCTTTATATTTATGTAATAATTTATTTAATACTATTCATACCCTCTAATTCAATTTATATGTTATAACGGTAATATTTAAATAATTATATTTCTTGGTTTGTTTAATATCATTGTTTCTTATTGTACACAATATCAAACTGAGTGATCATTCAAAATATATGGGTGTTATAATTAATTTCACCTATATATATATGGTTATGGGTTTTTAGAAAAATAATTATCATAATTGGAAACCAATTTGTGGGATTAGGTTGATGTTGTTTAGTATTTTTTCTATATATCTTCTTTTTATTTATTTTCCTTATATTTTCAATTTTACATTTTAATTTCAGTTTTTATTCATCCATTATTTCTCTCCCAATATCTCTCTCTCTTCATAATACACCATGGTATCTTATTCTCACAATAGTGAGCGATTAAATTGAGGCTTGTCCTTTGTGAATGAATCATACTGTTCCCAAATTATTCCAGTTCAAATTTTAAAGTTTCTAATTCAGTTAGTAGTGAACAAGAGTGAATTGTATAGGTACAATTATCATCCTCTATGAAATGAATTTAAAATAATCTATTCTCTACCAAATTATCATTCCCTCCCATTATTTTAGGTAAGCAATTCAATTGATGGTGTTTAGTATTCTTAGAATAGGAAGAAAAATATGATGGAAATGGGTCTCAAAATGTATTATATTCTTGATCGATGTGTTTATAATTCTTGAATATTATAGGATGTGAGATTTTATAAACTAAATTAGTATCAGAGGAATTCTATATTTAATATTAATTGGATGGAAAATGAAATCTTTTATGATATGATGAATTTCAAATATAATTTAAATAAAAAAAATAAAATGTAAATAAACCTGAGGAACCAACTATCAGTCAAAGACCATTATTTTCTAGCATCATTATATTCTCCATATTTAAGTTATTGTAGATTTAAAATTATCATCCTTCCATATTTATAATATTTTAGATAAAATTATAAGAACATAAAAAATATAAAATGTAAATATGGAATGATTTTGATAGGCTGGAAGCCATTTCAATTAAGACAATTGTGGGCATCCAATGTGATAAAAATGAAGAAATATTATCCTTTTAACCACCCTATAATATGAATTCCAAAAAACTTTTGGTTCATTACTATCATCAAAAAACATAGGGCTTCATCAACATTCACCATTCAGTACATATCTCTCATCATCTTGAAGGGACATCAGAGTAATATTATAGAAGTAATTTTTTATATGACTACTCAAAAATTATCATACAAGATATGGCCACATGTTACTAATTAAAAAAACATATTAGTGATTTGATATTCACTTTTGGTGAACTGTAGAAAATTTTCGTACATCTCCTCAGAAGAGAACTATTTTACTTAATACCAATATAATTTCTTTTAAGGATGATTTTCTTTTGAGAAGAAGAAATATGAATTACGCACATGAATTATCTAATAAAAATATATAATACATGTTTTATACTATAAATTATATTATATTGACAGTGATTTAAAATATATTATGCATAGAAGATGAATTTTTAGACACCATTTGTCCAAAAGTGGCTTATATTTCTAGAGAGGAGGTGGTGAATAAGAGTATGGATATTCTTTTCAAAATTCCTCGTGTCCCAATAGATCTTGAAATCTTTATTATAAGGGTGAAATTATTTATTAATTAGTGTTTTTTCAATATTATAGTTTTCTTATTTAACTTATGATAATTTATTGAATGTAAAGAAGGAATGAATGCATTAGGACACACATATTTTACATGGTCCACCCTCACTGGGAAGCATCCAAGGAGCATACATCAAAAATGTGCTTATGTAATACATCCACTAAGGCTCACCGCCAAAATGAAATGTTCTAGAAATATTACTTTTATTCCCAAGATAATTTCTTTTAAAAGGTTTAGGGATAACTCACTCCCTTCCCATGGGTTACTCACTTAGTCTCTTTATATTGATTACTAAGGGTTGGAAGGATCACCTTCTTCCACTTCCTTTTCTCACTACTTCAAAAATGATTCACACAGGGTTGATGGAAATTTAGGTCCCTTCATTAACATATTTAACATGTCATCAGTTGTACATATAATATCTATTGAAGGATCACCATCACCGACATGATGAATATCACTTTACCACATATTCACTTATAAATACTCTGTGTAGACTATTGCAGTGGCCACTACCATTGGGAAGAACACCTCTTTTTCAAAGATCAAATACACTTAATGAAGAAAACTGATTTCATGAAGGTCACATTGCCTTCACAGAGAACACAACATTCATGAAGCTCGCTTATCCATCACAATGTTCACAAATTTATATCATATTTTTATAGCATTCATGAACTCCATTACATTCATGATGCATATATTTTGTTGTTGGATTTCATCACATTTTTGAACTCAGTTTCATCATGAAATTTTCTACAAGAGAAACCTATATGCATTACCTTTATGATTCTAGAGACTTATAATCTCCATTAATTCTTCCTAACTTTTTCTAAAGGGGGTAGAGGCCAATTTATAGGTGTTGACACCAATTCCAAAAGCTAAAATCCACGTCATATCCTTTTCATGAAGCCATACCATATCATTCATGATGATCCCTATTTTCAAAAAGAACCATGGAAATTTCTTATCTATGAATATTCTGAAATTCACATATATCACCATAATCCCATCACACATTTTTGATTCTCTACTTCTCATAGTTTTGTAGAGATTTTGTATCCCTTCACGCATTCATGATTCCTATTCATGATGAAGCACACCTTCATGAAAAATTATAGAGTTAATATTTTACAAATTTTATATATGAATTTAAATTAATTAAACCCCCCAAATTTTTAAATTGGGAACATTTAATTTTTTTATATTTATTGATTGTTTTGATCTAAAATGTATAAATTTGTTAATTATGGAATTTTATCCTATTTTAATCATAGAGAAATTTTAGGGAAAAAAATTAAAATATTATCCCAATTTGAGTGTATAGATCTAAAGGGTCGTTGATTTATTTGATTTAAATTTATCTTCTCTAACAAGATCTAATTTGAAAAAAAATTGGCCCAAAAAATCAATGAAGTTGAAAAATAGTTTGGGATCAAATAGTGGACCCAACCTCTGTAAATGAGTTATAAATCATGATAGCCACCTCCAATTGATTTGATTCCATATCAATTTGAAATAGGACCCAAATAATCATTTCTCCGATTAATATTATAGATTTTTTCACTCATTAATAGTCCCATCATTCACTCAACATTGAAGGATGATTCGAAAAGATTTTAGATAGAATAAATTCCTGGTGTAATTTTGATGTACAATCATCTACAGATTGTGGATTTAGATGAATGTTTTAGTACCAATGAAAAACATATTTTAGAAAAAAAATCATGAAGAATCATATCCCTAATTAATTCATTTTATGTGGGTAACATATAGATACTTTTTAAAGAAAATATTTCAATCGAAACATTAACCATTAAAGACACATTATGATCCATAAGTCAGAAAACAGCTATGATATGGGATTTTTTTCATTCTTTTTGTTTTTATTTCAGTTTTCATTTCCTATACAAAACATTTGTAATATTTTTTATTAACATGTTTATATTTCTTCTTTTATTTCTTTTTCACTTCCAACATTAATATCATTTTCTCTCTCTTCTATATTTCTGTTTTAATCTCTATTCACTTTTCAATGGCATGTGACCAACTCGATTCTTATCCCTGGAGAAAGTTTCATAGTGTTATTCATTATTTTATTTCAATTTAATATTTTTTAAATATATTTGGGGTATATCCAAGATTATTTCATGGATATGAGTTCATCCACCACATCACCCTTCCAAAATCTATTCCTTTTCATTGATTCATTATTTTACCAAACCTTCTCATGGGAATACCCTTCATATAGTGGACATGGGGTTTCTTTAAGGGATGAAATTTTATATGATAGAGCTAGGTTTTTAGGAATAGAATTCTCAGTTGATCTTTTATCCTATTTTACTAGTTGAGGAGGTGTGGTTTGGCGCACCGAAGGAATTCTAAATTTATATTCTCAATAAATTGATTGACAATAATTCCATAATTAGGGTTCATAAAATAAATTATCATATTAAATTTAAACAACTAATATATAGAAAATGTACTCGCTTTATTAAACCATGTACCAAAACATTTCTTCTTAATTTTGAATTTGTCTGTATCAGCATTTATATTTCAATTATCCAATACCTTATTTTAATTTCACGTTTTCATAAAAACAAACAAAAATTTGTATATAATAAAAAAACAAAAAAAAACAAAAAAAAATTAGATTATGTAAATTAAAAATTAGTGATTGAAATGACTGTGATTCTCTTCACGGTAGAACACTCTATTTATCCTCTATGAATCATTGAGAATATAAATTTCCTTTTTTCATGCCCTACAATAGGCATGTTTTCTTTATTTAGAAAAATAATGAAAACCCATTTTTACATGATGTATTCAAATTTAAATAATGATGCATGAGAATAATACACACATGTGCAATAAAAATAAATATATTATACTAATTAGGGACCTCAAGGATGGGTTTATTCTCATATGATAATGTCCAAATAGTATCAATATGTTCCAGATACATGTATCTCACCACATGATTTTTTGGGCATGGAAAATGAACAAAAATCTAACATGCAATGATTTAAGGCCAAGAAGAAAGTTCCACTAGTCATTCCTAATTTAACTGAAGACATCCATGAATTTGAGTCCAACCTCAAGGTGGAGGATCCCGACTACCTACATTCACCAGCCACCATTCATCTCAATGTGGAACTATCAATAAAAGGCGATATTGAAGTTGTACCAACTTAGGGAAATAATAATTTATTGTAATTATTCTCCATTTGTTTTAATGAAACTAATTTGATTTTCACATTTAATAGTGTTGAATTTTCATAATTGGATTACTCTTATTATTAACTGCAGCATGATGAGGAAGAAAAAATTTAACCTATTAAGGAACACATGGACTTCCCTCCAGACATAGAACATTTACTGGAGGGAGTATAAGAAGATATCCCAGTGGATTTGACTTATGAACCTAATCTAGAAGATGAAAACATTAAATCACATATGGAGAAAATACAATTACTATAAGAATATATTACCCATGTAGAAAAATATGAGTATGATATAAACTTCATCCACCACATTCATGAAATATGAACCTTATTGTGTAGTGGAGATTAGGTGTACTCTATCAAAGGATAATTCATCACTAACAATGATGAAGTGGATATAGAGAAACTCCACATGTGTTAGTTCAAGTCATAGATGCCCCAACCACCATCAGAATATAAATATCTCTGGGTACTTCCCCTTGGAGAAATAAAAACTCTGGGCCCACTTTGGGGATTGTACCAAGATTTATGTTTAAATGATTTCTAGGAATTTAGGATTCAATTTCATTTTTTGGATTAGTCATACATACATCCCACTCCCTCTTAACGTTTTTATCATAAATGACATGATCCTTTTAATTAATTGAATAATAATATTTTATAGGGAAATAATTGAATAAGGAAAACAAAAAATAATGTTATAGGAGAACGAAATATTTAATTCAAAATAGTTTTTAATTTTAATTTTTACCTTATAAAAATCTTAAATTTTTTAATAATATTCTAATTTGACATTAAAACATAAATTACATACCCACATTTGTAGTTATGATTTTATTCAATTATCTTGGAGATATATGTTTTTGATGAATCATGTGATTATTTATTTTATATTTCAAAGTTAATGATATTGAATGAGTAAAATAGAGAATTTAATTATTAATGTTGGTCATGGATATTAAGACGAGGAATCATTATTTAAGAGATTTTATTGATTCATGTAGATAATATTTTCAATTCATTTTTCATGATATGTATTTCTAAAAATATTTTGAATTGACTTGTTATTATTAATAATACATTGTGTGACTATCCAATATCAAATTTCCCATTCCCGAGAGGATTTATAGTCAAATTAAATCCTAATTTAATTAAGTATAATTTTTGAGTGATCTTGGGTCATATCATCAATTAAAACATTAATTGTAACTTCTCAAGTTAGGGCTATGAAAAAAAATTGAAAATCATTGAGGCATCCTTTCCTAAACAAATTATTCTTAAAAGACCACTATTACATTAATCCTTCTATATCCCATAGAGACCATCAATGACCATTATTGGAATGGGATAAGTTTCAATCCAATTTTAACCATTCCTACCCACCTCTTAGTATTTTAATAATATATTAAAATTGATGTTCATGGGTTATATATTCATGGTGGAAGGGGTGAAATAAATTTTAATGAAAAATTGTTGGGGTTATTATTATAGAAAATTACAATTGTTGATTAATTCATGACACTTCATCATTTTTCCATCATGAATTAAAAAAATGGAAAAACTAAAAAACTTAAACATGTGAAAAAATGTGTTGTTATATGGGAAAACAAATACTCTCCATTAATATAACTTTTGTTTTTTATCATATAGGGTATGGTGGAAGGTCTTAGAATTATTATAATCATAAATTTTGAAAAAATAAAAAAATATTAAAAGGGTCTTTGAAAAATAAAAAAAATAAAAAAGTAAAAAAATAATAATTCACGAGGGTTCAGAAATAATTAATTATTATTTATTTGATCAAAACATTTAATTTGAGTTTTGGTAAAGTGTTAGTTTCTACATTGAAGGGTATAATATCATTACACATTTAACTGTGATATCATGAATTTTACTTAATAAATAAACCTACTCCTTGAGCATTAATTTGAAAACATCAATTCCTACAAACCTTAAGCCTAAGAGTCATTTTGAACCTTTAATGAAAGCCCTGGAGATATTATCTGACATTTGACATTAAAAAGTAGAGAAAGTTGTTCCTTTACAAGCATATGAATAAGTTGACCTTTATCATGATATGAGCATATCATTACTTAAATTGTATCATGACTAATGATAGAAAAATTCAAAAGAGAGGTATATCATGATTTGGAAATATTAATTATAATAAATTGAGGAGCTTAAATGAATGAAATGTGAACATAAACTATTTTTATAAGTGCAAAATCAAAATACCTGAATTTATTTATTGACATAAAATTGAGAAATTAAATGGATATTTTATGTGAATTTCTAAAATTTGGGTTTCATGGTGATTTTTTTATTATATTTCTTTGAAATTTTTATATTAGTAAAATTGGTTCCCTCTAAATTCCATATAGAGATTTTGTACTTGAAGACATGAATGGTTAAAGTTTGGGGGAATTAATAGGGTTAATATTTTTCTAATTTTATATATGAATTTAAATTATATAAACCCTCACAAATTTTTATTTTGTACTTATTTAAATGATTTTCTTATTAATGGTGTGTTTTAAACTAAAATATAAAAAAAATTATTCTATAATTTTAAAAAAATTTAGTAACACGGGTATTTTGGTAATGACATTTAAATATTAATCCAATTTGTGTGATTATTCATTTAGGATTCATAGATTTATGTTCTTCATTATTTTCTTTTTCCCAAAGATTTTATTCGTAAACAATAAGGCCTAAAAAATCAAGATGACATATTGTACTTGTGGACATAGTTGACCCCACCTCCAAAAATGAGGCACAAATTGGGCTACACATCTCTAATTGATTTGATTTTAAAAGGATTTAAAATAGACCACATAGAATCATTCCAAAATTAATTTTATGCTTTTTTCACTAAATTAGTGGGACATTGGGAGCTCATCTTTGATTGATGATTCTATATGATTTCAGACAATATAAATTCCTTGAAAAATATGGCTATTGCATCTTCTAAACATAGAGGATTCAGATGAAATTATTTGGAATAAAGAAAAAAATATTTTTGAACAAGATATATTAAGGAACCATTCCCTGATTATATTATTCTATGGAGTTAACACACAAATAATTATGAAGGAAAATTTTGAAATAGAAATTTCAACTATTGAAGACCCATTCTAACCTATAAGTCATTAATGGTACATTATTACACCCTGAAAAATCTTCAATCGCTATAAATAAAAGTACCTTGGTGGATTTATAATAATATTTATCTTTAAGGGAAGAAGAGATAACATCCATGATTTAGTATTTCTTTATTTCTTTTCTTTTTTTATTTCCTTTTTTTTCCCATGTAACACATTCATCATATTTTTTATTAAATTGTTTCTATTTCTTATTTCATACTTTTTTCTCTTACAAAATCAATATAATTTTCCCTTCCTTCAATATTTCCATATTAATCTCTTTTCACTTATCAATGGAAAGTGACTAAGATGAGGGTTATCCTAGGGGTGATTTAGGAAATTCATTGTAATTACACTTCAGTTCAAAATATTTTAATTATATTATTAGTAGATGGGGTATTATTTCAAGGGTATAGAAGTCTTCCACTTCATTACTATTTACAAATCCATTCCTTTTCTTTGAATCATTAGTTTTCCCTCCCTTATCTTGGTAAAAAAATTTATAGTGGACTTTGGGTTTCCTTAAGGGATGAAATATCTTTTGGTAGAGCCAGGTTTTTTCAAAATAAAATGCTTGGTTGTGGTGTTTTCCTATTTGACTATTGAACGAGGTGTGGTTTTGTGTGTAAAAGGAATTATAAAAGCACACACTCAATAAATTCACAGAAAATAATTCATTAATTAGGTTTCATAAAATAAATTATCAAATTGATTTTAAACAAACAATATATATCAAATGTTCCCATGTTATCAAAACCTAGACCAAGGTATTTATTTCTAATATGCATTATGTTTTCATCTATATTTAAATTTTAATTCTCTGAGGTATTATTTTAATTTTTTTCTGGAAAACCAAATGACAATATTTTTAAATAAAAAATAATAAGATTCTATGAATTAGAAATTAGTGATTGAATTGTCCCTGATGCTCCTCATGTGAGATAACGCTCGTCAACCTCTATGATACATTAGTAAAATAAATTTTCTTTTTTAACTCCCTAGAACAACTGTGAATAAAAACAATCTACATTTCTAGGGATCTAAATAGTTATTTTGATCATATTTTTCTTTGTTTTAAGGAAATAACAAAAATCCATTTTTCCAAGATGCCCTCAAATTCAAATTATTATGTATGGGATTATTACTCACATGTGAAATAAAATTAAATGGATTATATTAATGAAGTGATCCAATAATGGTTTTATTCTCTTATGATAATGTCCAAACAGTTGATAAGAGGCCAAGAGAAATGTATCAGGCATCAAGATTTGAGGGTCATGGTTGATGAACATAGAACTTCTTTTCAAGGATTTGAATCTAACAAAGAAGTTCCAATGGTTATTTCTAATGTTTCTGAAGACATCAATGAATTTGAGTCCAAACATGAGGAGGTGGAGCCCAAATACATACCTTCACTAGCAACCATCCATCTCAAAGCGGTACTTTCCATCAAATATGTTATTCAAGTTGAACCAAATGAGGAAAATTATACATTATTGAACATAAACTCCATTATTTTTATTGTAAATAATTTGAGTGAAACTCCTAATAGTGTGGAATTTTTATAATTGGATGAATATTTTTATTCACGAGAGCATGATTAGGATAAAGAAATGATAACTATTGAGGAACACTTGGAGCTCCCTCTAGACGTCAAACATTTACTAGAGGGGGTACAAGAAGATATTAATATGAATCTATATAATGAAATGAATCTCAAAGTTGCAAGCATAAAATCATATTTGGATATACCAATATACATAGAACAAGATATTTCACATGTAAAAACAAAGGGGGATTATCAACAATTCATCCTACCCCTTCCATGAAATATGTACCTCATTTTTTTGGGGGGGATTATGTGTACTCTATCGTTGTATAATTCCTCTCCAACAATGATGAAGTGTGTGATGGGAGAATCCATAAGTGTTGGTTCAATTCACAGAATCCCCAACCATATTCAAACTTTGGATAACTTCTATAACTTCCCTCTAGAGGTAGTAAAAATTTAGGGCCCATATGGGGGATCATACAATGATTTTTATTTAAATTATTTCTTGGAATTTAGGATTCAATTCATTTTTTGGATTAGTCAGGCATAAATCATTATCCCTCTTATCGTTTTTAACATAAATGACATGGTCCTTATCATTAATTGAGTAATTTTATTTTATAGGAGGATAATGGAACAAGGAAGAACCAAAACAATAGAGTAGGTGAACCAAATATTTATTTGAAAAGGGATTTCACATTTAATTTTTATTTATTAAGCCCCATTACATTTTTTAATGAGATTATGATCTAACCTGAAAACAGAAATTATATACCCACATTTTAATTTATGATTTACTTGACTTACATAGGAGACATGAGTTTATAATGAATCATGTGAATCCATGTTTTATATTTCTAAGATAATGAGATTGGATGGGTAAAATGTAGAATTGAATTATTAAATTGATTCATGTATATTATTTTGATGACTTGTGATTTAAGGTAAACGTTCGATTCATGTAGATAATATTTCCTGTTCATTTTCATGCCCATAATTTCTACAATATATGTGAATTTAATTTTTATTATCAATAATGCCATGAGTGAATGTAAAATATCATATTTAACATTCCTCAGACGATTTTTAGACCATGTAATTATAATTTTTATCGAGAATTTTTCTTGAGTGATCATGGGTAATTTCACTTACTTGAACATGGATTGTAACTTGTCAAAGTTATGTCCGTGCAAAAACATATTGAAAATGATTGATGCATCTCTTCATAACCTATATTATCATAAAATATTACCTTTAAACAAATACTTCTTTATCCCATATAGACCATGTATTACTTTTATTTTATTATTCCATATTTCAAGAAATTTTTACCCATTTCTACAAACCTCTTAGAATTTGAATGCTATATCAAATGTTCTGTGAGTGGGGGGGGGGGTTATGGGATTCATGGTGAAAGGGATAGAATAAATTGTAATACAAATGTTTGGGGGTTCTTATTATGAAAAATTAAGGTTGTTGTTTCATTCATGATACATTATTTTATCCCATTTGGTTTAAAAAAATGAAAAAAACCAAAAAACCAAAATATTGAGTAAACAATTGGTTGTGATTTTGGAAAACCAAAAAACACCATTTCTAGACCTATTATTTTTATCATAAATGGTTAGGTAGATTATTTGAGATTTTATATAATCATAAATTTCAAAAAATAAAAGAATGAGAATCTTCTTAGAAAAAAAATCAATACTGTGAAAAAATCATTCATTATTCTTTATTTGATCATAAAAATTAATTTGAGTTTTTGAAATGTGATAATTTCTAATTTTAAGGGTATAAATTAATTATAAACTTATTTTTAATATCATGAATTTTACATAAGAGATAAAAATCCTCCTTGGGCCTTAATTTTCAAACAAAAATTCCTACCAACCCTAAACCTTAGAGTCATTTGAACCATTAATGAAAGCTCTCATGATTTTATTGGAAATTTGTCATTAAAATATTGAAAATTAGTTCCTCTATAATATTATTGTTAATAAGTATGTTCTAAAGATATGAGCATAAATTTATATAATTTGTATTATGAGTGATGAGAGAAAATATTCAAAAGAGAGTTAGATCATGATTTGGCATGTTTAAAAATAATAAATTTAGGATCATGAATGGATGAAATGATAACACACATCATTATACAAAGTGGAAAATTAAAATACATGAATTAATAATTACTTATAAAATTGAGATATTAAATAGGTAATTTATGTGGATTTTTTAAATTTTAATTTGAAATTGAATTTTGATTTTTGATTTTATTATTTGAAATTTGAATATTGATAACATTGGTTCCCTCTATATACCTTGTTGAGAGTTTGTACTTGAAGAATATAATGGATTATGTGTGGGTGAATTGATATATAAAATATTTTCCTCATTTTATATATGCATTTAAATTGTTTAAACCCTAACAATTTTTTAATTTTATCTTATTTACAATATTGTTTCATTACTGGTGTGTTTTGAGATAAAATGTTAAAATTGGTTAATTTTGTAGTTTCAGTAGATTTTAATATCAAGGGTATTTTGGGAATAATTTTTAACATATCAATCAATTTTTAGTGAGTCTTTTTTTAGGATTCCTTGATTTATGATATGCATTTGTATAGCATAATAACTCCTTATGAGATTTATCATTGTAGAACCAAACAAAATCCACTTGGACCATTATATAATGAGTTATTCTTTTAACTAACAAAAGTGGGACTAATTTGGGTTTTTATTGATATATTCCTTCTTGTAATGTTGAAAAAATCATATTATGTATTTTCATTATCATGTAAAATATAATGCTAATAATTTTCCTGTATTATGTGACAATAACATCATTTCCCTCATCATATCTTAATAGTTACATTTCTATAGACACCAGAATATTCATATCCTTGGAATTATCCTTTCAAAATATTATCAAAATATCCATGGAATATTTTTATTGATAATTTGATATTAAATTATTTCCTTATGTCTCCAGTAAACCGAGGAAAAGTATTAGTTCACCAATAATTGTCATTTTGAACCCACTTTTCATGAATTCAGTGAACTGTCTGCAATGAACTTCATATAATCTAACTATGATTATGTTATTGAAATACACCAGAACCATCATCCAGTGATTACTATAATTCATGAAATATGTTTTCTTATCAACTCCACCACGCTGAAAATTGAGATTTTCTAGAAACTGATTGAGTCTAGAATACCATCATCATGGTTCTTATTTCAACCCATGTAGAGCATTATTCATCTGACACACTATTTACTCATATTCATGAGGGATAAAACCATATTTATACTATATATAGGCATATTTATCAAGAAACCCATTCAAAAAAACCTATTTTGCGTCCATCTATAAAACTCTAAACATTCTTTGCACTGTTATAGAAAAGAACCATGTGATCATCTCAAGCCTTGTAATGGGTGTAAATATTTCATCAACAACATAACTCTATATCTAGGAGTACCCTTTGTATACAAATCATGATTTTTTTCAAATCACTATTTTATCATCATTCATATTTTTGTGAAATACTCATTTTTTCCAAATGAATTTCTTAATTTTTTGGCCGCAAAACAATATCCATGAATATCTTATCTTGCTAATTCTTGTTATCCTAAAAAATATCCACCTAACACCATATTTTGATAACAAAAAAATAATCATGAAATACATGAATGCTGCTACTTCTCCCAAAACTGATTTTCTTCATTTCGGAAAAATAACATTTCAACATTTATATACCATTAATACCTTTCATGTGATTAGGAGATATAATCAACCCCCTATAATATGAAACTCTTCTTGTTATTAGGAATAATTTTTATACCTACTAATATTAATCCTCTTCTGTATCATTTATTCACATGTGACAGCAAGTTTGAGAAACTTCTTCAGTTTGATAACATTTTCTAGTTGTAGCAAACTTCAATAAGATTTTCATTAGGTGAATTTACCACATATCAATGAGCTATCAACATAACTGATAAAACTTCTTAATCAAAAGATGGTGTATGAAACAAGACATATATTTAATAACACCATCATTGCCCAGTGGACTCAATTAATTCCCTATATCACATAGAACATTAACTCCTTTCAATTAATTATTATACATTTCTTCATCAACATTGGTAACTGACTTGAATCAGTTGAGATTCTTGAGCACATCACTTCACCACTTTTTATCATTTGATACAACTTCCCCTTATGTTGTATCTCCCATAAAAACATAAAATACATGTAAAAATAATTAATAGAATTTAAAAAAAATAGGAAGAGGTGTACATATATAATATTCATGTAGAGGATTGTAGTTGATCCTCATGGGAAAACCATTTTATTAATTCTTACAAAGCATTGTACAGTATTTGGATTATTCTAACTATCCATACAACTTCAACAACTTTTTTCCATATGAATAAACAATTATCAATGACATGATGAGTCCTTTATGGTATTTATAAAATGTAGGATTTACAATCTCATAATTTTGGGTTCAAACCCATTTGTATATATTTCATTTTTTGATGCTCAACTAATATTCCATTTTTCATGAATCTTTCATTAGGAAGGAATCATTCCACTGGTAATATTCTCTTGTTTATTCCTCTATTGGTGGTATATTTCTCCTACCATAACTTCCAACCTTATGGAATCCCATGTGAATTTTGAAGACATTATTTATTATTTTTATTTTCTCATTTATCCAAATATTTAGAGAAATTATTTCTTTTGTAGAGTCCTTTATTGAATGTGAATTCTTCTTACTCAAAATGGAATTATATCCTCTAATTTTCTTCCACATTTTTTCACATTATTTCCAAGATACTTATTTTGAGTTGAACAATCTAGGTAATTGATACTTATTTGCATGATCTCCTTGTGTTTACAATAAATTTATAAACTTAATTTTCAACTTATCATGTGGTCTTCCAATATTGGATTTTTCCTCATACATTACAAGAGTTAGGGATCCTATTTTAGGATCCTTTTCCTTCTATGTTTTCTTCCATGTGTAATCTCTTTCTGAATGACTATGATTAGAACATATAAAACATATCTCATTAAATACATATCCTTTATCAAAAGTTCATGATTATTATGTTAACACATCTTGAGATGTTTTTCTAACATTGAGCCCTAGGCTTCTTGACACATCCTCATGATGTGTCCAAGTCTTCCACAATAGCATAATTGCAACACCAATTTTTTATTATATACTTTTATTTCATATTTTTCTGGAAGAATATTCTTATACTCATATTTAAAAATATTTCTATCTTCATAGCATGAAATATATTTCTGAGCCTTAAAAACAGGATGTATGACTATGAATCCCACAAAAATATGATATGTTATCACTATTTCCAATAAAAAACCTGTTTTAGGTCAATACTTTAGCACCCAAAATATTTTTCTTATATCTAGAAGAGGTCATATATCTCTTCCTATCATGCATATAATTGGATTCGTCATATCCAATATCAGATTTTCCCAAACATGAAGGACTTTGGGATGAGATAATCATTACAAGTTTCCACTCTGAAATAGAATATTTTCTCTTTAGTTCCTAATTACCCTTTTAAGCATAGTAAACTGATAAATTAAAATCATCCATAAATTTTGGCTTACCATTGGAATTATATTTCTTCACTCCTTTCATTATTGATTCTATCTCTTCTCCAGATTGGTGAATATTCTCCCTTGATTCATTTTGGTAATTGAGTTCCCTCTTGATGTTTATCCCACTACTCATCTTATCTTATAATTATCATGTGATCATATCCACCTTTTCACATTTAACCTTTATGTTAATGTTTTTCAATACAATATAATCACTAAAACATTCATTCTTCTATTGTAGCATATGTCTATCTTGAACTAGTTCAGATAGCTATGTAGCTAGATCATCATTTCTGGCTTATAAATTATAAATTTCATCTAATTTTATATTCATTCCCATATCATCATATTTGAGTTTTTCAGTACTTGGCTACATATTTTTGAAGTTATTCAATTTAGGAATCATTCTTCTCACTCAGATCAGTAGCCACATCAATAAGCCTTTTATTTAAATATTTCATCTTTTTTACCATAATTTCTAGTACATGGGTTAGAATATATTTATATTTATTTCCTTCAGAAATTTTTTGATAAATTTCAATTATTTTTCTTGGAAATTTAAACCATTGTTCTTTATATTATTTATTCACCATCATTAGTTCCAAAATCACTTCGAATATCAGGTTCTTTACTAATTCCATTATAATCATTTAATTATTAACAATTTTACTATGTGATTCATCAAAACCATTAAAAAGTAAACAATATGTTCCCTTTAACTGAATCACAAACACTTCAACACCGAATAATAACACCAAACATTTGTTTCTTCTTTTAATTTTTTTATTTTTTCAAGAAAAAATGAGAAAAGAGTAGATTGAAACTTTTACGTCAACAATGGACTGAACCATGTGAGAGAAAATAATTAGTATATAAGAAACCAATCCTTATAACAACAATTTTTAGGTCGAAAAGGGGGTTTGATACCCTGATAGGGGGTGAATTAGGGTATGAATATTCTTTTCAAAATTCTTCCTGCCCCACTGTAAGATCTAAACATTTTATAGATATATCTTAAGCTCTATTTTAGGTACATTTTTTATGTACCTTTTATTGGATTTATTTCTTGGGGTGGATTTTTGTGATATCTAAGAAATCTTTTTAGAAAAGAGGTTATGCATAGTTGGTGTATGTTTTGTACAAATTATGCGGCTGCCTTGGAGATATTGTGCACTCACTGGTCTTTTAAGGTAGTAGCTTTAGAAAAGACCAATCATGGTTTGAGAGGCCATGCAAGGTAGCCATGCGAAGTTTCCCCTTGAAGCAGTTTCTAATGCATGGTTAACATACAGTTTGTCTAACTGTGTGATTAAACCATGAAAGGGCCAACTGTGTGATCCTAAAATTGTGTATTTCACTCTTTTTAAACTATTAATGACATATTTCACCTTTTATGTGGACCTAACATGGGATTTGGATTTCCAATGGGTAATTGATTGTTCTCACATATACTCCGTTGGACTCCAAGGCTATACGAACTTTGTTCTTTGAGATTGAAATCCTGAATCAAGATCTACTCTCTACTTGGTAAGTGGATGTCATCCTTATTTGTTCATTATCCACTCTCCACTTCATCCTTTGGTGGAGGATTCCATTGTTTTATTATATATAAACTCATTTGGTGAGATCTTTATCTAGGATTGGAGATCAAGATCTAGTTTGGTTATATCTTCATATGGTGAGATTGTTTTATGGATTTAGATCTGAAACTCATATCTTTGTCTCTGTGTTTCTCGTCTTTTAGTTATTTCCATTGAGTGAACTTCTATAAAAGAATTTTCATTGGTGGTCTAAATCTAATTCCTATAGTTATCGATTTGATACGTATATGAAATTTTTTATAATTTTTTTCTTCCTTTATTAGTTGATTATCTTAAATTGGGTAAATTATATTGGCCAATTAATTTATCAAATATTTATTGAAATAGGTGATTAATTG
Source organism: Viscum album (assembly GCA_963277665.1). Lineage (NCBI taxonomy): Eukaryota > Viridiplantae > Streptophyta > Magnoliopsida > Santalales > Viscaceae > Viscum > Viscum album. The sequence goes on along the minus strand of OY728140.1, from coordinate 1,694,614,053 downwards.
GGGAATTAATCATGAGACCAAGGGACTTCCCTATTTGATAATTAATTGGGGTAATTGATTATAAGATGTAGGGGTCTTAATCTTGATAATTAATCTGGGGATTCATTATTAGATCTTGAAATGGATTGATTAATTATTGATTAATTATGTTCCTTTGACAACATGATGTTTGAAAATAATTATGAGATTAATTATAAAAAGTTGATATTATAATGATATAATTAATTCAATATAATAACATATGGAATATGAATTTTGATATTGATTAATTAATTGATGAATTAATTAATATTTTGAAGAACTTAGTTAATTTATGAGTTTACTAATGGAATGGATTTGTTTAACTAATTGTTTAATTAGTAATGGTATTGGCGTGGATAATTAATAGGTAAATTAATTATATAATAAATAATATGAGGATGGTCATTCTAAATTGATAAGAAATATGGTTACATGGTAATCATAATTATGAGTAAATAGAATGGGAACTTGGTAATTCTAAATTGAGAAGTATATATAGTAACATTGTAATTATAACTATGAGTAAAGAGAATGTGAACATGGTCATTCTATTGAGGAGTGAGAATGGTAACATGGTCGTCTTACTTATATGTTTGATATCAGTATATTTGGAAATGTGGCATATAAATGTGAAATTAAAGATTGGAAATAATGGAACAATGAGTTATGGCCTCACATGAGAATATTCAATCATAATAATAAGTTCATACAGGTACTAAGATATCATTGATCCTTGAATACATTGATCTTTGGTAAGAATCAGGTATTAGGATATGATATTACCTATGTAACACATCGAGCTTGTGGTATGAGTATCCTTGGGATACATGGAGTTAATGTAGTTATATAAGAATAAATGATAATGTAATAACTAGTTATCTATGCATTGTACATGTTTTATATAGAACTGCATAAACTAAATTTTATTGGAATTTATTTAAAAACCATTTTCGGTGGCCTACAGATTTCTAATCATACCCTGATCAGTATGCCTGACAAGTACCTGAATAGATTATATTGTAGAGGATTGGATAAGGGAAAATGCCCTGGGATAGGTAGATAATTGGGGATGGATCTTGGATGAGGGAACTGGACATCGTTTGGCACAAATTTTAGTGGTCATAGTGTCTTTATTTTTTGTTGTGTTATAGACAGTTGAAAAGTATATTGGCATATAATGTTTTCCCTTTTAGTTGAGTATTGGTTTCTTGTTTGATTATCTAGTGACATGAGTACTATTCTGGTTATTTATGCTTCATCATTTGTTTATTTTTTTCCCTATAGTCTTTTACTATTATAAATGACTATATAGTCTCCCCATGAGTAGCTTACCAGACCCTCACTACATGTCGGTAGCCTTTAGCATATATGGAAGCATGCTTGAGTTCATGTGACCAATTGGATTGGGGCACCGTCATGTGGCTCCTAGGATGGGATGTTAGAATGTTTTATCAGATATAATGTTTTATTTCTTCACCATTTGTCTTATTATTTTTGGAAAGGTATATAGGATACTTTGATGATTTGGGGCTTGGTAATGAGGTCATGCGTGGGTGTTGCAAACTCATGTACGGGAAACAATCAAAATACTCATGGTGGGATTGTTGTTTTTTGTTTTTGATGAAGTATTTGAATATTATTTAACCTTGGGTGACACACTTGTGGTGTGATGTGATTATTGATTCTGAGAATTTTTTAGTATTGATTTGTGTCCCAAAATGTTATGAGAGTTGAGTTTTTATGAATCATTCAAAGAACTCAAGGTTATTGTGACATGCATCAATTACGAACGCACAAGAAAATGGGTACTGGGTTAGTTGTTAAATATGAACTATTTTTCTTGTCTGTGACATTAAAATGAAAATTTGTTCCTTACCTGAATTGATTAGTATTTCAAGATGACGAAAAATGAAAATTATTGGGTGTCTAAATAATAATCATTATTATTATAGCGTGTTTTCCTTTTTAACCAAAGCCTGAGAGTATGATCATTAAGGGTAGTGATACTGCCTCGATTTTGACTGTGTGGAGAGGTGGGGGAAAAATCTTGTTGTGATTATTTATTATTACATGAATTTGATAATTTTGTGATATGAGACCTGAGAGGCGTGTTTAGATTTATAAAGACCATTACTCAATGACTCTTGTTTTTGGGATGACTGATGGGCATGACTAGGAATGAATTAATAGTAAGGGAACATGAGGTACCAATCATTCCAACTAAAGAAGAGGAGGAGAAATTTCTTTAGTACTTCTCTCGGTTCATGAAATTCATGGAAAGGGACCCATGGTGGGTTCTGAAATGTATATTTGAATTCACAAGGGAGTTTCAGTTGTCGCACCCCCGACTTTTCCTCGAGATGGTGGACCTGAGGGAGCTGAAATCTGGGTTGAGTCCATAAAGACAATAATCGACCATTTGGAGACTTTGGCTGAGAGGATGGTCTAGTTGGACATTTATATGCTATGGGGATCTGAATAGAGCATGTAGGACATTCATGCGCGAACTGGATAGACTAATGTTATGTTATGGAATGACATCATGTAGTGGTTGTAGGGGAACTATTACCCATAAAGGTTGAGATAAGAGAATGATGTAGAGTTCATGAATCTGACATAGGGGAGCATGTCAGTGATAGACTATGTTGAATGATACACATATCATTATTGATTTTACCAAATATTAGAAGGAGATGAGGCAGCTATGAATTTTTTTTCAAGATGGACATAAGTGTGTGATCAACTCCCAGGTAAATATCTTCAGACTGAAGAAGTATACAGAAGTGGTGGATTAGGATCTCATAGTTGATGGGAACCTGAGTGAGGCTTATGACACTAGAATGTTTGTTTTTACTAGATGATCATGAGGAGCGAATTTCAAGAGTAGGAAGTGCTATTATAACAACTTTATCTTAGGAAGGGGGAGCAGAGTATGCAGAATGGAGGGTTTGTTGGATAGGACCTTAATGTGGTGATCTGTCATTAATGTGTATGTCCATGAAACTATCATTGACACAATTCTTGACCACCGTTAGAGTGTCTATATTATGACAAGATGGGACATCTAATGATGTTCTGCAAGAATTAGAGATATACTGGTACTGAAGAAGCCTCTGGGCAGAGTAAGAGTATGGGAAGAGGATCTTCTTCACCAAATAGGGCTAGTAGTTGGGGTTCTACTGATAAAGGTAGTGAATTTCACGTATATAAGGGAAAACATTATAGTAAAACAGTTGGTATAACCATATATTTGAGGGATAGTCCATCTTCATGGAGTGACATGGCCTATAGTTTCATATCACTATTCACATTGTACTTCAGGCTTCTGGTAGGGAAGGAAAAAAGATCATGTAAAATAGGTACTGTTGAGTATGGATTCCCACCCATAGATAGATGGATGTCAAAATGTACTATACATGTTCTTTGGGATATGATATGAGCATGTGTGCCTGACTATGATGAATATTGGGAAAAGCACTTGGCCTTAGTGTAGTTCGCCTATAAAAATAGATATCAAGAAAATCTACAGATAGAACAATACATGGAACTTTATGGAAAACCATGTATTTCACTTATATTATAGATAGAGGTTGGTGAGTTATAGTTGTTAGGATCGAGTCTCGAACAGGAGACATTGGAGTAGGTAGATTTGATTAAAAAACATATAGTTGCAGTTCAGAGTAGAGAATAGTCATATGAGGACAGACATAGATGACCCCTAGAGTTTACAGAGGGTGTTCATGTATTCCTTTAGGTGTCCCCTATGTTGGGTCATCGTAGTATACAAATTTAGGGAACGTTGGCACCATGGTTTGTGGGATCTTTTATGATTGTTGAGAGAATTGGGCTGGTGGCATACTAATTTGCTCTTCCACATAGATATAGTGCTATGCATGATGTTTTCCATGTATCGAAACATTAGCGGTATCACCCCAACCCTTCTCATGCAATAGATGGGGATGAGGTTGACCTTGAAATAGATGCATCCTTTGAGGAGAATCTGATATGTGTGTTGGATTGCAGTGAGAAATTGTTACAGGTAAAGACCATGATGATAGTTCATGTGTTATGGATTCATAGACGTGAAAAATAGGAAACATGGGAAAGGGAATTAAATATGAGTTCTCAATGTTCAGATCTTTTTGCCTCCAAATCTTATAAATAATAGTAAGTGCAGCTCGAGGATGAGCTGTTTTAATGTAGGAAGATTGTTAGATCCCAACCTTTTATAAAGTCATATCAGAAGAAGTTTTTGGTACCTTTTGTTTTTACATAAGTACCTTTTATTGGTGTTATTTCTTGGTGTGAATTTGGGTGAAGTCTCAAAAAAATTTGTAGAGAAGATATTGTGAATAGTTTTAGCATGGTTTGTACAAATCATACATATGACTAGGAGAAATTATGCACTCTCTGGTATTTTGAGGTAGTAGATTTGGAATGATTAAAGCATGTTTTGAGAGGTCATGTGAGGTAGTTTTGTTAAGTGCTCCCTTGATTTAGTGGATAACAAATAGTTATCACATTGTTAGCTCAATATTTTTCTAACCATAGGACTAAACCGTGCATGGACCAACTGTGATATCCAAAAATTGTGGATCTCGCATGTTTTAAACCTTCAATGACCTATTTAACCTTCTATGCAGACCTTACTCATGTTTTTTTTTTAAAAAGGGTATATAAATGGTCAAACATTGACTCAAAGGGATTCCAAGTCCATATGAACACTTTTATTTGAAATTGGAAGCCCGAATAGAATATCCTCTCTCCGCCCAGTAAGTGGATCTCATCCAAATTTTTTCTGTTCATTCTTCTCTCTCTCCTTCATCCTTTGGTGGATGATATCCCTTATTTTCATAGATAGATACTCTTAAGGGGATATATAGATCTATTATTATAGATCTAGATCAAGTTTGATTAAATTTTTATATCATGATCTGGATTTATAGATTTAGAACTGAAACTCTTATCTACCCCATTGTGCTGCTTTGATTTTGGGGATATTCGTTAAGTGGACATCCATAAATGAATAGAGGTAGGTGGACTCAATATAATTCCCATAGTCATTGATTAGATATATATATATATATATATGAAAAATTATAGAATTTATATCTTCCATTATAAATTTCTTTTATTAAATTGGGTTAATTATATTTAACAATTGATTTATTGTAGGTTTGTTGAAATATGTGATTAATTAGGGAATTAATCATGAGACTAAGTGGGTTCCCTATTAGATAATTAATTTTGGGGAATTGATTATAAGAGTTAGGTGGTTTAATCTAGATAATTAATAGGCGGAATAATTATTAGATATTGAAATGTCTAGGTTGATATAACTAATTATGGATTAATTTTGTGCATTTGATAACAATATCTTTGTAATTAATTATGGAAAGTGGATATTAGAATGAGATAATAAATTCTGGGAAATTAGTTATGGAATATGAATTGTGATATTGATTAATTAATAGATGAATTAATTAATGATTTGGAGCACGTAGTTAATTTTTGAGTTAACTAATAGAATGAACATGTTTAACTAATTGTTAAATTTGTAATGGGATTGGGGTGAATAATTAATAGGTAAATTAATTATATAATAAATAATGGGATGATGGTTATTCTATATTGATAATTAAAACTGATTTCATAGTAATCATACATATGAGTAAATAGAATGGGAACATGGTAATTATAAATTGAAAAGCATACATGGTAACATGGGAATTATACTTATGAGTAAAGAGAATGGGAACATGGACATTAAATTAAGGAGTATTAATTGTAACATAGTAATATTACATATATTTGTGATATTAGTATCTTTGTAAATGTGGATTATAAATGTGAAATCAAAGAATGAAAATAATGTCACTCCGAGTTATGCCCTCACATAAGAATATTCGAACTCTAGAATGAGTTGAATGATGTACTAAGATATCATATAAACCTCAATACTTTTATTATCAATAAGAATTATTTGGAATCCCACCTTTTTATTAAATAACTTTTCATTACATTTTACCAACAGAGGATCTTTAAAGTCTAGTGTCTTCGAAATCAGGAACATAAAACATGAAAACACAAAACATTATTCTAATCCACTTGTAGGGAATAGTCATAAGTTCTTACAAAGTGGAATTATTTCATCTCATAACCTACAGACATACATCAAAGTAAAGGGTGAGTAGACGGCTCAGTAAGGAAAACAATGGAATTAGTTTACTTGTGAAATCAATAAGAATATGATAAAAAAACATAAAGACATGTGAAATGAAAGTAGTTTAATATAATAATGAAAAGAACATTTACCATAAATTGAATATTTGGATACAATATTTAATTTAGACATTCATTAATATATCACTATGGTTCATCCCTAAGGTGTCATAAAAATTGCCATGGTTATTCACTAAGGTATCGTGAAACTTGTAATCTCTCGAGATTAAATTCTTTACCCAATGCATTGGAGTGCTATCAAGGTGCACCCTAATATGTCTTTACTTTCATGTGAACCAAATATATCATAATCTAACATTTAATAAATAACCCATATAAATTAAAAGAAATGGGTTTCACATCAAAATCATGCTATTATAAAAGTGCTTAAAAATAGGATCATTATGTCAATTATAACACTTGGAAAGGGTGAGAGGGTCATATGTATGTCAATTCCAGAATAAAATAGATCAATATTTTGTCTCGATGAATAACCCCATAAATTAAATAGGTTTCAGTATTCACAAAAATAAAGTAAGAAATTTTTTTATAAAAAAGAGAGAGATATTTTGGGACAAAATTTCTTTAGCCAAACGGATATATAACATGGTTTTAGAAAACAATAAAAAGAGAGAGGACAAGGTTCACCCATCAATAAATGAATAATTTATATTAGAGTTATAGAAAAAAAAAAGAAATAAGATCATGGTGTGTAATGACACACCACATGAAATGGAAACTTGAATGTAAAGAGAAAATGCGATTTCTTTTACAAAAATTTGGTACCCTATAGACGTCATTTAAAATTCAGAAAAATAAGTCAATGAGAGTGAAAAGGGTATCTTATCAATAGGAAATGAAATGGACAGTAATAAAAATATATAATAATATACCCCCACTCAATGAAATGGAAACTAGAATACATAACATAATGGAAGTCATGACTTAAAAGAGGAGGGTGAAAGGTTCCCGTACCTTGAAAAGTGAATTCGAAAGCTCAAAGGATAGAACCATGGGGGATTGAGGGAATTTTGGGAGGAAGACATGGGAGGTTAAAAGAAAATAACTTAATTGAGGTGGATTTTGGAATGAAATTAATGAGAGAATGGCTTGGTATTTATTGGAAAAGTGAGGGAATATTTAATTTATTTCCAAGGGACACCTCATCGGTGGTATTTAAAAAACCATGGGCTTTCCCATTGTATTTTACCATGGTATTAGCCACTTGGGACACCTCATAGCATATCTTACTATTGAAAAGTATACCGAAATGATTACATCATTAATTATGTCATTAATCACACTAAAACTAAATATTGAATTTCTACTATTCACCAAAAATTCAACTATTTCAGAAAATCCCAAAAATTTCCCAAACATAATATCGATGATCTAAATTCAAAAACGAACTCCATTTTATAAAACTAATTTTCTAAATATTTTTTATTTAATTTTAAATTAAATCATTATTTATTTCAAATAAACAACATTAAATCTATAACTCATTTTGTAACACCATAGAAAAGTAATCAAGGTCACATAAAATTGTCATATAACCATTAGACAATAAAGTAACAATTTATGATTAAATTTTATGAAACATTTTTTTATTTTAAATTATTAATTTAATTATAAAATTTTAATTAAAATATTTATGACCTTCAAAAATACCAATACTTATATTATGACCATTTTTACACTATTAAGATGCCTAAACTATATTTATACATTCATGGGTGAGGTTTCTATTTTTTCCCAATTCACTATTCATTACTATTCATATGGGTATATTACTATTCATACTTTACTATTCACTAAAAATATATGTTGATCCTATTTGAATCTAAATTTCTTACTCGTCACAACTGTAGTAGTACATTTTTTGAAAATCATTTCACATTATTTGTTATTTAATGTTTACATGAATATTTTAATATACCATTTTGACAAAATTCATCAACAATTTTCATCCTAAACTTAACCGGACAAATGAAAATAACAAATTTTACTATAATAAGAAATAAATATTTTATTTATATGAAGGGAATACCAAAAGTATCTAATGCCTTATTACATATCCCTTTATAACACCTGCATAAGACCTAAGTGTATGGAGTACTATGGTGATAGAATCTTGGGGCAGCTCAAACAACATTACCCAAGTGGTGATATCAATCATCTTGATCTTCTACCTTAGGAGATTCCATTCAAGCTTCACATGATAGAGTTCGGATTTCACTTGGTCCAGAGCAAAGCATAGTGAAGCCACCCCCTTCCCAAGATCTGACAGATGGGCTTCGTATGGCCTCAGTCTACTAGATGAGGCAATCAACTCTTCTTTCTGTATTTACCAAGATCACTTGTATTTATAAACAACAATTGTAATGTAATGATTTTTGTTTCCAATTATCATATTGACCAACGGTCATATAACAGTCAAAACCCAACAATCTTATTTAATTATACTCACTTAATTGATTGAAGGATATATTTTGGTGGAGTATTAAATTAAATGACACCAAAATTTAGGGAAAAAATATTATTCAAAAGTTCCAGTCAATACATTCTTCCCCCCTTAAGAAATTTCATCCCCAAAATTTTTACTAATACTCTGAGAAGAGAAAAGTTGTGGGTACATCTACCTCATAGAATCCTCTTATTCCCATGTGGCTTCTTCTCATTTGTGGTTCCTCAACAACACCTTAACATTATGGGTAGTATTATTGTGTAGAACCTTGTCTCTACGATCCAATATCTCCACCGGCTGGTCGTCATAAGATATGTCATGTTCCAGTTATACCACCTCTACATTTAGTACATGTGTAGGGTCAGGTATGTACTTTCTCAAGAGGGATACATAGAAGACATCAAGAACTTGTGCTATATTTGGTGGAAGTTCAAGCTGATAGGCAACTACTCCTACGCGATCAAGGATTTCATAGGGACCAATGTACCTAGGGATGAGCTTCCCTTTCTTTCCAAACATCATGACTCTCATCCAAGGTGGAATACGAAGAAAGAATTTGTCACCAAGATCAATCTCCATGTACCTTCGACGGTTTTCAGCATAGCTCTTTTGATGACTTTGAGTAGCCTTAATGTGTTGCTAGATAGTGTGGACCATTACATTCATATCAGGAACAAGATCAGGTACAAGAAGCTTACTCTCACAAGCTTCATAACAAGAAGTAGAAGTTATACATTTCTTTCCATATAGAACTTCACAGGGTGCCATTTCAATGGATTATTGGAAGTTTTTGTTGAAAGAAAACTCAACTAAAGGGAGATGTTGATCCCATAATCCTTGAAATTCTATTGACCATGTTCTCAGCATGTCCCTGAGTATTTTAATTGTAATTTCTAGTTGTCCATCGGTTTGTGGGTGATTGGCCGTATGAAAATTCAATTCAGTGCATTGAAAATTTTTAATACATCTCAATAATTTTGATATAAACCTTGGATCTCAATCAGATACGATAGTAATTGGATCTCCATGCAGCCTTACCACTTCCTTCATGTAAATTCTGTCAAGTTGATCAAGAGAAAAATCTTCTCAATTAGGGATAAAATGGCCATTCTTGGTGAGGCGGTCAACAACAAACCATATTGCATTGTTTCATTGGAAGTTCTTGGGAGACTAGTGACATAGTCCAGAGTGATATTTTCCCACTTCCGTTCATGTATGGGTAGTGGTTTCAATACCCCTTTAGGAATTTGTCGCTCTGCCTTCACTTGCTGACATACCAGGCACCTTATAGTGTAGTCAGCATATATCTCTTTTCATATTATCCCACCAATAATGATCACGAACTTCCCTGCACATTTTTGTACTTTTAGGATGTATAGAGAAAGTAGAGCTAGGAGATTAATCTATCAGCACCTACTTTATTTCCAAAATAGATGGAACACATAGTCTTGTACTAACTAAAAATTAAATTTTTTATTAAAGAATCACTTTTATGGAAAAAGTGAGAAACCAAAGTTCAGAAACCAAAAGAAATAGATGACCCATTAAATAACAACTTATGCCTATTATATTTTATCTCACTGCATAGATGACAAGAGATAGTGCTAACCTGAGTATCGGGATCATCCTTAAGAAGATCATCGAATTGATCTGCCAGTTTATCTCAAGTATGAATGAACTCTTCTAGGTTGAGCCTCACATCCTTAAATCCCCTAATCAATATCATATCATGTTTTTCAATCCAGTTACTCTGGTCCTCATTCGTACCCACCCTTAAAGATCTTCCCATCATCCTATTAGCTTCTTCTTTGGTATCATTAATTGTTAGAACTGTTTCCACCATTTCTTCTCTCGAGTGCATAAGAAGCTCCAGAGAAGGATCAGTCACTGAACCGGACTCTTGTGGTTGGCCAGTATCAACCTTGGAAGGGGGAAGAGGATCACAAATCATCATATTGGATTTCAAATTCTTTGCAGATCTAGTTTCCTTTGGTGGAGGTAAATAAGAATAGTCTTTTCTCTCTTTCTGAATGCCCCTCTGGCTCTTACTTAGCCTCGGGATTATCGGATCACCCTGGAATTATGCTCTAATATCACCTGATATTAGCTCTACATCCCCATCACTAGAATCTGTCCTAGATCCTCTCTTCTTCAGTGAGGGCCTGATCGGATCAGTTTCTTCCTCCTTTTCTAGATTAACATGTGACATCCCTTTAAATCTATTGTCCAAAGAAATTGAATCCATCTCCCTACTTTGAAAATTTCATAGATCCTATTGCAGCATCTTACCACCAAGATAGTACCCCCCCACCTTGTTGCCGTAAATTCCATACCCCTGGCATTAGTTCCAATACCTACACGCACAACCTCTGCATATGAATCTATCCTAGGAGACCTGGTTCCTTCCACTTCAACCATTTGAGAATCCACCACATTCAGTCCACTATCAGGCATCACCTCCTCCACAACATCACCCTCTACAGATGGAGCACATAGCGGTCCACCCAGATCCTCCCTCAAGCATATGAAGACATCATTCACTAATGGATTCACGTCCTATGGATGACTTCTCTAGTCCACTATAGGATTAACCCTAGATTCCACACCAACCAGCTTCCCAGGCACTAGACTACGAGCATTGACAGCAAAACCCACCTATGGTCTTACTTGACCCAAAGGTCCTGGCATATCACTAATAGAAATACCCAGATCTTTGATCAGTTGATTTAAAATATCAGAAACCAAAATGTTACCCTCCTAAGACCACCACCGGTCCTGCTTGACCCGAAGGGCCTGGCACATAGTCTTATACAAAATGTCAGTACACCTTCTTAATCATTATTAAACTCATGAAACTTCCCATCCTTTACAGCCTAAAAATTCTTCTGTAATAAAGGATCTTCTTTCTGATCTTTCTTGTTCTTCTCTAGAAATGACGGTTGAGAAATAATTTGGGTTAGGGATAATGATGCACCTTCCCTTATAATTCCCATGAATAACTTTTCTAGGTCATTAACAAAAGGATCTCTTTGAATCCCCATCATGGAAAGAACTACTTGGTCTTTCCTGCTTAATGCATTAGAGAATTTGTTTTCTCTTCAGGGATGATAATTAATTGAACAATCATAGTCATTGAGACATTCCAACCATCTCTTATGTGTCGTGTTCAATTCTTTTTGTGTGAAAATATACTTCAAACATTGATGGTCTATGTATATATCACTTTTCTCCCCATAAAGATAGTGCGTCCATATCTTTAGAACAAAAACGACCACTGCCAGCTCTAGATCATGCGTAGGATTGTTCTGCTTATGAGGCTTCAACTATTGATTGGAATAATGAATTACTTTGTCATTTATAATGAGGACTCACCCAATCCCTTTCAGAGATACATCACTAAAAATAACAAATCCTTCTCCACATGAGGGTAGATTTAAAACAGGTGCAGTAACCAATCTCTTCTTCAGCTCTTAGAAACATTCCTCACACTCCATTCTCCAAATGAACTTGACCCCTTTTTGAATTAACCTGGTAAATGGATTAGAAAGTCATGAAATGTGTTTCATAACCCTCCTATAATATCCTGCTAATCCATGTAAACTACGAATCTTAGTTATTATTGTAGGCTGAGGCCACTCATCTACAACTTTTATCTTTGTAGGGTCAATTGTGATTCCTTTATTTGTTATAATGTGCCCCAAGAAAGAAACTTGTTGCAACTAGAATTCAAATTTTCTGAACTTCCCAAAAATCCTCTCCTTCCATAGAGTTTGAAAAAAACCCTTAGATGATCCTCATGCACCTCACGAATTTTGGAATATATCATAATATCATCAATAAAAACTACCACAAAGTTATCAAGGTAGTTCATAAGGACTCTATTCATAAAATCTATAAAAATAGAAGGTTCATTAGTCATCCCAAAGGTCATAACAAGAAACACATAATGCCCATATCTTCATCAGAAGGATGTTTTCAGAATATCTTCTTTATTCCCCCTAAATTTATGATAACCATATTAAAGGTCGATCATAGAGAAGAATTGAGCCCCACGAAGTTGGTCAAATAAGTTATCAATTATTGGAATAGGGTATGTTTTCTTCACTATGATCTCATTCAGGTCTCTATAATCAATATGTAACTATATTGATCCATCCTTTTTCTTCACAAAGAGAACTGGTGCTCCCCATGTAAATACACTATGTCAGAAAAAACCCTTGTCCAAAAGATCTTGGACTTTCTTCTTTAATTCCTCCAACTCCACATTTTCCATCCTATACAGGGTCTTTGATATCGAATGAGATCCAGGTACGTGTTTAATGGAGGAATCTACCTCTCTTTCTTGGGGAGGTCTGCGAAACTCCTCAAAAAATACGTCAACGTATTTGTGTATGATGGGGACATTTCCTCTCCTTAAACTCTCATATCCTTATTCTTCATCACCGATAGACTCTATAAAGATAGATATAGGATGTTATTTTAGACATAGATCAGGTCGATATATCTCTCCTTGGAAGATAATTGTAGGTTTTCCATTCCAGACTACCAAGATTTCCTTACTTCTGAATTTTATCTTAGAATTATACTTTGATAGCCAGTACATCCCTACTATAATTTCGAATTCCATCATACGAATTACTAATTGATATATGATAGGATCATTCTCACTAAATTAAATACTAGAGTTTCTAAACACCGACAATTCTTGGATAATCCCACCAAGAGTCTTGACTGATAACTCCACTTTTAACAAATCAGAGTTTTATTTCAAATTCATTTCAAACTTGGAGGAAATAAAGGAATGCGGAGAACTATAATTAAACAATGTACTTGATATCATTGATAGGAAAAAAATATTACCTTCCACTACATCATTTTGTTCTTCAAATTCAGCTGTAGTGATAGATAAAGCATGACCTTACTCCCTTGGCCGATGATGCGGCTGATGTTGATTCCCCTCCACTGCCCTCAGATTTGGACAATGATTAGAAAAGTGACCAAGTTGTCCACAATTATTACATTAGACATCAGGTAGGGCCTACCCCATTTTCCATTTGTCGTTAGGGTTTGGGAGTTGAGGCTTCACCTCACCATGACAATTCCCCTCAATGTGGCCATCTCAACTACACTTGTAGCACTTCCTACTCTCGAGAAGTCAGTTCCCCGAATGTTCATTCCCACATTTTTTACTAGTGGGACATTGTACCCACTTTCCACCTCTTCCCTGGTCGAAGCTCCTCCCTAATCTTGGATTCATCGTTATTTTATTTTCATTGGATTTATGATACCAATGTGTCTTTGAAAATTCAACTTTGACATTCATCGCACTTCTCATGATCTCCTCATAGCTATCATAATCTTGGTTGGCTAAATTTTTCCGCAGACGAGGTCTTAGACCACCGAAGAATCTATCAACCTTACTATTTGGATCCATGAAAAATCTAGAGGTGTAACGTGAAAGCCTTGTGAAGTTTATCTCATAGCTTTCCAAATATTCCTTCTCATTCTACTTCAGCTCGAGAAACTCCTTCTCCATTCTTGTTCTCATAGATCGATGGAAATACATGTTGAATAATATTCCTAGGAACTCTTCCCACTCCATAGATTTAAATTACACTCTTGGCCTTATTTTTTTAATTAGTTCCCACCACTGATCAGCTTCTCCCTCTAAGTGATAAATAGCCAAGGTAACCTTCTCTTGTTCAGAATAGCGGAGCACAGAAAGGATCTTCTCGATAGAACTAATCCACTATTCAGCAATCAATAGGTCAGTAGATCCAATAAATCATGGTGGTCGTTGACACATAAAGGACTCAATATAATGTTGTTACCTTTGTGAGATTGGTCTCTCAGATTGATTAATGTTATTTCCAATAACTTCAGTCAATTGGTTCATCATTCGCCTAAAAGTTTCCATTTCAGCTTCCATCGGTGGGGTGTAAGTGCATTATCCATTGCAGTCACCATTTACACGGTTCTACCTATTTCCTGCCATTTTCTAAAATAATAAAACAATAGTGAGAATAATATTTTATTTATGATTTTTTAACTATAACGGATTTTATGTTTTAAAACATCAACCTTTAAACAATTACATTTCTCTATAAATCCTTCATAATGATTCATTAAAAGATTATGATTAAACAAACATATCCCCCATAAGTTTTGTAACCAAGAGTGCAGAAAGCCCCATTATCATGTACCAGGATACCCTAGCTAAAGACTGAAACTCCTTGTCAGATTTTTCAGTCCTATGTACATCTACGCCTGAGCCGCCTCTACCTGCTCGTATCCAGATATGGATGTATTTTCTGGATAAACCACTAACTCAATACTCACCAAAATACCAAGATGTTTTCCTATATTTAATATTTTTTATAGTGTTATTCCTAATTTTTTCATAGGCGAATTTCCATAAATAACTAAACTATCCATTGATACCAACTATGGCATCCCACCTTTTTATTACATACCTTTTCATTACATTTGAAAAACAGAGGATCTTTTAAGTCTAGTGTCTTGTAAATCAGGAACATAAAACATGAAAACATAAAACATTATTCTAATACACTTGTAGGGATTCATCATAAGTTCTTATTCAGTAAAATTATTGCATCTCATAACCTGGAGGCATACATCAAAGGAGAGGGTGAACAAAAGGCCCAGTAAGAAAAACAAGGGAATCAGTTTACTTGTGAAATCAATAAGAAGTTGATAAAAAACATAAATACATGTGAAATGGTAGTAGAGGAAAATCATAATGAAAATAACATGAATAATAACTTGAATATGTGTCTAAAACATTTAATTTAAACATTCATTAACATATCACCAAGGTTCATCCCCAATGTTTTATAAAAATGACAAAGGTTATTCACCAAGGTATCGTGAAACTTGTCATCTCTAGATATTAAACTCTTTACCCAATGCATTAGAGTGCTATAAAAGAGCACCCTTAATATTTATTTATTTTCATGTGATCCACATAGATCATAATCATAAATTTCATAAATAACCAATAGAGAGTAAAAGAAATTGGTTTCACTTCAAAATCGTGAAGTTTTAAAAGTTCTTAAAGATAAGATCATTATGTCATTTATAACCCATGGAAAGAGAGTGAGGGTAATATATATGTAAATTATAGAATCGAATAGATAAATATTATGTCTTAATTAATACCCAATGAAATTAAATAGGTTTGGGTATTCAAAAAAATAAAATAAGATATTTTTTGAGAAAATGATAGAGATATTTTGAGACAAAATTTCTGCAGTATAACTGCTATATAACATTGTTTTAGAAAACAATAAAATGGGAGGGGAGAAAGGTTTTCCATACATAAATGAATCATTTACAGTAGAGGAACATAATAAAAATAAATAAGATCATGGTGTGGAATTACACAATAAATGAAATGGAAACTTGAAAGAAAAGAGAAAATGTGATTTCTTTTACGAAAATTCGGCTGCCTAACCGTGTTTCTTATAATTTAGAAAAATAAGTTGATGAAAGTGGAAAAGGTATCTCATCAATTGGAAATTAAATGTATAGTAATTAATATATATAAGAGCATACCCCCACTCAATGAATTGGAAACTAGAAGACATAACATAAATGAAGTCATTTCCTAAAAGAGGAGGTTGAAAGGTTCCCTTCCCTTGAAGAGTGAATTCGAAAGTATTAATGTTGGGAACATGGTGGATTAAGAGAACCATGGGAGGACTCCATGGGATGTAAAAATACCGTAACATCATTGAGGAGTATTTTTTAATGAAATAAATGAGTGAATGGCTTGGTATTTATAGGAAAAGTGAGGGAATATTTAATTAATTTCCATGGGATACCTCATCGGTGGATTTTGCAAAACCATGGGCATGCCCATGGTATTGGACTCTTGAGACACCTCATAGAATATATTACTATTACAAATTATACCATAAGGATTACATCATTATTACATCATTAATTATGTGATTAATTACACAGAAACTCAAAACTATATTTTTACTATTCACCTTAAATTCAACTATTTTAGAAAAATCCCAAAAATTTACCCGAACCTAATATCAATGATATGAATTCAAAAATCAACTACATTTTATGAAAATAATTTTCTATAAATTTTTAATATAATTTTTAAATAAAATCTTTATTTATTTCAAATAAACAACATTAAATCTACAACACGTTTTGTAACACTTTAAAAAAGTAATCAAGGTCCCATAAAATTATCGTATAACCAGAAGACAATAAAGTAACAATTTATAATTAAATTTTATGAAATTAAATTTATATTTTGAATTTGTATACTAATTATAAAATTAAAATTAAAATATTATGACATACAAAAATACCAGTACTTATATTATGACTATTCTTACACTTTTAAGATGTCTAAATTATATTTATACATTTATTGGTGAAGTTTCTACTTTTTTGGCCAATTCACTATTCATTAATATTCATTACTATTCATAAGGGTATATTACTATTCATACCTTAATATTCACTAATGAGTAATTTTATTTTATTAGCCTCTAAATTTCTTATTGGTCATAACTGTAGAATACCATTTTTTAAAAATAATTTCACGTTATTAATTATTTAAAGTTTACATGAATATATTAAAATAATGTTTTCATAAAATTCATCAATAATATTAATCCTATATTTATCAGGACTTTTTAAAATCAAAAATTTTACCACAATAAGAAATAAAAAATTTATTTATACCAAGGGATTAAAAATGTATCTAAGGCCTTGTTACATAGCCCATTATAACACATACATAGGACCTAAGTGTAAGGTGCAAAACGGTGATAGAATCTTGGGGTGGCTTGGAAAACATTGCCCGAGTGGTGATTTATATCATCTTGAACTTATCCCTTAAGTGATTCTGTTCAATATTCACATGTTGGAGTTCATCTTGGGCTTGGTCCAGAGCAAATCCCAGTGAAGCCACCTCCTTACCAAGGTCTGACAGATGGGATTCGTATGACCCGAGTCTACTAGATGAGGCCATCGACTCTTATTTCTACATTAACCAAGATCCACTAGTGCAGAAAACGTTTTTTACGTCACCATTTTTTACGTCGGTTATATAAAACCGACGTCATAATATGTAAAACGAGGTTTTTTACGTCGGTTATTTAAAAACCGACGTAAAAACCTGTGTTTAGTACACCTTTAACGTCGGTTATTTTTATAACCGACGTTATTAATCGCGCGGCATCGTTTTTTACGTCGGTTATACATTAACCGCCGTAAAAAACAGAAGCAGGGGGCGTTTGTTACGTCGGTTATTCAATAACCGACGTAAAAAACGCGGTTTTTGAAGGCCTTTTTACGTCGGTTATAAAATAACCGACGTAAAAAAAGAATCGGAGGAAGGTTTTTACGTCGGTTATTGAATAACCGACGTTATAAATGTTTTTTAAAAAATTATAACGTCGGTTATTGAATAACCGACGTGATAACTCATTTAAAAATTTACCCAGACCCGTGGATTGTCATTCGAGAGTTTACCTTTAACAGTCGCAACTCGTCTCTCTCGCGCGTAAACCCGAATCGGCTCGTCCATTTCGTGGGTTTAGATTCGTTTTGCGATCATCGTTTCTCATATTTAATCTCCTCGGATCAATCATCTAAACTCGCAGCACTCAGGTAATCCTCCCACTCGTTCGTTTTTTTTCGCGGATAGTATATATATATATGTGTTGTGATTTTTTTGTTGAAACTAGCTAAGATTCTTCGATTGCAAACCCTTTTAACTCGTTTTGGCACCATAATCTTATTTATCATCCCTAGATCTATTAGTTCGACTTGCAATATTGACTAATTTTATGATTTCACTAATTTTTCATCATTTTCTATAAATCCCCGAGAGGGTTGGGGCGTGTCCATTTGGATGGGTTGCCCTTTTACAGTTGTTACTACTTTATTCACACACAACCATGGCATAGGTGCATGGATTTGGGATCACATCACCATTTTCACCCCCTGCAAACAAAGTTTCACGAGGAGGACTCGCCATATTTCCCCTCGGCATGTTAAAAATTTTAGATACCCTCTTTTCAGCAAGTAAAAAAATAACTAGTTTTTTCTTCACTACTTATCCTAAACAAATAAAACCACCATTCTTTCTAGAACCTCTACTAGATCCATTACATCAATCAACATACATATTTGGATCTGAAAGAATCCCTTAAGCCTTATGTTCGATGCTAACATCCTTTACTGATCTATAGAAAATATGATGGTCTGCTAAGCTCTCCATTTAAAAGTCAAACCCCACCAATTATTCATCCTCATCATGAGAAAATGGCACAACATCTGAATTTCTGATTCAATCTCTTGGGTCACTGAACAAACATTAACTTCTTCAAATCCACACCTGGAATAGACAACCTAATGTCGAGTTCCTTCTCTATATATTGAAACTCAGTTCTTCCTCCACACCTAAAAACATTCTTTGAATGGCCCAACTTCTTGTTATGGTAAATTTTCAGTGATTCCAGGGGGGTGGGAGGGCTATCAAGAGGGTTGGGGGTGTCCAGGGGGTGTCCAAGGGGGTAGGGGGTGGGGGGTGGTGTCCAGGAGGGGCGGGGGGCTGTCTAGAGGGGTCGGGGGGTGTCCGGGGGGGTTTACAAGGGGGTGGGTGGGTGTGGGGGGCTGTCCAAGGGTGTGGGTGGGTGTTGGGGGGTGTCCAGGGGGGTAGGGGGTGGGGGTGGTGTTTAAGAGGGGTGGGGGGCTGTCCAGAGGGTTGGGGGGTGTCCAGGGGGGTGTCCAAGCAGGTCGGGGGTGGGGGGTTGTGTCCAGGAGGGGTGGGGGTGCTTTCTAGAGGGTTCGGGGGCTGTCCAGAGGGGTCGGGGGGTGTCCAGGGTGGTGTCCAAGGGGATGGGTGGGTGTGGGGGCTGTCCAAGGGGGTGGCGGCCTGTCCAGAGGGGTCGGTGGGGTGTCCAGGGGGGGTGTCCAAGGGGTTGGATGGGTGTGGGGGGCTGTCCAAGTGGGTGGCGGCCTCTCCAGAGGGTATTTGGGGTTGTCCGGGTGGGTAGGGGGGCTGTCCAGAGGGTTGGGGGATGTCCAGGGGGTAGGGGGTGGGGGTGGTGTCCAGGAGGGGCAGGGGGCTGTCCAGAGGGGTCGGGGGTGTCCAGGGGGGTTTACAAGGGGGTGGGTGGGTGTGGGGGGTTGTCCAAGGGTGTGGGTGGGTGTTGGGGGTGTCCAGGGGGGTGTCCAAGGGGGGTAGGGGGTGGGGGTGGTGTTTAGGAGGGGTGGGGGCTGTCCAGAGGGTTGGGGGGTGTCCAGGGGGTGTCCAAGCAGGTCGGGGGTGGGGGGTTGTGTCCAGGATGGGTGGGGGTGCTTTCTAGAGGGGTCGGGGGCTGTCCAGAGGGGTCGGGGGGTGTCCAGGGTGGTGTCCAAGGGGTTGGGTGGGTGTGGGGGCTGTCCAAGGGGGTGGCGGCCTATCCAGAGGGGTCGGTGGGGTGTCCAGGGGGGTGTCCAAGGGGTTGGATGGGTGTGGGGGGCCGTCCAAGTGGGTGGCGGCCTCTCCAGAGGGTATTTGGGGTTGTCCGGGTGGGTGGGGGGGCTGTCCAGAGGGTTGGGGGATGTCCAGGGGGGTGTCCAAGGGGGTAGGGGGTGGGGGTGGTGTCCAGGAGGGGCGGGGGGCTGTCCAGAGGGGTCGGGGGGTCGTCCAGGGGGGTTTACAAGGGGGTGGGTGGGTGTGGGGGGCTGTCCAAGGGTGTGGGTGGGTGTTGGGGGGTGTCCAGGGGGGTGTCCAAGGGGGTAGGGGTGGGGGTGGTGTCTAGGGGGGGTGTTATATCTTACTATATTTTGATTAAAAAATAATATTCAAGCATATTTTTTTAAATACACATCGATTTGTTTTATATTTCAAAATTGTTTACATTCAAATTATGATTTTTTTCATATAAACATATATTTGTCTTATCTAAAAAAAATATATATTTTTGCTATTTGTTATAGGTAATAATGAGTCGAAGTTGGATTACGGCACATCAAATGAGCAATGAATATGAGGAAGGTGTTGATGCCTTTTTGGAATTTGCTAAACGAAATGATCCAAGTAGTGACATTTTTTTCTGTCCATGCCTGAAATGTCTGAATATGAAGAAGTTGAAAAGTAGAGAGATAAAAGATTCTCTTGATTTGTCATGGTTTCAATCCGAGTTACAACCCTTGGATTTGGCATGGCGAAACTGGACAGAATGTCACTGATGATAATGAATCGCAAGATGGTAACTCCGATGGAATTGAAGAAATGATTCACGATATTGTAGCAGAACAAATTGAGATAGAACCGACAGTTGCACGTCTATATGGTGATGTTGAAAAACCATTATATCCTGGTTGTACAGATTTTACGGTTTTGTCGGTGGTGTTAAGATTGATTAACCTGAAGGTGAAACATGGATGGAGTGACAAAAGTTTTACAGAGCTGCTACAATTGATGAAAGACATTCTTCCAAAAGATAACGATCTTCCAGATTCACATTATAAGGCCAAAAAAATATTATGCCCGATGGGATTGGGATACAGGAAAATACATGCCTGTCCGAATGACTGCATTATATATAGGAAGGAATATGAATTTCTGAAAGAGTGTCCTAAATGTGGGACATCACGGTATAAGTTGAAAGAAAAATCACAAGCTGATGTAGAGATTACAAAGCTCCCTTCAAAGGTATTTTTGTATCTTTCTATAATTCCTCGTTTCAAACGTTTATTTGCTAATTCACATGATGCAAAAAGGTTAAGATGGCATGCTGATGAGCGGGTATGTGATTGAAAAATACGTCATCCAGCTGATTGTCCACAATGGAAGAAAATTGATGCCCAGTACCCTACATTTGGAAATGAAATTAGAAATCTGAGACTAGGCTTGTGCACAGATGGAATGAATCCATACCGAACCCTCAGTAGCACACATAGTTCATGGCCTGTTTTATTGGTAATTTACAACCTCTCTCCTGAAGTTTGTATGAAGCGCAAATATGTCATGTTGAGTATCATGATCTCTGGTCCAAAGCAACCCGACAATGATATTGATGTATACTTGTCACCGCTGATTGATGATTTGAAACTGATATGGGATGATGGTATTAGGGTGTATGATTCTTATAAAATGGAATATTTTCAACTGCATGCAGTGCTTCTATTCACTATAAATGACTTCCCAGCATATGGAAATTTGTCTGGATACAGTGTTAAAGGGCATAAAGCATGTCCAATTTGCGAACAACAGACGTCATATTGTCAATTGCATCATGGGAGGAAAACAGTGTACATGGGTCATCGGAAGTTTTTGCCTATGGATCACCCTTATAGAAGACTAAAAAAGGCATTCAATGGCTCACAAGAATTTGATACTGCTCCAAAACCTTTATCCCCAGATTTTTATTTTGAGAGGGTGAAAAACCTTGATGTGACATTGGGAAAGACACATAAATCTGGTAATGATAGACATATTTGGAAGAAAAGGTCAATATTTTTTGAGCTACCATATTGGAGGTATCATGAAGTCAAACATAATATTGATGTCATGCATGTGGAGAAGAATATCTGTGATTCTTTGATCAGAACATTGCTAGATATTAAAGGAAAGTCAAAAGATGGGTTGAATGCAAGGTTAGACCTACTATCAATGGGAATACGTTTGGAGTTAGCTCCCACTCCTAAAGGAAGACGAACATTTCTTCCCCCGACTTGTCATACATTATCGAAGAGGGAGAAAAGTAGCTTCTGTCAGTGTCTTCATGATATCAAAGTGCCTCAAGGTTATTCTTCAAATGTAAAAAATTTTGTCTCATTGAAAGACTTGAAGTTGATAGGTATGAAATCACATGATTGTCACGTCATGATGCAACAAATTCTACTAGTTGCACTGCGTGGAATATTGCCCATCCGTGTCAGAAAGACTATAATGAGGTTGTGTTATTTTTTCAATTCAATTTGTAACAAGGCGATTGATGTGAATGCTTTGAACATTTTGGAAAAGGATGCAATTTTTATACTTTGTCATTTGGAAATGTATTTTCCTCCAACTTTTTTTGATATGATGGTGCATTTAATGATTCATCTGGTTCGAGAAATAAAGCTTTGTGGACCTGTATATCTTCGTTGGATGTATCCTTTTGAAAGGTATATGAAAATATTAAAGGGATATGTTAAAAATCCATATCGACCTGAAGCCTCCATTATTGAAAAGTATATTTCTGAGGAGGTAGGAGAGTTTTGTACGAGCTACTTGGCTACGGCGCAACACATAGGTTTGCCTCCATCTTGCCATGAACGGGTTAATAATGAGGGAAAGGGGATTCATGGCTTGAAAGTCAAATCACTGTCAGCTGAACATATGAAGAAGTTAGAATCATACATCTTGAATAACATAGCTGATGTTCAACCGTATATCACATTGCATATTAATGAGTTGAAACAATGTCATCCAAAGAAGAAAGAAATGTGGATTTTGAATGAGCACAACAAAACATTTTTTCCATGGTTTAAAAAGACCTTGCTTGGTAGATCAGATGTATCAGAGACATTAAAATGGATAGTGGGTGGTCCATCTTTAAATGTGATAACATGGTCCGCTTATGACATTAATGGCTATACATTTCATACGAAAGCTCAGGACAACAGAAGTGCAGTTCAGAATATTGGTGTATTAGTGTTTGCAGAAGCAATGCATTTTTCGAGTGCTAAGGACAGAAACCCAATTTCGGCATCAAGTGCATATTATGGAGTGATTGAAGACATATGGGAGGCTGATTACTTTAAAATTAAAGTTCCTGTTTTTAACTGTAAATGGTTTATCGGTAACAACAGTGTCATACATGATGAATTTGGAATGACACTTTTTAATCTGAATAGATTGGAAGACGCAGCTGATTCTTTTATAATGACAACACATGCCAAACAAATTTTCTATGTAGTAGATCAATCAGATATGCAGTGGGATGTTGTTTTACAGGGGAAAAAACAATATGTTGGTGAGGATGAATTTGATGAAGATGCTGATTTATGTGAGATCCCTACTTCCATGGAAAGATTAACAGAACATAATGATGAGTATGTTGAAGACATGGTTTGTGCCATAAGGAACGATCACGACGAAGGAATTTGGGGAAACAATCCAACTGTACATTCCTAAAATTACAGGTAACACATGTTTATTTCTTGTTTACATTTAGTTTTTTCATATACTGTTAGATATTGTAAATTTTTTACTTATTAAAACATGTATCAAACCAAAACGATAAAACAATAAAAACCATAAAGAGGAGAAGTCCTGGGCGCACCGGCTGGCCGGCGGTGGATCACCGGTTGGCCGGTGGTCCAGAGCAAAGCTCTGTCTGGTCCACCGGCCGGCCGGTGATGAGCCAGCGGCTGGCCGGTGGTCCAGACAGAGAGGAAGGCTCTCTGTCTGGTCCACCGGCCGGCTGGTGGTGATCCAGTGGTTGGCCGGTGGTCCAGACAGAGCAAGGTTGTCTGGTCCACTGGCCGGCCGGTGGTCCAGACAGGAAGGCTCTGTCTGGTCCACCGGCCGGCCGGTGGTGAGCCAGCGGCTGGCCGGTGGCACCAGGCAGTGGGCAAGTCTACTGCTTGGGTCCTCCGGCGGGCCGGTGAGCTCACACCGGCTGACCGGTGGACTCAGTGAGTCCACTTTTCAGCTTTCTTGGGCCAACTCCTTGGCAACCTTTTGCCTGTGTTTACCATGTTTATCATTGTTTAACATGCTTACCATATTACCAATGTTTACTATTATGTAATTTAGTACACTTTTCTATTTTCTGATTAAGTAGTATTACAATATTTGAATTTGTATATTTGTGAACTAATGTTTGTTTTTCTGATTTGAAGGAAAATGATAGATCAATCAGTTGATCAGCCACATGATTCTGGAGATGAGCATATTGGTCATACATCTGGGGAGGAACATTCACATGCTCCTATTACGAAAAAGAGTTCAAAGGTTGGTAAGCGTGGGTGCACACGTTTACCAAAATTATCACTTGCCCGTACGATGGAGGAGAGGATAGTCGTGGAGTTTGATGATGATGATCTTCCTAGAGGTCCAAATGCTAAAGATTTTAAGGGTTTTGTAGCAACTCAGGCTAAGAGAAAAGTAAGCATTCTCTATGATGATTGGAGAAGTGTGGATAAGGCGATAATTTCTCAGCTGTGGGAGACCATTTTGGTAAGATCTTTTGCTATTGTTTGACTGTTCTTTAAATGTTTCTAGTATATATAATATTTTTAACCTCTTTTTTATCAGATGACATTTGATATTCCTGACACTGGAGGAGTCAAAAAGAAATGCTTATCGTTGGCTGCTAGGAGATGGAGGGATTTCAAATCAACCCTCTCATCTGATTTCATTTATGGTCATAGGAGTCGTGAGAATCCATGTCGTATATATCCTTTTATAGATGAAGACACATGGAGACAATTTTTTGAAAGTAGATGAAAAGAATCATTTTTGGTAAGGGAAATGTAAACTTTTATAAGAATTCTTATATAAATGGTCTTATTATTGTTTTGTTAATGATTACTTATTCTTAATTTACAGCAAACAAGGAAAGCTCATCAAGAGATCCAATCTAAAAATGTATACCCTCATAGTTTATCTCGGGGAGGGTATGCATTATTGGAAGAACAAATGATGACAGAAAAATTTCAACAACTAAGAGCTGAGTCTTCAAGCTCTAGAGAGGTGGCCCCTCCATCCCCTCCATCTAGACATGAGAAATGGAAAAGAGCTCAGAAGGGAAAAAAGGACAATATCTTTCGGAAGAATCGAGACTCGTAGTTGAGAGGATTGTAAGATATCTATTTTATTTAGTTGAGTTTACTATTTTCGTCATATATTTCCAATCATTATAGAAATGTTCAATTAATTATTACAGGACTCTCATGAGGAGCAGAGTTCACAGGGGACATTTACACCATCTGGGAGGGAAGATATTTTATCTGTGGCATTGGGAAAGCCCAAACATCCTGGCCGTGTAAGAGGATAACCAGCAGGTGTATCGGTAAGAAAAGTGTCGCCACGTTCCTCAACTTCTAACGTTGAGGGAGTTTATAAAAAAAATAGAATCCTTGGAGGCTGAAGTCCATAATATTAATGCGAAAATGGAGGACAAGATTAGAGCATCGGTGCAGTTTATGTTTGCAGACTTGCAAAGAAAATTTCATGGTGCAGCTCCCACTCCACCTCTCCCAGTAGCTCCCACTCCCCCACCTCAGCCTACGGACCCCATTTTTGATCCTCCTCCTCCGCCGCAGCTACCTACTTATTGTGAGTTGTATGTTGATGATCCTCAACATCATATATTTTCATATGAGATGGTATATTGTATAGGAGATACAGTTCATCTTCAACAGTTAGAGGTAGAGAATCAGAGGGTCACTGTATAGGATATTATAGATAGATCAGCTCGGATACCATTACCTACAGATGAGGTGACAACAATTGGACATAGTATCGGCCATTTTTTACTTTGGCCATCCAGACTTCTTCGACTCATTACCATAGAGGTATGGATGTTATATCTTTTATTTTATATTTTTATTAATGTTTTATCATTTGAAAACTAATATATTTTTCAATTTATTTTTACAGGAATACATCAAAGGTAAAGAAATACTGTATAGACAACAAAAAAGACAGATAGCTATGACATCAGATGCAGATACTAGCAGTCTTGACAAATTTTCAAGATATTCAAATTTGTTGGCGGATCATTATGAATTTACAATGGAAGCTCATGTCTGTGGACGTGAACTAAGTGTGGGGATTATGAAAACTGATATCATGGAGTTTGTCACTGGAGATAAGTTGGGCATCAACGTGGTGCAAATTTTTATCTTGTAAGTCTTAACACCTTTTCCTTGCGTTATATTTATTAAAAATGTATACTTATGTCTGCTTTGTATTAGGTATCTGTATAAAATTTGTGAGAGGAATGAGCTGACAGATGTATATGGATTCGTGGACCCACAATTGATTTCCCCTGAAGCATGTGCATTGGATGAGGAACAAAGAATGCTTTATATTGCTGATAGATTTGAAAAGAATGTAATCACACAGTGTTGGATGATGCCTTTTTGTGAGAGGTATGAAACACATCCCTCTCAAAGAGTTAATTATCTTTTAACATAAATAACCACTAACGTTAAATTTCCTTTTATCAGGGATCATTGGATGTTAGGGGTTTTTTTCCCTAGGTAGAAAACACTTTATTGGATATGCTCTCTCCATGATGATGTGCGAGAAAGTTTTAAGAATATATTGGAAACGTAAGTTTCAATTTCACAATAGTTTTATATATTATAATGAATTTTAAATTTACCCCATTCGTATTATTTTCTAACAGGGCATGGGTCCACTTTCGAAAAAGCGCAAAGAAAAGGAATTTCAAGATCAAATATGTACATGCGAAGGTAAATATCCATTTATAATTTGTACATTTTGATTTATTACATAAAAATAATATATTGAATTTACACTCATTCAAACAGAAATGTCATGAGCAACAAGGCATCATCGAATGCGGATATTACATGTTAAGATTTATGTATGAAATAATAACAACTGGGACAGTTCTGAGTTTTGACCTGGTAAGATTTCCTCTTTCTCATAATATTTCAATTTGATTTATTCATTATACACGTTGACTACTATCCTTTTCCTTTTTAGCTTTTTGATGACCCTCAACCCTTTACTGCTGAAGATAGAAAACACTTACAAGTGGAGTGGTCAAATTATTTTACAGGTTTGATTGACTTTTAGTTGTTTGTAATGTAAAATGTAATTTTGAATATTGTCAATGTAATTGTGTATTTCGTAGTCATTTAGGTTGGATTTAGTTTTTTTGAAGTTGACAGTGTAAGTTTTGAATGTTATATAAGTGAATGTTTAATTTTCTCTACTTCTTGTTTTGGTCTACTGTTGATGGTTTTTCTGGTCTGGATTTTGGTATGGGGGGAGAGGTTCCAAGGGGGTGGGTGGGTGTTTGGGGGGTGTCCAAGGGATATGGGAGGGGTGTCCAAGGTGTGTTTGGGGCTGTCCTAGGGGTCGGGGGGGTGTAAATGAGGGTGGGGGGTGTCCAAGGGGTGGGGGTGTCCAAGGGATATGGGAGGGGTGTCCAAGGTGTGTTTGGGGCTATCCAAGGAGTCGGTTGGGTGTAAATGAGGGTGGGGGGGGCTGTCCAAGGGGTGGGGGGGGGTCCAAGTGGTGGGGGTGTCCAAGGGATATAGGAGGGGTGTCCAAGGGGTGTTTGGGGCTGTCCAAGGGGATGGGGGTTTCCAAGGGGTAGGGGGGTTTCCAAGGGGTCGGGGGGGTGTCCAGGGGGTGGGGGGGGGGGCTGTCCAAGGGGTGGGGGGTGTCCAAGGGGTGGGGGTGTCCAAGGGATATGGGAGGGGTGTCCAAGGGGTGTTTGTGGCTGTCCTAGTGTTCGGGGGTGTAAATGAGGGTGGGGGGGGGCTGTCCAAGGGGTGGGGGTGTCCAAGGGGTGGGGAGGTGTCCAAGGGATATGGGAGTGGTGTCCAAGGTGTCTGGGAGTTCTGTCCAAGGGGCCGGTTGGGTGTAAATGAGGGTGGGGGCTGTCCAAGGGGTGGGGGTGTCCAAGGGGTGGGGGGTGTCCATGGGATATGGGAGGGGTGTCCAAGGGGTGTTTGGGGCTGTCCAAGGGCTCGGGGGGGGGGGTGTCCAGGGGTCAGGGGGGTGTCCAAGGGGTCTGGGAGGGCTGTCAAGGTGTGGGGGGGGGGGTGTCCAATGGGTGTTTGAGGCTGTACTAGGGGTCTTGGGGGTGTAAATGAGGGTGGGGGGGTGTCCAAGGGGTGGGGGTGTCCAAGGGGTGGGGGTGTCCAAGGGATATGGGAGGGGTGTCCAATGGGTGTTTGAGGCTGTACTAGGGGTCGTGGGGGTGTAAATGAGGGTGGGGGGGGGTTGTCCAAGGGGTGGGGGGTGTCCAATGGTTGTGGTGGGGCTCCAATGTGGTGGGGGAGGGCTGGCCAGGTTGTTAGGTGGGTATAGATGAGGGTGGGGTTCAGTTGGGGCTTGGGGGAGGGCTGGCATGGTTATTTTTGTTTGGTTTCTGGTTGCTTTTTGGTGAGAGCAGTGCAATTATTTTAAAAAAAATATCGCTTTCACGTCGGTTATTTTATAACCGACGTGGTAAATAAATCGGTAGGGGTTTATCATGTTGGTTTTTTCGAGAACCGACGTGATAAACCGTTCCCGGGCCTTTTATCACGTCGGTTCTTAATATAACCGACGTGCTAAAAGGCCTGGGAATCGATTTACCACGTCGGTTATTGGATAACCGACGTGCTAAAACGTTTCCCAGGCCTTTTTATCACGTCGGTTATTTAAGAAACCGACGTGATAATAGGCCCGGGGAAGGGTTAATCACGTCGGTTATGTCATAACCGACGTGATAAACGATATCCCAGGCGTTTTATCACGTCGGTTTAGAAAATAACCGACGTGATAAACCCCACCCCCCCCCCCCCGCGCATATTTATCACGTCGGTTATTAATGAACCGACGTGATAAACACCGTGATGTTAGGGATGTTACGTCGGGTTTTAAATAACCGACGTAAAAACGTTATTTATAACGTCGTCCGTATTAACGTCGCCTAAAAACCGACGTAAATAATGAAAAATAACCGACGTAAAAAATGTTTTCTGCACTAGTGATCACTTGTATTTATAAACAATAATTGTAATGTAAAGATTTTAGTTTCCAATAGGCATGTTGACAAACGATCATATAACAGTCGAAAACCCACAGTCTCATTTAATTATAATCACTTCGTTAATTAAAGTATATTGTTTTGGGGATTATAAAATGAAATAACACACAAATTTAGGAAAAAAATATTATTCAAAAGTTCGGGTCATTAAAAAGTAGGTATTAAGATATTATATTACATAGGGAAAACTTCGGGCCCTGGTACAAGATGAAGTTAGTATTGTGTTATAGGTATCCATGGGAATCCTAGAGTTAATGTAGTTAGATAAGAATTAATGATATTATAATAACTAGTTGTTTATGCATTTTAGTTTTTTATTATAGAACTACATACACTATCGTTTCAATGGAACTGTTTTAGACACCATTGGTGGTGTCCTACTGAGTTGTTATCACACCCTACATAGGCTGCATGATCAGTATCTGAATAGATTATATTATTGCATGATTGGATTTGGGAAAAGGTCTTGGGATAGGTGGATGATTGGGGATGGAGCTTGGATGAGGGAACAAAACATGGTTCAAGACCTAGATGGGGAGTTATAGTGTCTTTATTTTCAGTTGTGTTATATAAAATTCACAGTTATATTGGAATATCATGTTTTCCCTTTCAGTTGAGTATTATTTTCCGATTTGATTGTATTTTGACATGAGTATTATTCTGGTTATATATGCTTCCACATTTGTTTATTTATTTCCACTGGTCTTTTACTCTGATAAGTAAGGGTATATTCGCCCCATGACTTACTTATTACACCCTCATTGCCAATCAGAAGCCTGTAGCATAAGGGGGGTATTCTATAGGTGATGTGACCAACTGGCTCGAGGCACTGTCATGTGGCTTCCAGGTTGGGATGTTACACCCACTATATCATGGAATATTTATTATAAGTGTCACATAACATTACCTAATGTTTTTATGTTGATCTTATTCACTCCTTATTTATCGGGTGATGAGACATTAAATGTATTGAAGGAAATAATACATAAGGGTGCATATATTTTACATGGTTAACCATCCTTGGGATACATCCATGGATCATACAACGACAATGTGCTGATGTACGAAATCAATTAAAGAGCCCTACTAAAATTAAAGGTTTGGGAAAGATAACTTATATTACTTGGATCACTAACTTTACAAGATTTAAGGATAGCTTATTACCTTCCCAAGGGTCACTCTTAGAGTTCCATTCTATAAATCACTACCGGTGGAAGGGGTCAACTTCTTTCTCTTCTTTTTCTCACTACTTTGGAATGGATTCACACAATTTTATAAACATGTAGATTCAATCATTATCAAAATTATAAATCCTCATTTATAGATATATTTTTAGATGAACATTCACCCACTTAATGAATATCACATTACAATAGATTCACTGGAAAATCCATTCTGAACACATTCGAGATTCTCACTGCCTTCTCAAAGTACACCACTTTCACAAAGCTCAAATATCCTTCCTAAAGAAGTTTATATATTATCCTTCATGAAGCGCACAACTTTATAAAATATCTCTTATAATTTTGGAAGTTTGTAACTTTCAATCATCATTTCTTAGACTTTGTGAATCCATTAATTTATTCATGCTTATAATTTGTTTTTCCTTTACTAGCCTTTGTGAATTGACATTCTTCAAGAACTTTTTTAAAAGAATAACCTTTTCAAATCACCTTCATGAATTTGGATGCTTAGAATCTTCATTAAGACACTCCCATATATTATGATGGGTGTAGAGGCCTATTTATAGGTGTTGACTCCAATTCTTGAATTCTGTATTCAAATCATAAAATTTTTGTGAAGCTCTACCATATCATTCGTGACGCTCCCTATTTTAACAAATAACCATGGAAATTTTCTATTTTCATAGCATCGTGTAGTCATAGAGATCATTATCATCCCTTCATGCATTCCCAATTCTCCACATCTTGTAATCATGGAGATCTTCATCACCCTTCACGCTTTCACGATTCACATTCATGTTTTACCACACCATTATGAAACTCCCTTTGTGAAACCCAGTCTTCGTGCCACTTCCATGTTTTTATAACACCTTCAAGGATATCCATGTTTCATTCTGATAGCCATCCTCCAAATTTTGGAACTCAAAAATTTGGAAAATACTAAGAAACAATGTTGCTTTTTGTATGCAATTTCATATACCAATTCGAGGGAATACTTTCATTTGTCTATGATATCTGTCAATATATCTGGTCAAAAATATCATTGGAACTCCATTACATTCCATGGAAACCTACATTATCAACAAACACAATCAACCCAAATATAATACAATATTACCTGAGGAATTTTTTCACAGAATACTTGCTATAAAAGTACATACATGAATTTACATAAAATATAAAAAACATGAATCCATTAGAAGATAATGAATATAAAATTAATTTAAAAATATAAGCAATTGAATCCATGAATTTCCATATTTAGATTGCTATAAAAATGAATAAAATAATCTTGAAAATGAATATTTAAAATCATAAAATGGAAGTTTAATAATTTAAAATCCAACACCCCAAATATAATAATTAAAACTATAAAAAATTTAGTCAACATAATTTACCATAAAATTTTATAAAATGAAAAAAAAATCATTAAGAAATTAATTAAATCAATACACATACTCAAGTGAGAATATAAAATTAATTTTTTTTCAGAACAGTATATACAATAAATAAATATTAATCATTATAAAATCATTTATGGGGAATTTTTTTTAAAATAGCCATAAAATTATGTGTTGATTTTGTATAAATATTACCCAAAATAATTCCCCTATATAAAATGAATTTTTCACTCATTGAATAAATCATTAAAAGATAATGATTTAAAATAAATATCAAGAGTGAAAAACTAAAATTCCACAATGATTTGTGGACACAAAAAAATTTAACACCACTACAACCTCATTAGAAATTCCTTCTCCCACATCTCATGGATATCATGTCCACATTTACGTAGTAAACAGACCACGAAAATAATTTTAATGTGCATTACCTTATCTCAATGATCTATGCTCTGATATGGTTTCCAAACTATAATGATTTCTACCTCAAGATCAATATCCTCTAATATAATCACATGGGAAGGATTTGTTTAACACGTCCTTAGCTAGGAAACTTGAAACGCATCATATATTGAAGTCAACCAAAAAATTAAGTACAACTGATTGGCCACCCAGCCCATATTTTAAATAATATAAAAGGGGACCATAAAACTATTTTCTAACTTACACTTCTTACCCAACTGATGATGTCCCAAGTGAGGTGAAACTCAATTAACATCCTGATCACTAACCTCAAATTACAGTGATTCACACCAACTATCTGTTTTATATTTATGGTGACCTTTTCCCATGATAAATATCTTATAGATCAATTGAACACTCTCTATGATCTCTTAAAAAAAACTCATCTCGTACAAGGACTACTCTCCCAACTCCACCCACCAAAAGGGATATCTATATGGCCTCCCATATAAATCCATGAAGGGAACCATCTTGATCGATGGATAATAAATATTATTAAAGGTATAATATATTAAAGTAAAATTATTTTCACTAGTATAAATGAAATCAATAATATAATCCTAGGGAATATCCTTAAGAACCAGTAATCTATCTATATATGTCCATCCATATATGGATAATACGCTATACTAAATTTCAACTTGTAACCATTCTCCTCTTGTAATCCTTTTGAAAACCTTTATTTTAACCTCATGTCCCTATCATGAACCTATTCATAGGGAACCCCATGAAGGCTCAAAATATCATGGATATACAAGTCCCTTTTTTACCAATATTCGTAGACTCCATTACAGGAAAGAAATGAACTGATATCAATATTCTATCAATCATCTTAAAAATAAAATACTTCCCAATAGCATTTCATGGTATACCAATCATAAAATCCATTGAAATCACATATCATTTCCATAATGGAATGGTTATGGGTTGTTGAAATCCAATAGACATCGAGAATTCTTCCTTAATTCTCTGACAAGTAATACAACATTATAAAAAATATAAAAATTACCATCTCATCCCTAACAACCAATACCATTGTATCAAATCATGATACAACTTTGTACTGCCTATGCGTATTGACCAACCAAAATAGAATCAACAATCCATCAACTCCTTAAGGAATCCTAAAAAACCAACCTACTATGGAAGTCGAAGCTTCACTGGGAGGGCGAGACCACTCAATTGATGTTCCACCACTGTAAAGGATTTTACTAAATCTTTGTAACACAGGTTCATATGTACTCCCAAGCTAAGCCCACTCATCAAACAATTAGTCAGCCTTCATCAAAATAAGACGTACCCACCTACCATCCTCTTCTATTCCCAAGTTCATCATAATAAACAAACACATCAAATAATACTCTTCCACAGATTCATTTACTACTTGTATTTGTCATTATTTTATCAGCACAACAGTAACCACATTCTATTTTCTACGAGTATATGTAAAATAAAAATCTAAATTATGGAAATAATCCTCCCAAAATATCAATCAAAATATCATATCCCTCTAAGTGAAAATGTACTTTGGGATTTTATAACCCTAATATATTGTAATTAAATTCCAAAAGAGCTAGTAAGGCCAATTTTTTACTACATGCATAACCTTTCTAACTCAAGATCATGGGTAGGGTAGTTATACTCTTGATGGTGTAAATATCAAGATCCACTGGCTGCCACTTATCTCCCTTGCATCGAGACACACCCCAAACCCATTCCTAAAGCATCGTAGAAAACATCATAACCTAATCCAAGATTTTGTACAATCAAAACATTATTTGAAGTTAGTCACATATTCAGTTCCCCAAAATATATCGGATGATTATCATTCGAAAAAATCATGAGATCCTTATGGGTTAAAACTATCATCAAAGATTCAATCTTGGAGAATTAAAAAAACCAACTATAATAACAATCCAATCCCATGAATCTTTGGATCCCAACATTTTTTTGGTCCACTCCTATTACATAAATCCTTATACCTATTCATGATCCAATGACACACCCCACTTAGATATAACATTCCATAGAAACATTACTTCTAGAATCCCAAACTCACACTATGAAATATTACCATACAAACAATGTTCACACAATGTTCTAAGAATGATATCAAAATTGTCCATGTCCTCTTCCATTGACACGGAGTAAAACAAAATATCATCAATGAACACCAAAACAAAATTTTCCCAAAACATATGAAATAACGAGTTCATCAAATCCACATAAAACATGAGATAATTAGTTAATATAAATGTATTACACAGAAACTAGAAATGCAAATACTATCTCTTATAGAGGGTATTAGTTATATACCCTTCTCATAATCTCAACAAGTTGTCCCCTGAACAGAGGTTTTTCTTTTAAAACCAACTAGATCCTACAAGGTGATAAGAGAGATCATCAATCTTGGGTTAGGGATATTTTATTTATGGTCACCTCATCTTACTTTAAATATTCATTACAAACTCTAAGAATCATTTCTACCTTTGTAAAAAAGAGAATAGGTGAATCCCATGATGACACACTAGGAAGATTAAATCACAAATTCTTGAGATCTTCAAGTTGGATATTTAGTTCTACCAACTCAAAAGGTGTGATATGATAAAATACATAGAAATGGGAATTGTTCAATGGAGCGAGTTAATAGTAAAATTGGCCTCCCTCTATGGTAGTAAACAATAAAATAATTTTATAACTCCTTGAGGTGCCAAAAAACTACCAATGGTAGATGGATTCTCATAAAAATGACAATAGAATAAAGAAACATCTCTAAAAACTATATTTATATTACCACATCATATGGAATAATAGGCCCCATACTTGTTGGTCTAGAGTACCACTAAACCTGAAAAATATTTGTGACCCCATAAGAAGATAAAAGAGAGATATGAAATTGATAAATGTATGTATGAGATATAATATTTATCATCCAATATATTCTGATTATCATTTGGATTATATCATGATCGAGAAATATGATTTCCCACTCCGCATCAAAGTTGACTATCATCACATGATATGCAGGAAACTTGAATCGTTATTCAAACCTCTTCCCAAAGGTATAAAAATATCCAACAAGTAAGGAATTATATCTAAATGGAAAAAACAACAATTAAATAATTATATTTTGATATAAAATATTTATTAGAACTTTTATCAAACAAAACTATGACAATATTATATGAAATAAACATTGCACCTCTAACTATTCCAAGACTAAATTCAGACTCATTTTGTATATACTTTACCACATAAAGTCACCTAGTCTCAAATTTTTTACTACGCATTCTTAGCAACATGAACATCCCCCATATCTTGAGGATAAGAAAAACCACCCTTGTAAGCCTCAGTTCGAACCTATGATACAATGGTTCATGTGAATTTAACCTTATTACCATTGGACATCATGTAAAAAACTCTTAATATGAACGTATTTCCCACAAAAGTGACATGTATTGGGTGCCTCCACATAGTTAGTATTGGTATGACCAGACCATCCGAAATAATAGAAATTAATTTACTATTATGTAGAAAAATTTCTAGAAACTAGCCCTGAATATAACTTGATTCATTTTCACTTCCTTTTTAGCTATATATACTCCCTATAAAACAAAAATACTATCTAAATCTCCTCCCAAGATTATTTTTCTAGATCTATCATCCATTTCCAAATATTCCTCATCAACCACCTCATCACCAGATAAAAGTAACATTAGGATCATCATCAACAATTTATCATGCCTTAATACAAACTCAAACCTTTGAGTCTTTTGGTAGTCATTAGTGACAAAATATGGTGAAAAATGAACCTGTTCAAAAAAATGTGTGGAATGCTCCATAATTTTATACTCACCATGATCCAAGGTGAAAAACATTAGGGTATTAACTACATTTAGTGTCTCAAGATAAACCATTTGGTTGATGATTTCATTAAATGATGTCTAGGTAATATCCTCATACAACATAGCATACAAAATTGAATCCCATCATCTCCTTCTCGATTTCTTAATAATATAAATTGAAAAAAAAATTAATTCCATGAGAGTATTCAGATGGTTAATGATCCTATAAAAATTCTCAAGACATTATATATATTCTTAAGGTCCTATGTCACTAAATAATATGAGTGGACATTTCTTATTAAATTCATATAACTGATCCACCACACATCCGGGGTTCCCAACACCCACAAGACATAGTGTATAAATTGGGTATATTATTTATTAAAACCTATGAGGATGTAATATAGGGGGAACCTATGGATATTATATTATACATTCCTCTTATAGATTTTTATGACCTATTCTTGGAGGTATTTTCTAAAAAACAAGAAAAAAATTATCAATCATGATCGGATTCCAAAACAATAGAGAAAACATTAGGTATCGATAATATATATATAAATAAACAATAGTTTGAAGAAATTATGAATTATACAAATGATATATTACTCCTTATGAAAACAAATTGACTATATAAATAAACATCACTAGTATTTCATTCAAATGACCCCAAATATCAAGACTTAAACATGGTAGAAATGTTCTGACCACACAAGCTAACTCACATTTAGACATAGAAGTTAGATGTGAAATCCATATTCTCTACTTACTATTGAATTTTGATGGCCCTAACATTTTTCTTTCTAAGAAACAAAACCAAACATAAGAAATGTTATCAAATGTTAGGCTAATCATTCATCTAATAATATTTTGTAATGAACCAACCAAAGTCAACAAGAGAGGTCCCCCAAGTTGGTCCTCCACATGACGAGGTAAAAAAAATTAATGAATATAGTATTCAATATAAGAAAAATAATACAAAAAACTTGAGTACAATGTGATAGATTGAAACAAAAAAGGATCCATAGAGCATGATCCAAACTAGATAGACCAAAATTGTATGAATTAGTAAATTCCAAAATTAATATCCATGTGACCAATGATCTCTTCCAAACCATTCGAATAAAAGGGAGATATATGATAAGGGATCTAGGAATTCTACAAGATCCCCTTACCATTCCATGGTTCCAAAAAAACATGGTCTACTACTACCTATTGGAAAATGTATTGTGTGACAGAAAAACCCGTAATGATGCAAAAAATGTGTCTATAGAGTTTCTAATAATAAGAATGAATTTGTCTATCCTTTAATAATAATATATATTATAAATAATTTTCATAAATAAACCCATTTGTAAATATTTTACTTTTTTTCATAAATCCATACCATATTCACCAAACATAATATATATTAGATATATAATAAAAAATTATATTAAACATGTGAGAAAATTTCCCTAAAATAAACCATCATGGGACTCACCATGTATAAATGTCAAACCACGTCATTTAGGCTATCTCCTATGAGAATATTTACTTGACATATAAAAATACTAAACCAAAAAAATTTGGTTCCAATAGACTTTAAGTCATTTCACAGTCCATAGATGTCACAAAAGTCACCCTTAGATGTTCCACCGACACTAGGGTCACCTATTTCTATTTATCAATGCACCCAAGGTACCCAGTGTGCAATGATTTTTCAAAAAAAATCTATAATCATGCTCAAATTTAATTAAAAATACATTTTCACCGAATACTAAACAATTCCAAAAAAAGGTGTCAACAAAAACATATTGAAATATGATAATTAGAAACACTTGAATAGATCTAGCAACCATAAGAACGTTGGAAATACATCTTCCTTCAATAAAAAGATTGAGAAACAACAAAACAACCTTCGAAAGGCAAGGATTGATAAAAACCCAATCAATAATAAATATAAAACAAAACACAACAAACTCAACTATCATGAACAAAGCGAATGAAAAAGCAGGGACCACATACCCAAGGAGACACACCAAAAAACATGACGATAAATTACAAAACAGAGGATCTGAATAGAGAACATATACCAAAATCACTTGGGAGAGATCCTAGATCTCAAGAGAGAAGGTTTAATCCAAAAGAATAATGATTCTCTCATAAAGTTTTTTTAAAGGAATTGTAAAAATCAATTTCATGATGTAAATTCCTTTCATGGTGTGAAATCAGACAATTTAAAGACACTTTAAAAATTTGTCATCTATGATTAAATTTAATAAAAATAGAAATTTTCACATTGTGAACCTAATTCACAACATGTGAACCTATAAATACTTGAACTAATATAGGACATATTACCTAAAATCAATACAATATGTGTATCATTTTTTAGGTTATGAATTGATAAAAAAGACAGAAAACAATCTAGATTCTATACAAAATCCCAAAAGTACCTCTAGTATTCTATTTACTTAAGATAAACCACCTAAGGCCTTTGAAATAGTTATACCTAAACTACATTAATTCAAACCAGCATATATCCTTGAACATTTGGTCAATTTACCCAGAAATGTATATCAATTCCATTAAAGCTAAAAAAGAACCCCAACAAGAAAAATGTAAACCAAAAACCAAAGATAATGCATACCTAAAGAAAGGTAACTAAGTTTTATAATGAAGAACATTACCATAAAACTCAAATGGAGAAGAATCATAATCATGGGATACAATCATCATACCATTCATGATTTTTTCCTGGTAACTCAACATATAATTTTTTAGGTGGTACCATATTACTCATAATAAAGTATTTAGATATGAAATTTTGGGTAGATCTAGAATATAATAAGACATTATCAATTCTTGAGAGGATAGTAAGTGTACCATTAACCTCATCATTATCATAACCTTTATCATAAATAGTGTTTTCATGATATTTCCCTTTGTATATGGTATTAATATGTTGTTAATGTTGATTATCATCATTAAAAATTAAATTTGGGAACTGTTTAACATAATTCCCATTATTCAAACATTTAATACACCAGAGTGTTAGTGTTTCATTATATGGTTATTTCTCTCTATTTGAATAATTATCTAACATCCTAACACCTCTTTAGTATTATATTTCTCAAAAAACCCTTCCTTTTCCCACTTTATTAATTTTCAGATTACATTATGAAAATTTGACAAATGATTCCTTCCAAATTTCGAGCATAAAGTAAATATAATCTTTTTCTCTATATGTATTTTAGAATTTCATTTTTTGTATCCTTTCAAGGACATTATATTTATGGTTAAATCTAATATTAATCTCAAACATGATAGTACAATGAAAAATTTATTCATATCTATTGATTTCTCTTATGGATATATCCCTTGAAATACTTGGTATTAATCATTTGAATAAGTGATAACCATACTTTTAAGTAAAATGATAATACTATAAGAGTGCCTCCCATGTATTGTAAAGTTTTCCACATATGTACCAACATATTCATCATCCTTATATTTTTACTCATGTAATGCTTTCTCTATTTTCGTATAAATAATATGATGAAAATTCTTATTGGTAAATAAGAACTTAAACTCATCCCACACAATAGAGTCAATTTATTTAATTTTTATTTTTTCTGGATAAGATCCCACTATTGATACGATTCATCAAAGAAATGATAATAGATACATTAATTATCTCATGTTTTGAATAATAGAGAACATAAAATATATTTTTAGTGGTACAAATACATTTCAGAAAAACTAGTGGATCAATATAAAAACTAAAGTATGGTGGATGATTCCTCATGAATGACTCAACATAATGTAGTCTCCTACTTTTATCATATGGAATCTCAGTGCGACTCATATCTTGAGAAGTTTATATGAGCACAAAAATGATATTTTTCATTATAGATCCTATAGAATTTGGTTTCTTAAGAGGAAAATCATTTAATTACCCATCAGATAAAAAATTATCATTATTATTTTTTGTTACATCCATTGATTAAAACCAAAAACATAGTGTGAGAAACAATAGTCATAGTAAAAACCATAAAATCAAGAAAATAATTGATTGGATATCTAAATCATGAGATATTCTTAAATTAAGCCTAAGGTTTAACCAATGTCATTCATGATCATTACCAAATCATTAGGATATTACCCTATACTTAGACTTATCCCTAGGGTTCTCACAAAAGTTATCTTATCCTAGTATCACAATGTTAAATAAACCTTTATATGATATCATCTACAGTGACCCATACGTTTAATACATTGATACCACATCTTAATTGTTGAATATTAATTACAAAGATAAATATATACACAAAATTACTATAAGTCCCTTCCTATTAAAATCATGTATACATATATTATTGGTTCATAAAATATCTACATTTTACCCCATTATGTGCTTCTTAACTAGAACTCTTATTAGAAATAACATACTTTGTACCATTCTACCAAACCTAGGGAAAGGAAACATAAGGGTGTGTATTTGTACTTATTATGGGTTAATAAGTTACATATCAAGGATATATAAAAATAACATGAGAAAAAGTGTTTGGAAAATGAGCTTAACATTTTAGAACCATACCCTGTATATCATAGATCATAATCTTTTTTCATGTAACAAATCTTGAAAGTTTATAATACATGAATCAAAAATGGAATCAAATAACAATATTGATGACAGTTTAATATACTCATAATTCATGGAATTTATATCTACCCCTAATCATAGAAAATAATTTCCTTAATATTAAATTATATTGTAAAATACTATCATTTATTAATTTTTCCACTCCCAAAACCATCATAATAGTCGAGGTTCACTCCCAAGACAATCATCCTTGATAATGTACCTGAATAAACTAAAATCACTTCCCATTCTAATCATATTTATCCCCAGAGATATAAATATTTAACTAATTAATATTAGGGAGATATAGGTACAACATAACATTTAATTAAAATCATATCTATGTGTTTCATGAGATCATTACAATTCATCATACAAGAACCCATGAAAATAAATGTCATTCATAAACATTCCATCATTGAATAACCCATACAAAAAGAATGTTTTTCAAAAAAAGCATGACCTAATAATCATAAAATATCAAGGAAAATAATAATGATTGTATTCTTAGATTATATTCCAAATAAATCATAAGTAATATTGTTGGTTGTTTTCATTGAAGAATCAAAATATAATTAAAACATCCTTGATGAAAATATCCTTTACACATTTAAATAAATTCCTTAAAATAAAAAACATTCCAAAATATTATGATTTTTTTTCATTGAAGATACCCATTAGAACTTATAAATGAATCTTAAAAAAAATTGAGAATCAATAATGGTGTAAAATTCCATTCATTTTTTATAAGTTTAGAAAATATCTCCCATAATTTTTGTTAAAAAAATCACAAACTACCTTGTTTTGAGAAGGAAAATAATATTCAATTCATATTTTATTGTAAAGAGTCAAACATGAGTAAAACTGACCTTAAATATAATTTTTTAATATTAAAAACATTATGTAATTTTTTTTAAAAATAACTATATTGATGAACAATGGGTTTTAACCAATGAGAGAAATGAAGTTGGTTTTCAATAAAAATATATTTATGGTATCTTCAGTAAAAAAGGAGAGGAAACATAATGGAATATATGTATTTTAAATAAATAAAAATAAGATAATAAAAGTAATAAGCATATTGATAATTTTATCATATTATTTCATCATCATATCATAATAAAAAAAATCAATATAAATTATGAGATTATAACATAAAACCCCTTACATCTTGTGTAACTACATTTTATACCTTAAAATCCCCTATATAATTAATATAGGTTTATTATATATATTATTAAATAATTACACTCATAGATAATGAACTACATATGGTTTAATTTTATCTTCTGTTTATTAAAAAATCATCTTTCAAATATCTATTCTAGGTTATAATTGTTTTGTTGTTCATGTATTTCATGGTTTTATCGTGTCAGTCATTGTACATTGACCATAGCTCCATAAAATAAAAATTAAAATAATGGTATAAATATAAAATATATTCATTATATATATATATGTTAGGGATAGAAAAATTAATTAATCCAATCATGGTGACAGTAAGTTGATTGTACACATGACTACTATTTTTCATTTTTCAATAGACGAAAAGAAAGGAAATTAAATATTAATTCACCTTTAAAAGGTAATTATAGTATCTTATATATCATATATACTCATCAAATTAAGTTACATTTCTATCCATATAATATATAAATGAAAAATAAATCATATCGATTCATGGAGGTGGTAGTCCACATGAACCAACAAGAGACACTATCATTTCCCAAATGAATAAATGGTAAGAAGGTAGACATGATATTTCTATTCAATAATTATAATTTTATCATTAATATAATATATATATATTACACCCATTTTAATAAA
Organism: Viscum album; assembly: GCA_963277665.1. Lineage (NCBI taxonomy): Eukaryota > Viridiplantae > Streptophyta > Magnoliopsida > Santalales > Viscaceae > Viscum > Viscum album. The sequence continues at coordinate 1,694,571,218 of OY728140.1, read as the reverse complement.
CATACATAGAATATTGTGATAAAAATGATTTGTGTCAGTTTGTGGTGATGGTAAGTCATATGTATACACAAGCGGTACTTTCACTTCCAATTTAATGAGAAAGATGTTTTATAATAGTTCATAAAAATATTAAAAATATTTCAGTATGTTTACGATTCCTAGGATATTATTTCATGAATATTAAAAAATATTTATATGTGGTAAAAGAAAAATTCAAAAGAATGTGATTGTATAAGGTGACTACCTCTTCTTTGATATGACACTATTAGATATCCTCTAAAGGGTTCTAGGGTTGATCATTTGGGAATAAAAGAACCCCTAGAATTATTCTTTATAATTTTATAATATTTATTTATTTACAATGGTCGACCTATATGGATCAACATAGTGTCAATAAGAGGAAGGGTGGGTGGCCTTTTATAATTGAGGGAATATGTACTCTTGGAATTTCACAAAATATTAAATTAATGTAAATTAATTTTAATGGCCAAATTTCTCAAAATTGAAAACATTAGAATATAAGATCCATAATAGTATAAATACAATAAAATTTTATTTTTTTCAAATTTGGATCACATTTTTACCCTTATATTTAGGTTTTAACCCCCTGTTACCCCTTTTGACATCTACCACAATATTAAGTATTCAACACATTATGGGTTGATAGTGTAATGATAAAATGATAAAAAAAACTCATTCATGGACCATGGATGATATTTAAAACCATATAAAATTAATTTTTATGAATATAATATATTTATTAATTTTATATCATTTAATAAATTTCTATATATTATAAAATATCATTAATATCATTTTTAACACATGTCATTTAATTTTTCATATAAATAAATAAATAAAAAAGCTTAATTAGAATATAATGATTTTAAACCATTATAATATTTCATATATTTCTATAAAATTATTTGGTAAAATTAACTAATTCATATTATTTCGCATAATATTTTTTAAATAATATTGTATTTTTTTTATAAATGAAGAAACAATGCATTACTGTTTCATAAAAAATTAAGGCCATTATAAAATTACATAAAATTACAAATAAAATAATATGATGAAAATAATATTATTCATCTCAAACAATACACTTATATTCAGTCATAACTTTCTTTTGTCTATATTTTTACACATAAGATATATAATAAACTAATAGAGTGACATTTTTTAAATTGCATTGATTTAAATATTATATAGTTTATTTTAATGAAAGAGTTTCCATTATACCAATAAATTTCTATAATAAAGTGATAATATTAGAATTAAATTCCTAAAAAAATAATTATTATGAACAATTATGTCATTAAAAATTAGTTTTATCCTTTATTATCTTTATTTTCTCTATACCAAGTTGATTAATTTTACAACATTTAATATTCATATTGACCCAAAATAAGGGGATATTAATAATATTTAAGAACCAAGATTTTAAAATTTTAATTAATTTTATCTAATTAAATATATATAAATTACATAATTTAATTTCAATTTATGTTCAAAAAAAACTTTGAAACCCAATTTTTACAAAAATACGTTTTTAAGAATAAAGATAAATTTATTATTATCCTATACATAATAAGAAATATTAGATGAATGTTAAAACATGTTGTTGAATATATAATATATAAATGCAATTCAAATCATTCCCCAATACATATTATTCTAATTTTTTAGGATAAAAATATGTTGTGCACATAAAAATATTCTTTCAAAAAAACTCTTTTTTTAAAATTATTTTTATTATCATTAATAATTATATGATAAATAATGAATTAATTTTATACATTTGTAGCCCATAAATTTTAATAATTTATGTTGTCCTATTTATACCCTCTAATACAATAGCTATTTGATTATAATATTATTAGGGTATATCACATTTTGTCTAAACTCGACGTTGCGTGTAACACAAGCCAATGAAGAAATTAAATTTATTTGAAAAAATATATTTCCTAAATTCATGGGGTGATATAATTGGTCTATATAAATATATATAAGAAACTGAAAATATTGAGAAATATATTTGAAACATATTCCCAATGATGTGAAATCATTCTCAAACTCCTCAATGATTCTCTCAATCACATCAGAAAATATTCCCATCATTCGCCTTTAAAAGGTTTATAACACTCTGTATAACACAATGGTAATTTTTAGGTAAGAAAATGTTCCAAAGGGGAATGTGATAGTGGTATTCACCTAATACATTTGAAAAAATTTGATCAAGTTGTACCCGTAATTTTAATACTTAAAATAGAAAAATTCATAGATAGTTAACCAATCAATAATTTCATCAAAAAAATGGAAGTGGAAAATTTTCATTCATAGGAGGAGAATTTAATAAATTATAGTCTATATAAAATATCTTCATATTTTATTATCTTTAATTTTTTTATATTTTTCTTTAGTATAGAGAGCTAAATATCCTTTCGGGGTAACTATATGTATTGGACTTTCCCATGAAATATAAGAAATTGGATAAATTATTAAAACATCTAGTATATTGACCACATTTTCTCTCAAAAATTATTTTATGTTTGGATTTATTATTCCTTGTACCTCAAATATTAGTTTATAAGTCAATTCCCAAAGTGTAGTATATATTTTTCCTAAATATCAAATATATTTTGTTTATAAATTGTTAATCATTTGATATATTTTTACCTTCTCAACATAACTAACCCCTTTTTCCTTTTGTTTATGTTTAGTTTCACAAAGATAATGATAGTATGTGAGATATTATCACCCAAAAATGAATATTTCATGTGTGTAAGAAAAGGATTATGCATGCATTATGGTGTATCTTTACAATATGGTATACTATTGGGCCAAAAGGATAGAAGGTATTCTATAGGTATTGTAAATTGAGTGTGAAAATTTGAATGATTTTTGGTTTCATGTTTCAAAACAAACATTTCATAATTTTTCCCCAAATAGGACAACATAATGAATTAAGATCCCATATTAGATTTTAAAATATTTTTCTTAGAAATTTCATCTAATTGTTGAAAAATGTATCCCTCATAAGTATAAAACTATTCCTTAAATTTTAAAAATGTTGGATTGTAATCCTAAAGATCTACTAAAAATTTCTTACTCTGATGAAAAAAATCATCTTTTAAACAACTCTTGAAATAGAGAACAAATTTTTATTATAACTATAGAATATTTCCCATATTCACATTTCATGTACTTTAAAAATTTAAGAAAAATTATTCTAATCATCTACATGATATTCTTAAGTAAAATATTTTTTAAAAATTCCATCCCAATTATTTAATTACACCTCAACTTATATCATTTCAACTATTGATGATTTCGAATAAAATTTTGGTTCTTTAACATTTTCAACCATATTAATGTATTATTTTTCCTCATCAAGGAAAAAAATATTCTTTCTTTCTCCTATATTTATAACATCTCCTCATTTGGATAAGAATATCCTATTATGGATGATAGGTACCTATTATTAAAACTCTATATCAAGAATAATAAATTCAATGGGATATAATAATGTACCTATTATTATAAGTACACAATTTATTCTTCCTAAATCATGTGTGAAAGGTTAGATAACTACTTGTAAGACCAGAATGGCGAGATGTAATTTTCCTAGACCCATCTGATTAAACATTGTTAAGGGAAGACTACTAATTATTTCAAAAATATCACAATGGTACTTTAACGTAAATATATTCATGAATGTGATGAGAATGATAAAACATCATTTGATCTTTTGGTTTTTGTGGGAATTTTTTTTTAAATAATAGAGTTTCACCCTTCATTGATATTGTAAGTGGAAACCTATTATAATTTCTTCTAATTTGGAACCCTTTTTTGAGAACTTATATATATTATAGAGACTAAATTAATGATTAAATGAAAATGATTCTAACATGGAACTTATTTAAAAGTAGAAGTAATTGGATCAGTTATTGTTTATTATTTTTTCTCATTTTTTCAAGGAAATGGATGGTAGGTAAAAATTCCAATGATAAGAATGAATTTTTCTAATTTCCATTATAATATTTTCTTTCCCTTTATTATTATTCATTTTAGAGTCATATTATAATTTTTAGCTTTAACATATGGATTGATTTATTTTTTAAAGTGTTTACCATATTTTTATGTTATATATTACCCTTTTTGGTGTTTAGATTAGTCTAGATATACATTTTGGACATTTCTAGGTTCAAATATAACCTCTTTCTGGATATATAAACCACTACAAGTGGTCACAACAATGATATTTTCCCAAAGGATCATTTTTTCCTTGGAATGTTCCCTTTATATCAGGAAGTTAAATTATTATCTAATTGTACCATTTTCATCTCAAGATATTATACCATAGGATCAGTTCATTCATTTTTTGACTCAGGTTATGGATTTTCTCATTAAATTTACCTAAAACTATTTGAATTTATCCCACACATCCTATTTATAATTAAATTATTAGTCCCTTGGTTTATCATCTAATTATTTTATTGACTTATTTTATAAACCATGGATAGTGGTTTGTCTAAGAATTCATTGTTCTTTCCAGAAATAATTTGATGGTTCATAAATAAAAGAATGTAGTTATTTTATAATAGATAATCCCTAGGTTTTCTCCTAAGTTAATTTTATATTAAATTGGTGTCTCATAAGGTTATTAAACCATGTCAATGTTTGGAAAACATGATCTTAAGGGTCCATTAATAACACATTTTTGACATTTCCCTATATGAAATAGATTCTTATTTTGAAAATCCACTTGCTTACGAGTTTTATTTTTTTTATTAATAAGGGACAAGATATGGTATTTTATTTTAGCTAGTTTGGAAGAAATTTCTAACATATAATTGTGTTATATATCTCTCTATTAATGCTTATTATCCTTGAATTCTATTAGGTTAAATTAATATTTAATGTGTTTAAAATTTTCTTTTCCTAATTTCCATCTGTTTAGTTTCCTATAGTAGATTGGATTACCATATTCTAACTATAAGTTAAAAACCCTTCATAGAATGCATCCATGAGTGTGAATATAGTTTATCATTAGGGAACTACATAAGGAAATCCCTAAACCTATACAAGAAATCAAGAATGTCCTCTCTTTCATCAAGAAAGTAATTTTTATTTAAATTTTTAATTATCTTTTTAATATTTTTAGATAGAATTTAATAACAATGGATTTATATACTTGTTCCTTGTTTTTAAGAAATTATGTGTTTTCTAGATCTAGAAGATTTACCATATTCTCATTTATTTCACATTAAAAATTTTTGGAAAAATTATTCGCATCATCCACATGTGTTTCTATGGTCAAATATTATTTTACGAATTATTTTAAATGATTTATTTAGACCTAAACATTAGAATGTAAACTCTTGATCAGTTCCCACCAAATGATCATTATCTAACTTTCTCAACCAAATAAATCACTTAATTTTTCTCATCATACATTAAAATATTATATTATTTACCCATATTTATAAAATATCCTCATGTGGATAAGAAGATAATACTTGGGGTGATATGTACCTCTTAGAGAAACTCCAGATCAAGAACTATAAATTCAGTTGGAAATAATATCATAAAAAATTCTATATGTATATAATTTACTCTTCCTATTGGTTGTGTAAATGATCAAAAAACTACTTGTAAGACAACAATGGTGATATTTAATTATCTTAAAACAAACTAATGAAACATTTGGAAATGATGGAGGTTGATTATTGAACACATATTACAATGATATTTTAAAATAATAATTTCCTGAAATTTAAGGTAATGATAAAAAATTATTTAATATTTATGATTTTTTGGGAATTACTTTAAAAGAGTAGTACTTCACTCTTCAGTGATATCGAAAGGGAAACCTATTCTATTTTCCTTATTAGGAACTTTTTTTTAGATAGTTTATATATTATTGTGGATAAATTATATATTGAATTTAAAGAATTCTCACATGAAACTTATTGAAAAGTCCAAGGAATTGGATGAGTTTTAGTTTTTTTTGGATTTCATTTTATCATTAAAAAAGAGGGGTATGTAAAATTTCATAAGAATAAATTATTTTCCCAATTTTATAAACAATATTTTTTTCTTTTATTATTATTCATTTAAGAGTATTTTTTTTAGGTGGAACATCTAGATTTTTTTTGAAGTGTTGTCCACTTTTTATATTAGATATTACCTAGATTTTGGTGTTAAAATTCTTCCTGATTCAAATTTTATACTATTCTAGGTTCATATATAACCACTTCTTGAATTTATAAAACACTAAAAGTGAACAAAACCATGATATTTTCTATAAATCTTGTTTTTTGTTACACTAGGAAGTTTCCATTGGTATAATAAAGTAACATTTAAAACTAATTATCCCATTTGCAACTTAAGATTATATATCATAGAATAAGTTTTTTCATGTGTTAATCATGTTGATCTTTTTTTGATTCAATTGACATAAAACTAGTTTAACATACCTAATACATTCTCTTTATAATTAGAGTACAAATACTTGGTTGATTGTGAAAGTTTTCACTTGACTAGTATTATAAAAAAGGGGTAATGGGATGTCTAATAATTCTGTTCTCTTTTTAGGAAAAAATGGGATGGTTCCTAAAAATGGGATTGTACTTTTTTTTAATGGATCGTCCCTATCATAAATCCCAATCCACATCATATAAATTTGGAATTATATACTGTTATAAAATTATATAAAAGTTTGGAAAACATGATTATTAGAGTCCTACCGTAACTCATTTATGACATTACTCTCTATGATATTAATTTTTTATTTTTAAAATTACATTTGATTAGAAGTGTGATTACAGTTTTGATTCATAAGAGACTAGAGTTGGTATATTATTTTATCTATTTTTAATTAATTCCCAATCGTGAAAACTGTTATACTACCTTTAATTAATTCTTCTTATCCTTTAATTATTATAGTTTTAATTAAGAGTTAATATGTTGAGAAATTTTATCTTCATCAAATTTATATGTCTAGTTCCCTTCAATAGAGTGGTCAACCACATTAAGGACATCATTTTAATACTCTTTATAGAATGCATCAATGAGTGGGAAGAGTGTTCATGAAGAGGGAACTTCTTTAGAAAATCATTAAACTTATACCAGACCTCATAAAAGGACTTTATTTACACAAGAAAAAAATTATTATTTTACTTCTTGGTTATCCTTTTAATAATTTTTGAATGAATTTAATAACAATTAAGTTATAAAATTGTTCCCATATTTAAATAATAGAGTTGTTTTCCATCCCTAGATGTTTACTCAGATTCTCATTTCGTAAACCTTCAAAATATTATGAAAATTTATTATCATCATCCACTTGAGCATCTTCAGTCAAATATAATTTAACAAATTCTTCATAGTTGTTTAATTAGACCTCAACTACGATAATTTGAACTCCTTATCAGTTCTTACCAATTGACGATTATTAAACATTTTCAACCAAGTGAATCTCTTCATTTTTATCATCCTATTTATAAAAATTAATTTTTTTCACCCTAATTTATAATAGCTCCTCATGTGTCTAATAAGAGACTACTAAGGATTATAGGTACCTCTTATTCAAACTCCATATCTAGAATAATAAATTCATTGTGAAATAATATCTTACCTAATCCTATTAGTAGGTACATTACTATTACCAATGGATTTAAAAACATCAAATAGTTATTTGTAATACCACAATAATGATATGTAATTATCCAAAACCAAAATGGAGAAACATTGAGAAAGGATGCATGTTGATGCTTCTAAAAATCATAATTATAGTTTAACATAAAAAATCCATTGATGTATAGGGAATGACAAACAATCATCTGATATTTATGTTTTTGTGGAAATTATTTTTTAAGAACAATGTTTAACTCTAAAGGGATATTATAAGTGAAAACCAATTCTAATTATTTCTTATATGGAACAATTTTTCTCAGGAATTTTAGATATTTTGGAGTATAAATTAATGATTGAATAAAATTGATTCTCACATAGAACTTATTTAAAATTCCATGTAATTGGATCATTTCTGCTTTTTTTTTATTTAAATTTTCATGTAAAGGTAACGGTATTGAAAATTTTTTAATAAGAGAATGAATTTCCCCAATTTCTATCATAATAATTTCCTTCCCATTATTATTATTCATTTTAAAGTCATTTTAATTTTGTTTTTATGGTTTAAAATATTAATTTTTTCATTTTTCTAGGATTTTTCACATTTATATATTGTATATTTCTCAAATTTGGTGTTCATTTTCTTCCAGATAAATATTTTTTACATCCTAAAAATATATATTTTTTAGTGAATCGTGGAAAACAACATTTTTATGTAAAATTGTAATTTACGCTGATAAATTAAGTAATATTAGTGTCCCAATAGTATTTTAATTTATTCAAAGGAAACATAATATTCCATATTTATATTTAATTCAATCAATTACCTTTAAATCATGTTTATATTTTATTTTTGTATAGATTTATTTTGTGCAATTAAATAAATCTTAAAACTTTTTAAAATTCATAATGTTTTATTCTTTTTAATTACATTAAATAAACACTAATGGAAAATTATTTTAGAAAAAAAATATATTATAAATCTATATTTATGTTTTAAAATTTATATAATGTAGATTACTAATTTATAGTGGAATTAAAATCATCTTTCAATTGAAAAATAAATTTTTTTAAACTACTTTACATCATGGTGATGGGTTTTATTTTAAATTTCATTATTCATACTATTTGAATTAATATTTATAAAGTGGAATAAATATATTTAATTAACATAATTAATATAACAAAATAATTCAATATATATTTTTTTCAATTTGAATAGTAAATTTAGTAAATATTTATTATAATCATAAAAGGGAAAATGTAACGATCCAAACATTCATTAATAAAAATTCCTCTTGATCTAATTAGATCTTTATTATGGTAATATAAAATTTGAACATCATTGGTTTTTTGTTTCAGGATTTTAAAAATCCATTATGAGTTGTTACCGTTGCTAATATAGTCGTCGAATAGTGATCACATGATTAGTATAAATATAATGATTTAACAAATCCAATTTACTCAGGCAAAAGAAGTGATGGCCTCATACAGTAGAATTTTTACATACAAAGGACATTTTTTGGAGCTCATAAAGGAGGCGGATTCATTGGGCCTCACTCTTCACCATACCCAAGCCGAGGTTGAAAACATTAAGCTTGAGCTGAACCGACTATGCGAGAAGTGGGAGTTAATAGAGACTACCACACGAGCGATGTTATCTGAGCCTCCGCAAGAGTCTATCACCATATAAAACCTTACCCTTTGGACTTATACGGGTGTTGTAAGGTATTATGTAAAACAACCCTAGCACTATGACTATGTACATTATTTTTATATAAAGAATTTTCATTCATTTTATTATTGTTACTTTGTAAATAGTTTTTAAAGAAAAAATATTTCTTTTAGTTAATATTCAACTATGAAATTTATTTTGATGAATTATTGGATTTTTCAATTGAATAATATTTTAATAAAATATTATTATTAAATAAATTTTTATTAAATATAAATGATCATATAATTTTATGAATGCAATTGTAATTTCTATTAAGGTTTGAAAGCAGTTTTTGTCAAAACCCATAAATTTTCAGTAAATATCGGTTTTTATTTTAAAATTGAAAATTCCCATATTTATAAAATTATTTAGATAAAATAAATATTATTTTTGGAATCAGGAAGTCAAAATTATCCAATGGAGAATTTTTCATAATTTTCTAAGACAATCGATTTTTTGGGTAAAAATTAAATACCCTTTAAATATATAATGTGTTTTATGACATATTAATGTCCCAATAGTGATATAATAAAATAATATAGACATGATTTTAGGAAAATATATGTTTTTCCATTAAAATTAAGTGATTTTGGGTTTGTTTTATTTATTTTACAAATCTTTAGTGGATCCTTCAAGGATTATAAAACATTTTGTCTTTTTAAAGTGTTTTCCTTGAGAGTGTGACTCACCTCTACAAAAGTAACCCTATTATTTTCAGAAGTTCTTCCATTTTCCTTATAATATATTTTTCTCCCACTACCCTTTGGAGAAAACCATGGGCAAAAACCATGGTCTGGTTGGTAGTTTTGATTAGTTTAATGTGAGGTGTCCCAAACCTAAATAATAAAGATTTTCCTCTCCTTCCATTTATAAACCCACCCAGGCTCCCACATCCTCTTCACTAAAAGCCTTTTTAATTTGACCAAAACCTTTCCTAATCTCTATAGAATCCTCCCAAGGTTCCCCAAGCCCCAAAGAATCCTCTTTCAAGCCTCTCCCAAGCCTTTGGGATCACACTTCCAAGTAATGGATTTCTTCCTTTCCCATTTTTGTCCAATTTTCATTAAGTTTTTATGCCCTTTTTCTCAATTAAAAATGTTTGGGTATGATTTATCACCTCCCCATACTATTATATCTATGTTTGGATGATGTTATAACCCTTTATATCTCATTAATACCTCCCATGTACACCCGTTACTGTGGAGAAATTCCTTGAGTGATTTCTCTCTCCTCTTTTACATACATGTAATTCTTTTGTATTATGCATCTAAATTACATTATGTTTGTTGGGAAATGTATCTATATAACCCCATTACTGTCCAGTTCATTTATATATTATGAGACACCCTTTTCTCTCTCATAAACCTTTTTCATGAATCCTTTTGTCATGTCGTTATGCTGCCGAAATTGCACCACGTTTTTCCAAGCCATGATCATTATGCCCTGAATACCATACCCATGTCTCTATCAAGGGTATTCAACTTTATAAATATATAAAAATTTAATGGTACTGTCATGTATTTATTCCACATTACTTAATTGTGTAATAACTTTTTATGTTGATTGATTCTATGTCATATGATCCATGTGGCAGACTTATGCATGAAATGAAATGTTTAAGAAGGGTGTGCCCTGATAGCGCTCCAATGCATTGAGTAAAGTATATTATCTTGATAATTTATGTGAAATGGGTGTTGACACATTCTAATTAGAGTTAAATGAGTTTTTACTCATGCTTAATGAGCAATGAGGGTTTACTCATGCTCCATGTGCAATGAGCCTTGGCTCTTTCTAATTCCATGTTAAGTGTTGTTGCCACATTTCCAGGTTATGATTATCATTCATTATCAAGCATGTATATTCATGTTTACCTTGTTCTCCATTTATATTCTTATAGTCTAACATGGATTTTATTCCTCATTTTATTCCATGTATATTCCCTTACTGGGCTTTTTAGCTTACCCTTTTCATATGAATGTCCTCAGGTTATCCCATGTAATGCAAAGTACGAGGGAATGTAGTGGTTATGTAAATGAAGTTTTAAATAAATATGTTGTGTGTTTTATGTTCTTAGCTATAATGTAATGTTACTAATCCCAAAATACACTAGACCTTTGGATTATAAATTTTGTATCAAGTGAAGATTTTATGTAATAAATCAGGTTTAAGTGCGTAATAAAAAGCAGGGATGTTATAGAAAATGTTGATTAAGGGTATAAATAATTTAAAAAGGTCATGGAAAAAGTTACCCTAATATTATAAATATATGTTTAAGTTTAAATATATTAGTCCTTAGAAAGTTTTTGTTACTTTATAAATGATTAAATACTGATTTTCATTAAAATTTTATTTTTGATACATTAAAACATGAATTATTATTGGGGTGTTATATTATTTTAATGAAGAAAAAAAATCGATTAGTTTATGAATTTTATAAATAACTTATATTTTAATAAATTAGTATTAGTAAATATTATAAATTAAATATAAATGATATTATAATTTTATGAAGGGAAAATGTAATATTTATAAGGGTCCAAACTTATTCTTATAAAAAACGGTATGTTTCAATAAATAGGGATTTTAAATTAAAATCTCAATTTTAAATTTTTATGGAATAATTTTGATAAAATAAATATCCTTTTTGGAATTCAAACAAAAAATTTATCTAATTTTTATTTTTTCGTATTTTTCTAGGAAAATGAAATTTTCTAGTAAATTTTAAATAAGGTATAAGTGAACGTTGTGTATTGTGACACAATAATTACCCATAATTGATGTGATATATACCATATAAGGTATCTATAACCAAATATATTTCCCCCCATTATCATGTTTTTATGTTATTTGATAAATTTTATAAATCCATTATGAATCCTCCAAAACATATATTATATTTTAATGCTTAAAAATCATTTCATTATAAACTTGACTCACTTCCACATAAAAAGGGTAATATTTTAATGAGATCTTCCCTATTAATTATAAAAAAGAATCCAACTTATCCTTTCCATAAAACATGGTAAAAAACATTGTTAAGGTTTGTGTTTTTAATTATTATATTGTATAGAGCCCAAAAACTAAGTCTGGATAATAATAAAGAACCCCCCCCCCTCTCTGTTTTTTTATAAACCCACATAATCATTCATTCTTATTCACAAAAAGCTAGTTCACATACTTAATATTATATAACCTATCTATATTCCTCCCAAGGATCCCCTAATCTCTCATGAATTACTATCTATGATTTGGAATTACTATCTCAAGGTATGGGAACTCCCGCTCTTCTTTTTATTTAAGACCCCATTTAAATTTGTGCCTCCTAATTTCCATTAGTAAATTGATAGTTAGATTTTATCTACATTCCTCTTATTTATATTTATATGAAAATGTGATGACATAACCTATTTACAATCATTAATCCATCACATGAACATTTATGGACACCCATTATGCAGTTATAATTGTCTTATGATTTTCCATACCCAAAGTAAGGTACCTTTCCCACATGTTTTCAATTCATGAACATTATTTATAATTTTCCTTTAGAATATAAATTGGATATATGTCCATGAATGTATAAAAATATCTTTATTATCTACATGAAACTATTTGAATGATATGTAATTTATCCCCTATCATTTTGACCTTTACCTATGTTGTTTCCTTTCAGAAATTTAGCAAGGTATCTCCCTCTCCTATATTTATTCAAGAACTTATTTAATGTTGTGCCACTTAATTTCCATTATTTCTTGTTTGGTTATGTTTTTATCCATCCATATTACATCCATTTTGATGAAAATTTAATGACATACCCATTTAACTCTAATTAATCTCTCCCATGAACATTTATCTCCACTCATTGTGCCCCTTAAATTGTCCAACAATTTTACATTCCAAAAGTAGGGGATCTTTCTATCCTCTTTTCAACTCAGGATCCATCTTTCCAATTAGCCTTTTTAATCTCAATTGGTTATATTTTCATAAATTTATATATATCCCTTTATTCTATAAATTTTGATATTTTAATGATAAGTCCTTCATCCCCACTATTTTTGACATTTACCTAAGCAGTTACCATGATGAAATTTATTAAGGGATCCTCTCTTTGTCTAAATTATTCATGAATAATATTTATTTTATGCCATTTATTTAAAATTCCAAATTTTGGGTATGTTTTTACGTGTCCCACTTACAATCCATTTTTTCCAAATAACAAGAGACCCATTTTTCTCTAATCAAAACAATTTGTGAAACATTATGTTCCAATGTTATATTGAAAAAATTTCACTTCAATTTTACAATGACAACCTTATTTATTATGAATACCATCGCTTTTTTTCACTCAAGGTTACTCACCAACAAATTTCTATACTATTTATATTTTGGAATTCCTTATATGTATTCCATAATTTTTGGTAATTGAATTAAATATGACACACTATGATCATATATTTAATGATCTATATGGTACAATTTTGCATCTACATGATATAAAAGTGATGGGAGTTCATGGAATTATATAGAACTCAAATGCATTGGGTTATGTTTCAGCCTGATGATATGTAATTTCAGGGATTATGGGATTATATTAATCCATTAAATGACATATTAAAACATGTTATGATGTCTTCGATGTTAGAATTGGCCTATGATTATGATTTCTTGTTTAAAGTTAATTATACATTTCCCAAGTTTCAGTTTTTCTTACCAACCTATATCCTACCTCATTATCCATTTTTATGATTCTAACCCATTTTATTATTCATTTAACATCCATTTATATAGAATGTAATACTATCTCCAAGTTATCATTTTATTATATTCCCTTATAAGTATTTATATCTGACCCCTTTATTATGTACATCCTTATGTTATACCATGTTGTTTTAGAAGTCCAATGATTTCTAAGAGAATGTAATGGATTTATTTTAGTAATATTGTCGTATCTCGTGTTCAAGATGTTATCCCATGTGCCTAATTAAAAAATAATCTATACATATCAATGTTCTAGTTTTCATTATTTGTACTTGTATGTATTAAATCATGAATTCATGTGTAATAAAGACATGGTTTTTCTTCATTGGTATCAAAGGAAAAATTGGCAATATTTGGGACTTGGATTAGGAAACTGTAGAGAAAGCCTTAGGGATAAGCGTAAAAATATAAAAACATCAAAAACATTTGTTAATTTATAGATTAATTGTATTCTATTAAAATACCTCCCTTTCTGAACATTACAAGTGGATGTAGATCTGTCATAGATATACTTAAGGGTAACACCCGAAAACACCATATTGAGTTGGACTCAATCATGAACTACAATAGGAAAACATGCTATGTTATGCACCTATATTGACACTAATGAATGGTATTATTGGGAAAATTCACAAGCTCATTATGGACCATTATAAAGGTGATATGAATTAACATAAGATTCTATGTTAGAAAATATATAATGGATAACATATATAGAATCCTAAAAATTAATAAGTAAAGGAAATACATGTCATTTTATGTTATCCATTTAATTTTATTGGGTTCCCATTTTGTTGTTTAATAGTTCAAATTACTATTCCTAAATTTTCCCTTTATTCTAGCCAATGGTTTGAAATAGTAGGAACTGAGTCAAAAAGAAATTTTATGGGAAATTTGAGGAATTCCCAAATGAGATACTAAACATTATGGGAGCTCATGTAAGGAATCTTGTTATTATTTAAAACCAGTTGTCAAAAATCTATGTTTAAAACTATCATATAGTTAAATATCCAAATACATCAATTAATTGGAAGATGAAGCCTCAAGTAAGTTCAAATAATAAATAATATCTAGGAAATAATATTCAATTTTCAGTGTGTAAAAAATGTGGAAAGAGGGACCAAGAAAAATTATATAAGGAAATCAAAGTTGTTTTATGTTTGAAAAAATATAACAAAAAGTATCAATTTTCCATGAAAAAATGAAGAGTATTATAGAATTGAATATATTACGTCCTATATAACCCCTATTATTGTTCAATGTATTATGTGTGGATAATATGGTCTTTATCTGATCAATGACATAATTCAATGGATAAATCATAGACTAAGGAAGGACTTGTGTGATTAAAATCATTGAAGGGAAAGGATTAACATGTTTATATATTGGTATTTTATAGTTATATTATATTAGTATTATTTATATGACACAATAGATATAGAAATAATGAAAAATCATAGGATTGTTACATAGTTGGTTTTATATATGGGCATGAAATTTATGTTGAACAATACTGATAACCTAAAAACGTTATTTAGTTATAAGGATATTGATAACCATTAATATTCTTTCAATGTGAGGATTATCATAATGGTTCTTTGGATGAAATTTTCATGGATGATATTATATTTAAACGAATTGATACATATTTTTAAGATTTATTTGTAGGAAGTTTAGTATGATTGTGTATATTTTTAGAAACATATTAAAGGATCAAATCATTTTCATTTTTGATGTGATTAATGATATTTTGGGAGAATTTTTATTTGGTTAAGGTATATATAACCATTGGGTTTAATATTAATTTTTTTGAAAATAATATCGTTATTTTTTTAGGAGTTTTAAGTCAAAGGTAATGAGAAAAAAATTGATGTTAAAACATTATTAAATGTTACGGTTATAAATATATGGACGTTTCTTTATGTAATTTTATATAGTAAACCATTAGGAGTATTTGTGGAATTTTGTAGAATAATATATTAATTTTTAGTCATTTTTATTTTTATATTAATTTCGGTGAACCATTATGGATTTATAAATATATGATGAATATATTATTATAATTTTGTGGCTTATATGATCCATTATAATCTTATTCAAGTGCTTAAGGAAAAAATACTTCATCTTGAGTACTCATAGGTTGGGTAAAAATATGATATTTTAAATGAAATATGGATGAAATTATAATTTTCATGAATTTATAATTCCTTATTTTTCAGGACTATATGATAAAGGCATTTATTTACTCATCAAAAATAATATTAAAACCAAATGTTTTTCATTCTATGATCATTTCTAATGAATTGATGGCCATTTTACCCATAGAAATTAATGGTTTTGTGGTCATTGAATTTTTCATGACAATTTTATCTATAACATTCTATTAGTTATTTAGTTTTAGTGTTCTCTTCCATGTTTATTTTCACCTCCCACTAATTTTCTCCTACTTGGAATCCAATTTGTGTGATAACCTTTGAAGTTCACTTTCCCTCTTTTCAAGTGAATGTTTTATTAACCATTTGTATAATATAAGAATTAAATAGATACATTTTTAAGTATCAAAAAATTTCCTACAAAGTTCAATTTAAAATTTTTATGATTAAACTTATTAAATGGGTTATGAATGTGACACTCCAATTCATAAAATAGAAAACTATGATTGATAGCTATTTTAATATGCAACACTAAACACAAACAAACATTGATGATTTAAATATGATAATATTAACAATTAAATTAAATTAATAAATATTATTAGGATTAAATATTTATTAAAATAGTATTTTTTATGTCATAATTATTGTAAATTTATTGAAAAATTATTAGGAGGTAATTACTCATTTTTTGTAATTTACCTTCATTATTAAAAATAAATTTTCATCAAAAATGATTTTGTATTTATTTTTATGAGAAAAGTTTTTAATTATTTTATGAAACATTTAAAAAATCTATTTTATAAAATTATATATGTTTTTTATATCATCATATCGAAATTATCATAGGGTGAAATTTTGGTTTTTTTATAAAATAATGATTTTTTAGTGTATAGTGAAAAATACATGTTGTTTTCTGTAAATAAGTGTTTTTTAGATTAATTAATTAATAAAAAGGACCCAAAATATTTTTATATTTATTTTATAAGTAAAATAATTATTCTTCAGTGATATATATTTCAATTTATTACATTTAAATCATCTTTATTTGGGATTTTAGTATAAGTCTATTTTTAGGATTAAAAACAAATTTATCTGAAAACTGTTTTAAAATGAAAAATAAATCTCCAATATAATTAATGAAAATATCACTTAATAAAAAAAATTAAAATTAAATGTATATATTTTATAGAAATTCTTATGAATTGAAAATTATATAATGAAGATAAATTGTCCTATGGAAAAATAAAGTCATCATTCCCTGAAAAATGCATTCTTCAAAATGCCACTTTCCATCATTAATAATAGTTTCATTTTAATATAAATTCTTCAAAATATGTGAATTAATTTTTATTAAATGTATTTCATATTTTTAATCATCACAATTAACAATACATTAAATGTTTAACATAAATTTTGTACAAAAAAGAATTGTAATTTTAGTAAATGTTTATTACCAAGGTAAAAGGGAAAAAAATTATTAAGGGTAAAAATACATTAACAAGGTCTAGGAACAATATAACCCTAATTATATATATGTATACATATACATATATATATATTCATTAAAATAGTAAAATGAATACATATTTTTTTACATAAAAAGTGAGTTAATAATTATTTTGATAAAACTGAGATTTTAGATACATTAAAATAGAAATTATATTTGGGGAAAAATTATTTTAATGAAAATATAATTTTTTTCACTAGTAAATATTTTTTTAAATTAATGATAATTTAATGAAGTATTATTATAAAATATTTTATATTAAATATAAATTATAATATAATATGAAAATGTGAAAGTATAATTTTAATATGGACTATAAAACTGTTATTCTACAGAAAACATGTATTTTTAAATAAATTGATTTTTTAATTTTAATGATTAATTTATAAAATTTGGAGACTTATTTGTTTTTAATAAATATCATGTTATAAATCATAATTTCTAAATTATCCAATAGTGTTTTTAAAAAAAATCTAAGACAATTGAATTTGCAGGTAATAATTAAATAAGGCATAAGTATATTGTGTCCATTATGACAACATAATGACCAATAGTGATGTAATTTATACCATATATGGTATAAACAAAAAAATATATTTTTACCATTTAACATTATGTGTTTTTATGATTTATTATTGATTTAATAAATTTATTATGAATCCTCTAAAACTAATATTTTTTTATGGTTTTAAAATCATTTCATTTTATAACAGACTCACTTCAACTTCACCAAGGGTAATATTATATTGATCTCACCCCTTGTCCTTATAAAATAATTCAACCCAATTCTATTTTCTAGAAACCATGTGAAAAAATGTAATGTTTTTTTTTATTATTATCTTATTTCATATATTCTAAAACATATGATTGGGGAATAAAAAAGAACTCCCATATCATTTCCTATATAGAACCACACAAAAACAGATTACATTACACTCATAAAACAATAGATCATGTAGTTAATATTCCCTAACCTCTTTATATACTTCAAATAGTGCCCCATTGTTCCCATTAATCTCATATAATTCTTTTGGAATCACCCTCTCAAGGTAAGTGATATCTGTCTCTTCTTTTTAATCAAGAACTTCTTTAATGTTGTACCTCCTAATTACCATTTGTTCTTATTTGGGTACATTTTTATACATCTATTATAAATTAATTTTTATTTATATTTTTTCAAAGTACACTATAACTCTCATTAATCCCCCTCATGAAAATTTATTTTCACCTATTGAACTTTCAAAATTCTCCTTTACTTTTTCATACCAAAAGTAATGAATCTTTCTTTCCTTCTTAATTAAAGCACATTCATTGTAATTTTCCATTTTAATATTACATAGTTATATAGTAATGAACAAATAAATAGAGAATTATTGTAAACTTGATTTTATTAATGAGATTTCATTTATCCCCTCTAATTTTTACCTTTACCTAAGCTATTACAATGCTAAAATTTAGTAAGGGTTCCCCCTCTCTTCACTTTATTCAAGAATCTATTTAATGTTATGCCTCTTAATTTACATTTTTTCTATTTTTTTGGTATGTTTTTATAAATCCATATTTCATAATTTTCTATATACAGGTGATGATACACCCCTTTCACATTCATTAATAACACCGACAAACATTTATATGGACCAGTTAGGTTTCCAAAATTGCCCTTCTATTTTGTGTACCAAAAGTATGCGACCTTTCTCTCTTCTTCATCAATTCAACAACCTTCTTTGTAATTATACATTTTAATCTATTTTTTTTTTACTTTCATGAATTTATTAAAAAAAATTACATACCACATTATTTTCTTTGATTTATAGTTCATTTATCCCCACTCATTCTTACCTTTACCTAAGCCATTACTATGTCTTAATTTTTTAAGGCATTTTATCCTTATCCTATTCAAACAGGAATAGTCTTCAATTAATTTAATTTATTAACAATTCCAAATGTTTGAATATTTTTATATTTTTCCACCATACATTAAATTTGATTTCCAAATAATAAGATACACCTTTCTCTCTAATTAGACCATTTTATGAATATTTAAGTACAGTCGTTATGCTGCCAAAATTTCACTATGATTTTTTCATGCAGATCCTTTTTATTGTGAATACCATCAATATTTCTACTCAAGGGTTCATTACTAGACATTGAAATAATATTTTTATTCAGTAATTCAATGTATTTTTTCTATACTCCTTGATCATTGAATTAAATTTGATGACATATGATATTATGTTTTAATTTTCTATGTTCAACACTAATTTATGTACACGATATTAAATTAATGAGTGTGTGAAAAAATATAATGTGCTCCAATGCTTACAGAAGTGTTTCAATATCATAATTATCCATTCAAGGGATTATGGAGTGAACTAAATTCATTGTAAGAATTTTTACACCATGCTATGTTGTCTTGGTGGTTATACTTGACCTATGTTTATGATTTCAGGTTTAAACGAGTTTCCACATTTCCATTGTTTCTTTTAAGTTACCATTATTTATCCTACCTCATTGTTAATGTGTATGATTATCATCACTTTTATGCTCCATTTAATGAACCATTTTCAAAAATTTAGTACATTATTCATGTAATTATTATTCTATATTTCCATACTGTGCTTTATATCTCACCCCATTCCTATGTACATCCCCATGTTATCTAATGTAGTATTATAGGACTAAATATTTATATGATCATGTTAAATACATATTCAAAAATGATGTTATATCCCATGTTCAAGTTGTTATTCATTGTATTTAATTCCCAAATAAACTATACTTATTGAACTTTGGGGTTTCATTATGTGTATTCTTATATAAAAAATCATGAATTAATGTGTAATAAAGACTTGGGTTGTCATATAAAGACAACCCCAGACTGATCAAGGGATTATTTGAAGACTCTTTTCATTAAATCATGAAATTAGCATGGGTATTAGTACGAACATATGAAATCACATTAAATTCATATGTATCTAACATTTACATAATTCTGTATTGGGTATATCCTCTATCATAACCCTTAGTTTATGATATCTAGAATGATGATCAATCTGGGAAAAGTATAGAGGTCAATGTAGTAGATCAAAAAAATCATCAATATGGGGTAGAATATACTTGTTATTGATAGAAATATTCTTATGTTATTCATAATCAATATAGGGTCACATTAATCCTTTTTTATTTTTAACAAAAAAACTGGTGCACCCTACGGTGGTACCCTTTGATGAATAAATCAATTTTTATCAATCTATTAAGTTTCTTCCTATATTTATTAAAACAATCAGGGTCATTCTATATGTATTCTTGTAAATATGAGAATTAGTTCACATAAGTTATGTTAAAATATCAAAATAATGATATTTTGTAAGACCATGAATTTTTTCAGAAAATAAATTAATAAACACAAGTATAGTTGGATTATTTTTTATATTGAGTTTCTCCTGAATCTATTGCAATATATTCCAGTTTTTAATATTAATCTTGGCCATACATTTGATATAAATTCCTTGATATGATAATTTTTATAATTATACTAGTATATGATCATATGTTGGTTTGGAACATGAAACATGACTTACCTTCCTCAGAAATTGATGTTGGATTTATTTAAAGATAACTAACCCATGCCAAAAATATCATCTAACTCACCTTAGGGAATAATAACATGATTTTCAAGAATGTAACAAACCAACCCGCGTCAACTAGAAAAGTAAAATAAGGTGGTCTTCCTTGTTTGGTAAGAAAATGATTACATACACAATTCTTGAATATAATCCAAATAACACATTCAACTAGAGTACAATGATGAAGAAAGACATAAAAAAAATATATAATTCAATAAAAATTGGATAAAACAGAAAATTATGAATTATGAAATACTAAAATGTAACTATGTGACCAAACATCACCTAAAAACCATCCCTCTATATAGGTAACATATGATAAGAGAACTAGGAGTGGTACATGATGCCCTCTCTTTCCCTGGGTCTTGAAAAATAATGGCTATAGCCACCAAATATAAAAATGTGGGTGTGATAATATAGCTTAGTAGGATACTGTCAAATAATATATATAGGTTCTATTATCAATAATATAGAGGATCTTGTATATATAAAAACTAGATTCTATTTAATTTTCATAAATAAAACCATTTAAAAATATTTTCCTATTTTTCCATAAACTCATATCATTTTCATCAAACTGGGAATATATTAGGTATAAAATAAAAATAGATAAATTAATCATCTGATCAAATATCTATGAAATAAACCCTTATGTTATTAACTATGTATAAAATACAAATCACACCATGTGTTGTCTATTTGATGGAAATATGTATAAGCCCTAAAAAATACAAAACCAAACACAATTTGGTTCTGTATTATATCAATCCCTACCACTATCTATCGATATCAAAAAATTAATCCCTTTGGAACACAGACACTAGGGCCACATATGCCTATTTATTAACGATTCCAAGGTTCCTAATATGTGAAGTTTATTCAAAACCATTTCCCAAAAAATTATCAGATTTAATAAAATAACTTTTCACGTTACCACAAAAAATCTAATGATAAATCAAAAGGAATCAATATGAACATATATAAATCCCTAAATTAAAAACACTTTCATAGATTCAACTACCTTATTATTGATGGAAACATATCCACCAATGGAAAAATATAATTTAGATACTATGGATTGTAGTTATAAGACAAGTAATGATAAGAAACTATAATGGATTGATAGAAAACATCAATCGAACAAAAAATGGGAACACAATGAAACCAACACCATAACCAATATCAAATACAATGAATAAGATGAGACAAATTTCCAAGCGAGACTCACTAAAACAACCACAATGTTCAATCAATCAAAAAACTGTCTATAAGGATAAGAGATCCCAAAAATCTCAAGGGATTACTCTATGGTCTGGATAGTAGTGTTTTAGGGAAATGAATAAATATCCACTCATGTAGGATGTTTAAAATCGCCGTGTTTGATAATTTCTCTATAGGAATCCATTTCATGACATGAAATCCCACGAATAAAAGATACATGAAAAATACATCATTATGGATTAAATTTAAATTTGATTTACATTTTCATGTCATGAACCTAATTATTAGCCCGTAAACATGTCATGCCTTAATGACCCACATTTCCTTTAACCAAAAACAAATACATGATGGGTAACCCTTACACCTTGTAAATTCATCCATCAGATAAAAAAGGTCATTATTAAATAAAAATTCCCAAAACCACCTTTGGCGTTCTCCGAACATTTGGATAACACTATATGAACATTCAAACAATTATAATTTCAATCCAATAATTCAGAATCAAACATACAAACCTTAACATCAGGTCCTTTTACCCCATAAAGGGTATCTGTTTTTGAGAAGCCTACAATGAACCAAAACAAAAAAAGGAAATAAAAAATAAAAGATAAATTTGTAAGGAAGGAAATAGGGTTTTAGAATATCAACACTGCCAAAACATTCTATCACCTAAAATTCTGTATATTCCTAGACTCAAAAAAATTTGAGGTCACTACTACCTCATCAAAAATACATTCCCTCATGTTTTGTGGCTATCTTATTCACAGTTCGACAATACATAGAGAAATGAAATAATTTTTTAATGAATAACCATATCTCAATAATATATACTATAAATTAGTTTCCCAACTGTAGCGATTTGTGGATAAAGGTCAATATCCTCCCTTCCAAACAATTGGGAAGGATCTGGTCGATACCTTCTCATTCAGAAAACATAAAACATGTCATGGACATAATTCAACCTAGATAGTAAGTCCTAATTATAAACCACCATTCTCGTTTATCTAATTATCACAAAGGGGGCCACAAACCACAGTTCCAACATGCCCTCCTAACCCAATTGATGATGTCCCAAGCAAGGTGAAACACTATAAATGATCCAAACACCAACCTTAAATTCATGTGACAGATGAATAGTATCCTATTAAGATTTATGGTGACTTCTTGTCATGATAAATCTATTCTGGATCAATTTCATCCTCTTCATCAATTCTTGAATTGGACTTGTCCCAACTAAGGACATCTCTTCCCAAACCACCCTATACAAGGGTGATCTATATTGCCTCCCATAAATTTCCATGAAGGGTGACATCTAGATTAGAACCTTATAACTACTATTATAGTAATAATATACTAACGGAAAATTATTTTGGCAATATCAATTGAAATAAATAACATAAGACAAGAGGATATCCTCAATAACACAGATATCTCTATCTTTCTATCCATACAACTGTGGATGATGTGATATGAAAATTTTCAACTGGGAACTGATCGCCTATTGTAAACATTTCCAAATACTATACATGAATCTCATATCCTTATTAGAAAAAACTATAAAGGGTATCACATGAAGTCTAAGAATCTCTTGGATATATAGGTCCCTACTTTATTCCACATTCATAATCTATATTATTCGTAGAAAAAATGCACTAATTTCATATGTTTACCAATAATATCTTAAATTTAATCCTTACCAATTCGATTACATGGTTATCTAATCAAAATATTCATGGAAATTACCTCCAATTACAAAAATTAAATGGGTAAGTGTTGTCAAAAACCAAAAAAAACCATAGGTATTGTGCCTTAATTATTTGATAAGTAAGACATTGTGATACAAAACCTTAAATGTATTACCTCATCCCTAGCCACTAATACCACTTTCTAAAATCATGATAGAACATGGTAGTACCTATGTGTATAGACCAACAAAAATATTTTCCACAATCCATATACTCCTTCAATAGGGAAATATGAACAACCAACCTAATATGTAAGCTCAAAGCTTCACTGAAAGATTAATACCACTCAATTGATGTATCCCAAACATAATGTATTTCACTAAACCATTGGCACTTAGGTTCATACATTTTGTCAAAACAAACATGCTCATCAGACAATGAGTCAGCCTTCATCAAAACTAGCCATACCCACCCACCATCTTCTTTCATTACCAAGATAATCTCAATAAATAAACTCATCAAATACCAAACTTCCACTGATTCCTTTACTGCTTGTATTAGTAATTTTTTTCTCAACACATTAGTGACCAAATTACATTTTCTAGTACTATAAGTAATATCAAAATCAAAAGAATGAAAATATCTCACCCATAATATCTGTCAAATGATCAGATCCCTCTAAGTTAAAATATACCTTTGGATTTTTTATTAGAATATATCATAGTAAATTCCCCAATAAGGTAGTAACATTATGTTTAGATTTAATGCATAAAAAAATATATCTAAAGATCATTTATATGGTAGTTCTTCTCATGATGGGGTAACTATCTACATCTATATGCTACCACTTGTCTCCCTTGCATTTAGATACACCAAAACCCCATGCCCGAGGCATCCTAGAAAATAGTATAACATGAAACCAGTTCTGGATGAATAAAAACTAGAGATGAAGTCATTAAAATATTTAATTCAATAATATATCTCTAATTATAATCATTT
Organism: Viscum album; assembly: GCA_963277665.1. Taxonomy (NCBI): domain Eukaryota; kingdom Viridiplantae; phylum Streptophyta; class Magnoliopsida; order Santalales; family Viscaceae; genus Viscum; species Viscum album. The sequence continues at coordinate 1,694,545,908 of OY728140.1, read as the reverse complement.
CATTGAAATTTACACCCTTATGTGTAAAATCTATCATCAGAGTTTCATGCTTGGAGAAGTACCAAATAAACCACCTGTAATAACATGCCAACCCCAAGAAACATTGGATCTCAGAAACATTTCAGGTACAATCCTAGGAAATAAATTTGTATACCATTTCATGATCCAATGGGATTACCCCCTTATAAATATCATTCCCATGAAACATTACTTATTGAATCCAAAATTCTCACTTGGAAATATTACCTTACAAACAATGTTCTCCCAATGTTCTAAGAATGGTATCCTAATGTTTCATGCTCTCCTCCTTTGACTTGGTGTAAACCATAATATCATCCATGAATGCCAAAGCAAAATATTCCAATAACTGATGAAATATCTAGTTCATCAAATCCATAAACACTATATGATAATTACATAATCTGAATGGTATAACCTAAAACTCAAAATGCACATACTATCTCATAAACAATGTATTAGTTAAATCCTCCTCTCAAAATCTCAATTTTTTGTACCCTGACTATAGATTGATCATTTAAAACCAACAAGGCCCTTTAAGCAGGTTAAAGAGATCATCGATCTTGGGTAGGGAATATATTTTTTGATGGTCACTTAAGTTACCTTTCAATAGTCAATATAAAGTAGGAGGCTCTAGTATACCTTCTTATGAAAGTTGATGGGCAATGCCCAAAATGATACACTAGGCTGAATAAATCTTTTATCTGTGAGATCTTTATGATAGATATTTATTTTTATTAACTTAATAGGTTTTATATGATAATATGCATAGAAATGGGAATTTTCCAAGGGAGAAGATCAATAATATAATCAACCTCTCTCTATTGCATTAAACTATAAAATAATTTGAAAGACCTTGGGGTAAAAACAGACTACCAAATTTATTTTAATTCCCTTACAATGGTCTGTAGAATCAAGAAACATCTCTAAAAACTGGCATTTGATTATGGCAATATAAGGAACAATAAGCCATGCCCTTCCTGGTCTAGAGTCCCACTTACCCTGAAAAACATGAGTGACCCCATATGATGATAAGAATAGAAATCAATAGTAATAAAATTATATGTGGTCCATAATAAAGATCATTCAATCCATGCATATATCCAAGTAGAATATGTTATTATTGAGAACTATGAAGTCCCACTCCACCTTAAAGTCAAATATCATCACACAATATGCATGACTCTTAAAGCCTTGTAAGATCCACTTTCCCAAAAGAGTGGAAATATCCATCAAGCTATACATAAGATAGAAATGAAAAAAAAACAAAATTAAAACTATATTTTAAGATATATATCATTGATTATAACTTGTATCAAAAAAATATAGGACCATAAAATATAAAATAAATTTCATACGTGTAACAAAGGCAAGCCATGCTTCAGTTTTATCTAGGAAAGTCTCTTCCTCATAAGGAAACATATTATTATCTCATCAATATTCATTATTATAAACATGAAAATCACCCATAGATTTAAGATAAGACACACCACCCATGGAATCATCAGTTAGAACATGTGATCCAATGGTGAATGTGAATGCAACCTTATTTCCTTGGTACAACCGGTCTTAAAAATGCTTCATATGGAAATATTTCCAAAAAATAATGACATTTCAAGTGATATTACTAATATTTTCAATTGGTATGACCAAACCACCCCCAATAATAGAAAATAATAAACTGATATCCAGATAAAGTCCCAAAAACTATCTCTGAATAAAACAAGAAACTTTTTTGCTTCCTTTTTGAGCTAAAAGATACACCCTAGCTAACGACAACACTAATTGAAGATCATCACCAACATATTTTTCTAGATATTTCATCATTATATAAATAATAATTATCATCAACCTATTTAAAGGGTTGAACTAACCTGAGGATCATCATTGAACATATATCATAACTCAATCCCAACTCAATCCTCTGATTCTGTACTTACTCATTATTGACATGAATTGTTGCTAGATAAACCTGCTCAGAAAATTGTGTCAAATACATTAGAATGGTATAAAACATTTCTACTATGTAAAAATATTATGTTCTTCACTAAATGTAGTTTCTCGAGATAAACCATTTGATTTATTATTTTCATAAATGAATTCTAGGTAAGATACTTATGGAACATAACATGCACAATAGAATCCCACCATCTCCAACCAAGTCCACTATGAATATATAAGAAAAAACCATTAATTCCAGGGGTGTCTTCAAAATGCTAAATATCCTATATATATTATCAATAAATTATTCATATTCCTAAGGTCCTTTTCACCATGGAAGATGAGTGGTTTCTACTTAGTAAATTCAGATCCATGATCCACCACACGACATGGGTTCCTGACACACACTTGACATTGACTATGAATAATTCATATTACCTATTTAACCATAGAAGATTCCACTATATGGTTCACATGTTGATATTATATTGTATATCCCTCCCATATATTTATAAGATATATTATAGGAGTTATTTTCTTATAAACAGAAAAACCAATCAATCTAGATCAGATTCCAAAAATCAAAGTACCAACTATGGGTATTAATAATATATCAATAAACCCATAATAATTCTTTGAAATTATGAATTATAAAAATGATAGATGACTCCGTAAAGGAATATTTGGTCTAATTAAATAAACATATCATTCAGTTCTTTCAAATGACCTAAAATATCATGTCTCAAACATGGTATGAATTTTCCACCACCCGGGCTAACATTATTTTAGACGAGGAAGTGAGATGGCCTAACTATATTACTCACTTAAAATTCATATTATGCTGTTACTAACTCATGTATAATCAAGAAATAGAACCAAACATAGTAATTTTTAATAAAAATTAGACTAAAAATTCCACTAATACCATTTGTTAACGAACCAACCCAAGTCAACATGACTGGTCCCGCAAGGTGGTCCTCCACAAGGTGAGGTCAAAAAAGTATAATGGGATAAGTCTTCAATATAATAAAAAAAACATAAAACTAGAGTAAAACATAGAAGAAATATATATAATAAGATCCATACAAACCAATTCAAACTAGCTAAACTAGAAATGTCTGAATCAGAAAAGACCAAAAAATCACTTTGTGGCCAATCATCACCTCCAAACCATCCCAATACAAGGGAAATAGATGAAAAGGGAGCCATGCATGCTACATGATGTCCTTCCCTTTCTAAGATTCTTTCAAAATAAGAGCTAAGACCTCCCAATGGAAAATATAGGGTCTGAACATATAACCCCTAATAATACCACAGAAGAATAAATACATTTTCAAATATCCTGAATGAACAAGTTACATATTTTTAGAGAAATCCAATTTATAAATAGTTTTCATAAATAATACCATTCCAAATAATTTGTCTTGGTTCTTCAAAAATTCATACAATATTCATCAATCTAGGAATTTATCAGGTATAAAAGAGAAACATGTATATTTTACATGTGAAGAAATATCACTAAAATAAACCATCATGTGACACACAAGGTATAAAAGATAAACCACATCATTTAAGCTCCTTATTATGGGAATATATGGTTGAAATAAAATATTTCTAAACAAAAAAAAGTTTTTTAAAACTGATATCAAGTCCTTTCACAGTCTTTCAATATCAAAAAAGTATCCCTTAATAGGGAAACATAAACTGGGGTTACCTATTTCTATTTTTTAACACACCCAAGGTTCCCAATGATCCCCGTATGATCAAAAACATTATATAATCATGCACAAATATAATTAAAACTCCCTTTTCAGCAAAGAAAAACCATTTAGAAAATAAATCAAATGAATCAACAAGAACAAATCTGAATCCATGAATTATAAACGGTTTCATAGATCAACATAGTTTAAGAATGATGGAAACATATCTTCCATCAATAAAAAATATTCATAATCCACCGAATTTACTTAAAAAGACAACAAAATATAAGGAACAATAATGTATCAATAAAAACCCAATTGATCTTGAATCAGAATCACTACACAACCAACACTAATTTCATGAACATAGGTAATGAATAAGTAATAACCACTTACCCAGATAGAAACCATTAAAAACATGATGATAAATCACTGAACAAATGATCTGAATAGACTGTAGAAACCAAAATCAACGACTATAGGTTATATGTCTCAAGAGGGATGGTTGCGGCCAAAATAATAGTGATTCAATCATGTTTCATGTATAAAATCAATTTAAGATATAATTTTATGATGTGAATCCCTTTCATGGTGTATAATATAATGAATAAAAGATAAATTAAAAAATATTTCACCTCTGAAAACATTAAATCTTGATTAAAATTTTTACTTCATGAACCATATTCAGAGTGTGTAATAATTTCAGGCCTTGATCTAACTAAGGTAATTGTCCCTACAAAAAATACATCATTTTTATCATTTTCATGTCATGAATTCGTCAAAAATACATAAAATTGTCAAGATTTTGTACATAATCGCAAAACCTCCTCTAGTGCTCTCAGTACTCATGGTGATCCCTCTAAGGAAATTAACATAAATATAACTCAAATACATTAATTAAAACATACATACATCCCAATACATTAGATTAATTTCTCCATAATTATCTCAATTTCAAAGTAGCCGGCAATGACCCCAAAAAATAGATTGATACAAAAAACCTTGATAAGGAATACTTAATTGATTGTAACTAGGTGTAATAAGGAAGCACATTCCCACAAACATCAACTAGAGAAGAATCATATGCTTGGGATGTAATAATAATACCATTAGAAGTTTTTTATTCTAAATCAACATATAATATTTGGGGATGTACTATATTAACCATAAGATAATATTTAGATATATAATTGTTGGCATATATAGAATAAAATAAGAAAATATCAATTTTAGAGTGGACGTTAGGTGTACCCTTAACCACATCATTGTAAAACACTTAATAAAAAATAGTTATTACATGAGATTTTTCTTTTTATCTGGTATTATGATGTTTTCAATGTTGATCATCATCATTTACAACCAAATTTTGTAACAGTTTTGAATAATTCCCATACTTCTTACATATAAAATAGTAGAAAATTGGTGGTGAATTCTATTGTTATTTCTCTCTATTTCCATAATTATCTAACATCCTCCAAAAAATTTGGTAATATATTTCCCAATATAATTCCATTACACATTTGATGAATTTACCAATAACCTTAAAACATTTTCTCCCATGTTTCCTCCCACATTTTGATCCGAAATTAAATATCATCTTCTTCTCTCCATGTTTTTAAATTTTTATTCAAATTCCATTTTTCATTTCTTTTCCATACCATGATATTGATGGGAATTAATAATATTCATCTCATCCATTAGATCACATCTAATTATCTATTCATATAGATTGATGACCTTTTGGGTAACATCATTTGGATACTTGGTTTTAATCCATTTAAGAAGTGATAACCCTACATTTATAATGGATTATTATAATGTAAGCGTACATCCCATGTCTTGTAAAATTTACCTCATAAGTAATAATGGATTCATTATACATATATTTTTACTCAATGAATTCCTCCACAATTTTCATAAAAATAATATGAGTAAAATACTTATTGATAATTAAGATCTTAAACTCAACCCACTCTAAGGAGTCAATTTATTCCATTTTCTTCATGTTCTTGATAATATCCCACCATTAATATGGCTCACCTTCAAAATTATAAAGTGAAAAATATATAATCTCATGTTTTTAATACTACAGAACAAATGATATCATTTTAGTGGTATTGATCCATTTCTCATAAACTAGTGGCTTAGTGGACCCCCTCAAATAAGGTGGGAGTTTCCTCATGATGTTATGAAAAAATTTAGTTTTCTTTTATGGTCATATGGAATATCAATGTTATTCATATATTAAGATGTTTTTTAAGCTTAACATTGATATTTTTCATTATGACACTTATTGAATTTGGTATCTTAGGGAAAAATCCTTGAATTGTCCAACTTATTCATAATTAACATTATTTCTTCAGGTTACAACCATTGACTAAAACCAAAATCATACTATGATAAATAATAATCATAGTTAAAACCCATGTAATCATCAGAAATAATTTATAGGATATCTAAATCATGACACCTTTTTAAATGACATAATAGGGTTAACCTATTTAATTCATGATAATTACCAAAGCTTTAGGATTTTCCCGTATAATTAAACATATCCCTAGGGTTCTAAATAGAGTTATCTTATCTTAGTTTTTATAGGTTAACTAAAACCTAATTTGATGTCAACTATTGTGACCCATACATTTTATACAGCGATATCAAATCTTAATATATGAATATTCATTACATAACATAAAAATTGACATAGAAAACATATATGTATAGTTTCTTTGGAATTGAAGACACATAAATAACTGTTTCATGGTAGATCTACATCGTCTCCCAGTAAGTTCTTCATAATTAGATCCTTTTTTAGAAATAACATACTTTATACCTTTCTATATACCCTATGGAAAGAAAACAAAATAAATTTTGAGATTTGGTGGTCAGGAAGGGTAAATAAGTGATATATTAATGGCATATATACATAATATGAATATAGTACTATAGAAAAGATATTAACATTTTAAAAACATTCCATACATATCATAGATCATAATATTGATTCATGGAATAAATCTTTGATGTTTATAATAAATGAATCATAACGTAATCAATGAAATTTAGCCATAATAGCCTAATATAATCATAATACATGGAATTTCAGTATACAACTAACCATAGAAAGTCTTCTTATTAATATTCAAGGCTCTATGAAAAGACTACCATTGTCAAAAAATTTCATTCATCGACCCATCATTGTAGTCAAGGTTCACTCACAAGACTATAATAGTGGAAAAATATACATAATAAACTAGGTTCAGTCCCCATCGCAATCATATTTATCAAATGAGATATCAGTTATTATCCAATGAATTTGAGGGATACCTCAGTACCACCCATCATATATTGAAAACAATAAACATTTGTTCCTTGAGATAATAAAAAATTCATTATATCATTACCCATGAAATGAAATTTCATTCAAGAACATTTTATTATTTCATAAAACCTGGAAAAGGAACGGGTTTCATAGATACTATACACTCATAAACATAACATATCTTGAGAAAGAATTAGGATGGTATCCTTGGATAATTTTCACATAAATCATAAGTAACATTAAAGGTTTCTGTATTTTATGAGTCAAAAGATAATTCAAGCATTCTTGAATAAATGAATATTCCTTTAAAATAGATTTTTAAAAATAAAAATATGGGTAAAAATAAGATTTAAAAATAACTTCATAATATTAAAAATTATATTTAAATCATTTTAAAGAAACATTTATTTGAAATAAAATTTTTTTTTGATATATGAGAGAAAACAAGTTGATGTTCAAAAAAAATATAATTATTATATCTTCAATTAATAAATGTTAGGAAAATTAATTAAAAATATACATTTTAAAATAATAACCATAGGATAATAAAATTAATAAGTATCTTGATATTTTTATCATAATATTTCATCATCAGATCTTGTTGATAAACAATCCTAAAAAATAATGAGATTGTAGCATAAAACCCTTACCTCTTATATGAATTATATTTTAAAATTTTAAACATCTAGTATATTAAAAATAGGTTTAATATACATATCATTCTAGAATCATACTCATAGATATATAATAATACATGGTTTATTTTTACATAATAATCACTTATTTATTAAAAAATCATTATTAATATAATTATTCTAGGTGATAATTGCTTCGTTGTTCTTGTATGATTTGGTTTGGTAGTTTAAGTCCTTGTATATTGACCATAGTTCTATCATATTAAAAATTACAATAATGGTATAAATATAATATATATTAATTTTATATGTGAATATAATTATATTAATCTATAAATTTTTGGGATAGAAAAATTAATAACATCATTCATGGTAACAGTATGTCATACATATGCATGAACGTGGTTTTCATTTTTCAACAGATGTGATGAATGAATGGTGATTGTTAATTCACCATTACAAGATAATTAATGTTTCATATATATCATATATATATTTATCAAATTAAACTACATTTCCATACAATTAAAATATATTTTAAAAATGAATTTCATCGCTTCGTGGACATGGTAGTCCACACGTACACACGAGCGACACTATCATTTCCCAAATGATTAGATGATAAGAAGCTAAACATTATATTATTATTCTAGAATTATAATTATATCATTAATATCATATGTAAATATTAGATCCATTGTAATACCCATACATAAAATATGAAAATAAACCATGAATTATATCTCTACATAGAGATGGTAATTCGTACGTACACACATGCGATACATTAATTTCCAATTTGATGAGAATGATTGTATAATGGAATTTTCATAATATTTAAAGTATTTAATTGTTTTTAAGATATAGAGTCTATTAACTTATGAATATTATAAAATATTTAACGGTTCTTAGAATTTTTTTAAAAGAATGTGATCGGTTAAGGTGATTACCTCTTATTTGAAATGTCTCTTTTAGAACTCCTATAATGGGTTCAGGGGTTAGTCTTTTGGGAAGACAAGAACATATAGTATTGGTAAATATAAGTTAATAATATATATGTTTTTATTTTGGTTGACCTATAGGACTCAATGTATTTTCAAGAAGAGAAAATTTTGGTTCCTTATATAATTGAGTGAATGAGCACTCTTAGAATGTCATAAAATAATAAATTAATATAAATTAGTTTTGATGCCAAAATGTATCCAAATGTGTATGATTAAAAAAAATAAGATGTATAATTTTATAAAAAAAATTGTAATTTTTTTAAGGTTTGGATCACATTATTATCTTTATCTTTTATTTTTAACCCCTCATTAGCCCTTTTGACAATTATTGTAATATTAAGTTTTCTACCCATTAAAGGTTAATAATGTTACTTTAAAATTAAAAAAAACTCATTAATTTATTATGTATGATTTTTAAACCATATCAAATTATATATTTTAAATTTAATATTTGTATAAATTTTATACCATTTATTAATTAATATATATTATAAAATTCCATTAATGTAATTTTTAATAATTTTCATTTAATTAAAATTTAAATATATAAATAAGAATTAATTAATAGAATATAATGATTTCACTCCTCCATAATATGTCATATTGATCTATGAAATTCATGGGGCACATTAAATCATTCATATTATATTAAATTTAATTTTTTTAATAATTTTGTATTTGTTTTCTAGTAAAAAGAGAAATATTAAATTAGTGTTTGAGAATATATTTAGGTCATTTTATAATTATACAAAATTAAAAAAAATATCATAAAAATAATTTTATTAATCACCAAATAGACACTTATATTCCCTCATAAAGTTATTTTTCCCCTATGTGGACACATAATATATATTATAAACCAGAAGAGTGACATTTTTTAATTTTCGTTGATTTAAATATTATATAGTTTAATTTAATGGAAATGTGTCCAGTATACAAATACATTTATATAGTAATGTGATTAGGGACGAATTACCTACATAAAATAAGAATTTATAAGAAAAATTATGGACCTAACACATAGTTTAAAACTATATTAATCATATTTTCCCTATATTGAGTTGATGAATTTTACCATTATTAATGTTCATGTTGACCAATAAAAGGAATATTAAAAAAAATTTAATCACCCTGGTGATAAATAATTTATTAATTTTATAGAATAAATTAACTATAAATTAATGAAAATAATTTTAATATAAGGTCACAAAATTCTAAGAAAATCACTTATTAAAAAACATTATTAAGCATAAAACTGAATTTATTATTATCATATGCATAATGAAATTATTGGATGAAAGCTAAAACATTTAATTGAATATATAATATATAAATTTCATTAAAATATTTTACCAATACCGATTAGTTTAATTTATTAGGATAAAAATACATTATTCTCATAAAAATAGGGTTTCACAAAAACAAATATTTTTCAAAATGATTTATTTTATCATTAATAATTAATTGATAACAAATTAATTCATTTTACCCTTGTGTAACCCATACATTTTCATAATTTAGGTATTCCTATTGATAGCCTCTAATCCATTTAGGTAGTTGACTATAGTATTTTAATGGTATATCATGGTTCATCTAAACTGGATATTGCATGTAACGCAAGATATCAAAAAAATTAAATTTATTTGATAAAATATATTTCATTAAATCTTGTGCTATTAAAATTGGCCTTTATAAATATCAATAAAAAAGATACATAATTTTTAGACAGTTTTGAAACATAATTCCAATAATGTTAAATCATCCCTAAACATGTTAATGATCCTCAAAATCATATTATAAAAAATTTCCATCATATTCCATTGAATGGTTTATGACACTCTATATAACCAAAATATAATTTTTAGGTAAGAAATTTTACCATATGGGTATGTGATAGTGGTCTTTACCAAATCCTTTAGGGATAAATGAGTCTAGTTTTACCCATAATAAATAACTATAAAATAGAAAAAAAAATTATTTCTAAAAAACCTATAAATAATTTCATCAATGAATATGAGTAGAAAATTATATTTCTATATGGAAAAATTTAACATCTTTCTTTCAATTAGATCCCTCCCCTTAGATTCCTTTTCATTATGTTTTTTTTTTCATTTTTCACATTAGTAAAAAATGAAATATCCTTTCTTAGTAACATCTTGTATAGGAATGACCCATGAAATATCATAAAAGGAATAAATGCTTACAATATATATTACTTTAACCACCTTTTCTCTCACATGTTCTTTTATGGTGGAATTTAATCTTCCTAGCCCATTAACTCTTTGTTTATAATTTTATTCCATAAGAATCCTATATATTGAGAGTGAATTTATAATCCCATTGATGTTATAAATTTATAATCCTTTATTATATTTGTACCTTCGCAACATAGATAATCTCATTTTATCTCATGGTTTGTTTGGTTTCCCATAGATAATGATCGAAAGTGAGTCGTTATCATGCAAGATTGAATATTTCATATGTATAAGAAAAAGATTAAGCTAATGTTCTTTTCCGTTATCACAGTATAAAAGACTATTGTCCCAAAAGGTCCCAATTTATTCTACATGTTTTCTCAATTGAATGTGAAAATAAGATTTTTTTATTTTATTTTCATTTCCCAAAAAGCATTATCCTTATTTTTTCATAGTGGAAGGAATACTATATCTGGTGTATATATTTGATTTTAAATTTTTTTTCTAGAAAATTAATCACATTGTTGAAAAATATCTCCCTCACATGTATCAAAATATTCCTTAATTTTTATGAAAGTAGTATTTTCATCCTCAATATCTACATAAATTTATTATACTTATGAATAAAAATTTAATATTCAAAAAAAAACTCTCCAAATATGGAACAGAGTTATTATCCTGCTCTAGATTAACACCCATATTCTCATTTCTTACCATTAAAAATTTTAGGAATAATTTTTCTCATCATCCACATGAGATTATTCAATCAACTATTATTTAACAAATTATTCTTAATGATTTTATTATAAATAATCTTATATCATTTAAAATCATGTTCAATTCCCTCCAACTGTTGGTTATTTAAAATTTTTAAGAAATTAATCTCCTAATTTTTTTCATCATATTTAAAAATAATATTTTTTCCCTATATTTATAATAGCTCCTCATATGGAAATGAAGAGTCTAATATGGATGATAGTCACCTCTTAGTAAAAATACATAACAAAAACAATAAATTTAGTGTGATATAATATCTACCTACTCTAATACGTAGGCCATTTTATCTTCTTAAAGTATATGTAAATGATCATACAACTACTTGTACAATCACAATGGTGAGATGTAATTATTCTAATCCAAACTGATGAAACATTTATAAAAGAATCATTTTGATGAATTATAAAATACAAAATTGATAAGTTAACATAAAAATATTCATGAAAGTGAGGGAATGATTAACCATCAATTTATATTTATGTTTTTGTGGGAACTTATTTGAAGAATAGTGTTTCACACTTCATTGACACTAAAAGTGGAAAACTATTATAATTTATTCTTATAAGGAACAATTTTATTATATATTTAATATATTATAGAGTATAATTTATTGAATTGATGAAAAGGATGATCACATGGAAGTTATTGAAATGTCTATAAAATTAGATCAGATATGATTTATTATTTTTGAGTGTGTTTTTTTCAGGTAAAGGTAATAGTAGGGGAAAATTCATAAGAATATAAGAAATTTCCTTAATTTCATCTAAAATATTTTATTTCCCTTTCTTATTATTCATTTTAGAATAATTTTTAAATTTTATTTTGAGGTCGAATATCTTGATTTTTTTATTTTTTTGAAGTATTTTCTATATTTATAAAAAATATATTATTCATATTTTGGTATTTAGATTGTTTCATATATATATTTTGAACTTTTCTAGGTTCATATCTAACCTCTTATTGATTTTAAAAACCACTACATGTAAAAAAAAGTCATGGTAAATTTTCTATGGCTCATTTTTATTTTACTAGGAAGTTTCTCTTTATCTCATGAAGATATATTTATATATAATTGTCCCATTTACAAATGATTATTTTAAATATTTGAATCTATTTTTTCCAAGATTGAATCTTATTGAGACTTTTCTTTTTCAATTTCCATAAAAATGGTTTAACATAACCAACACTTCATCTTTATAATTATTTTACTAAGTCCTTGGTTGATTTTAAAATTTTTTTATTGGGTGGTTTTATAAACTAAGGGAAGTGGATTGCCTAATAATTACTTGTTCTTTTTAGGACCAAATGGGATCGTTTCTAAAGTCAAGATTATAGTTATTTAATAATATATCAACCCTATATTTTATCCAAAGTCCATATCATATAAAATTGTCATTTCATATGGTTATCCAATCGTATGACTGTTTTTAAAAAATGTGCTTGACTATCCAAGAATAACACATTGGTAAGGTTGCTCTCTAAGATATTTATTTTGATTTTGGAAATCTAATTTATTAAAAGTTTGATTAGTATTGAGATTAATAAGGGGAAAGAGTTTGTATTTTATTTTATATAGATGTGAATTTATTTCTACCCTCTAATAGTGTAGTATTCCTTTCTATTCACTCTTCATATCCTTTAATTTTTATAGTTTTTTTTAAGTTCAAGTGCGTTGAAAAGTTGTTCTTCATCAATTTTATTAGTTTAGTTCCCTTTCGTAGATTGGTCAACCACTTTCTGACCATAAATTGAAATCCATTTTTTGAATTCATCCATGAGTGGGAGGAGAGTTCCTATTAAGGTAACTTCCAAAGAAAATTCATAAACGTGTTCTAGACCTCCTGAAAGGCCTATCTTTCATCAAGAAAAAAATTAGTGATTTAACTTCACAGTTATCCTTTTAATATTTCTGGACAGAACATCATAATAAAGAATTTTTACACATGTTCCCATCTTTCAAGAATATTTTTTCTAGAGATGGAAACTATTTTATTACATTTATAATTGAAACCCATTATTTTCAACTCATCATCACTCGATACTTGTAAAAAAACTATTTTTATTTGTTGAAAATACCTTCCAATAAACTCTAAGTTTTCCACATTAATAATTCCATTAAATGTGGATAGTGGTGATATATATTATTTAAAATACCATTGTTTGGGATATATGTGTAAACATAATGGAATATATATTATTTGACACACGAATATGATGATACACCCTCATTTTAGGTCATTGAAAATTTTGATGAATTATTTGTGGTTAAAATTTTTCATCATTATTTTCCTCAACTGACTCTCTTAAGATTTCCTTTTTAATTTTTTTCCTTAAAGATCAAATATATTTTTATATTTTAAAATATAATGTCCTTAACTCCTTGAAAGTTAACCTAGTGTGTATTCACTAAGTGATATTTTTTAATTCTCAATGATAGACATCATATTGGACAAAAAAATGTATTTTGATTTTCCATTAATATTTTTAGAAATTAATTTTTTTATAAATATATTTCTCTTAGATTCATGAAGAGTTACATGATAATGGGGGGAAAATTTGGTAATCGGTATTTAATTATATATAATATTAAAATATAAAAACAATATAGATTTTGGAAATTATGGTTTAGATCCTCAAGGAAGCTGAAAAGTTGTTTACAATTTAAAAAACACCATAAACAACTATAATAAATCAAAATTGAGAAAAACAATTTTCTACAAAATCAGTTGCTGACGATGAATGATGAATTTCAATGAAAAGTGGAATGATTAAGAGTATAATAACAAAAATATATATAATGACATAATGAAACATTAGAGGTATTGCATCATTCCAGAAAAATATTTATTTTTTAAAAAATAAAGTCAAATCAGCAATCAAATACATACAGACAAAACTTATATTAAGATAATTTACTCAAAATTGAATGATTTTTTTTCATCATTCGAAACTCACTAAATAAAAAATAAAAAAAATAATGATATAATTTAAAAATGAAATGAAAATGAATATAATTAATATACCCAATAAAAATTATTCTAAAATAGAATTTGTAGTTGAATATCACTGTCAATACAAACAATTAAATGAATTTAAAATAAGGGATAGAAAAATAAAATAAGAATAAAGAAATAAGTTATACATTGATCTACTACTCCCAGTATAGTTCTGTCTCTATCCCAAGGAATATTCCTTAAATTCCATTATATCTTTATCAAATGTATCTAGCCAAACACGCATATATCCAATTTACCTTTTTTATATTTTATTTCAAATATCATCATGTTAAATTGGGAAATGGATGAAACACCTAAATTATCTTAATTCAAGATACTGTCATAAAAAATCCATTCAATTTTCATGAATCTCAATATGATTAAGTTTACCATATGTCATTGTGATGGTAGCATTATCAATCCACTTAAATAACCTCGACCACGTGTATGTTCCATTAATTGATTTTCCTAATCAATGTAGAATTTTCATATAAAATTTCATGAATATTTATAATTATCATTTCAAGAAAAAATATTATGTTTCACCAATAAGGGAATAATTCTTGTTTGACCACCTCAAAAAGATTTTATCCCACACATGAATTATGCATAGTTTCACATTATAACAACCATTCATAGTGGCTTTATTTTGAATATAAATGAATCGGGTGATCCACAACACTATTATTTTCCTTTGTTAAATTAATTTTCATTATTTTTCCCATTTAAATAAATCACTAAATATATTTCAAATCATATGATCAATTAGATTCTTAGAAGTTCCCCTACACAAATGAGGTTAAAATCAAATTCTCCATACTACAATATTAAAATATATGAAACTATGGTTTACATAAAATTCATAGATTCATTCCATTGAACACCTTAGTCAAATTATCTTTAATAATCTAGTTAATTCTTATAGAGAAAATAAAGTCCCTATTTTCAATAACCTAACTTGTACAAAATTTAATGAAACAAAATCATTAATAAATAAATTATTCTCTAAAAACAACATTTCCTTCATTCAGTAAGCTTGAATGGTGTCAAAAATTCAACCACACAACACGATCATGATCAAGGATCATCTAGATCAACCAAATATAATATAATATTATGTTTATATTCATACGAACTCATTCAAGATACATTATATTCTGATATATCACACGTAAGAGATTTGGACACTAGCTTTAGGCACTGGTCGACTTTTAAGGCTTTGCTCGATCATCCACATTTCCCTCAATATGAATGGATTCTATATGTCCAAATTTATTTTTATTAAATATATTTTTTTATTGAATTACAATATTATGTTATAAGAGTGACACCTTGTCCCTTAGATTGATTAGATAAAAACTGAGCTTCAACCCCTATTTCAATCATCTTAGAGCCGATTGAACTTATGAGGCACAAATATTTTTATGGACATTGAAATATCATAGTTATATTATTTATAATTTAATGTTCAGTCTTGTTAACAATTTATCCTCATTTCATGATCAGTAGGGCGCAACCTTAATAGTACAAATTTTCTTCCTCGTTAAATATAAGAAATTATCTAAACCGTGATTGCTGAAGGATTCAGGTCTATTAAGTATTATCAGAACAACAAGTCTTCATGAACATTTGACATTAAGCATACATCTATCATCTTTCTTAATAGTGATTTGAGTGAAACAGGTTAATTTTTTTCTGCAATGGTTACATGGGAATTATGTAATGAGATTTCGACAGATGAAATTAATTTACATACACAATCAGTGTTTTTTTATTCCCCCATAGGGTAGTGATTAAAATTATTGTAAAAATATTTGTAATAGGATTATTATATAAAAAACCCAATAAATAATTTAAAAATAATTATCATATGTGCAGTGGATATCTATTTTATAATCACAAATTCTCTTATAGAGATTTATCTTACACATATCCAACTAAAAATTATCTTACATAACTATAAATTAAAAAATATCTTCTGTATATACGATTATTTATGATACCCTATATAAAATACCAACATATATATGTTTAAATCATTAAAAAACAGAAATCCATTATACTAAAATGTTTTAAAATTTAAATTTTCTATAAAAATTTAATCCATAAATTTTATGATTAAATTATAAACAAACATGATTAAAATTAATATGTAAAATAATATAAAATATGAACATATAATTTTAAAAACATAAAATCCAACACCCACAAATATTCTAATAAAAACACCATTAGTTTCAATAAAAAATATTGTCATTAAAAAATATTAAAATAAAACAAAAGTAATTTAACAATTAAGCCCTCAAAAACACATATTATTTTTATAATATCCTTTAAATTTTTATTTTCAAACAAGTTCTCCAATTATCATCCATTAACCTTTATATGAAAATTTAGTCCCTAATATTATCAAAATATCAATGAATTTTTGTTCAAAAATGTAGAAATTATTGCCACATTACAACATGATATTAAACTATAATGAAATTGGTTATCTCTAATTGGTTAGTAACTATGAATGGAATATTTAAAGGGACCACATTAAGATTTGGTGGTGAAGAACACAACTATGTTTGATCATGTGAGATAATACCAAGGAGATGGTTTGGTCTAATAGGATAGTTCCCCCATGTAATTATTCTATTTTATTGATTGTGTGTTACTATTTATCTCAAATAAAAATGTTCAACCAACTCCAACCAATATCCATTTCCCATTAATATATACATTCATAGGTTATGACTTCATCTTTCCATGACCAACTATTCATGGAGACTCAAATAACTTAAATGTTATACACTTATGTATCGTACCAATGGTCAATGTCGGATTATGAATTCATATTCTTGGGTCCATTAATATCTATTTGTGGCTCTCTTATAAAGAACCTGAATCCTTATGTCAATTATTATTATTTGTAATCAAACATGTGGTTAGTGTCACATGACCTTACACCACCTTACATAGAGGTATGAGAGTCATGACTAAAAACTAATTTCCCCCTTTTGGGGTAGTATATGAAATCTTGTGATGTTATCCATGAAATTTTTTGTCTTTCCCTTGTTATGTGTACTACCCCAATCATTTGGCCAAATCATTATGACTATAAACTAAGGTGATATATGTTACATGATTTATGAACATAATCTCTATCACCCACTTGATTATGGTGTATGACCATAAAACAAACATGGAATGAGATGAAAAATATTCTAGGTTTAAAACTCAAAATGGGATAGATGCGAAAACGTTGAGTCTCCCCTCACGAGGAATGAAACACACATAACATAGTAAAAATTGAAAATTCAAAAAGGGTAAAACATAAAACCTATCATGTTGAAACCTCATAGTGGGTTTCCTTTGAAAAATCTAAATTCCTTACCACGGATCATCTCCTATAAAATCATAGCCAAAATATAGAATACTAATTCAGACTACCATTTTTCCCTATAAAATGTGTTTTAATCATTCTTTTCGTTATCCCAAGAAACAAATTAGATCACATCACATATTTTCATGATGATAATAGGGAAAATAGTCTATATAAAATCACATTAATTTACACTACATATGGTCACTTATTTATAACCATAAACTATTTAGTGTGGCATATTTCATGTTGCTTGACAATTTGGATTCAGTGTCAGATCATTGCAACCTTCCCACTTGAATAAGTGTCTCTACACAATATTCCATTATATAATGAAAATTTCCCCTCATATATTTATGAGATATATGTACATATAAACATTAATAAAAAAATTATTTTTCAATGAACCTATACTAAAAAACACCCCACTCTATGCAAAATCAGGATTTGTATAAGGGGGAATTAGGAGAAATTTTTTTGGATTGATTCCTTCTCTAAATGTACAAGTAGTCAGATCCACATATCATATCATGTGTATAGCCATGAATCCCATTTCGATTCTACATATAATTCTGGTTATCATAAAAATAGTGTAGGATATTTTTCTACTCCTTTTTATATATAAAATAATTACACTATGTAACCCTCTTGGAAAATGTAGGTGATATCATTCCCCAACATCAGTAACCAATAAGGATTACAAAATATTCATCGATATCTAGTAATATCTAACATATCATAAGAATTACATATAACTATGATTTGGTTTATCATTCTCAATGTATATCACCTTTCATAATCAATTTTAATATTCCACAAACAGTATATAATTCTTTATTTTCATTCTTTAATGTGTAGTATGATGTTTTGTAGAAACATTGGGATATTTCTTTTCTTCAATTATCAATATATATATTATTTTAAATATCATTGAGATACCTTATCTCTTTCCCTTTTTCTTCTTCCCTATTATTTATTTAGTGAAAATCAAAACAATCCTTGATTTGTGGAACTAATTCTTGTTATTTGATACACAATTCCTATTATGAGATTTTGTGTTTTGGTATATCTAGAGCTACATTCATCAGTTAAGTTGGCCTACTAAAGGGTGTTGTATCAGTTATTCTAGATCTTTCATTTCATTAACTTATAATAATAATATTTGTGTACCCAATATAACATCTTCAGACTTCCTAAAAAATTGTGAATTCAATCTTTCACAAATCTCTCACATCAGATATCCTCAAATACAAGGAATCATGTCCCCATCTTCTTATGTATTCCTAGAGAACCAATATCTAATTATTTATAAGTATCTTCCCAAATTATTGATTCTTTTATTCCTCAAAATATACTTATAATAATCCCCAGTATACATAAAAACTAGTAGTGATTGAATCACCTATTTTTTAGATCCAATTTATTCTTTAATTTTTTAAAACATGACGGAAAAATGTAATAATAATATTTTAATTTGAATAAACATCATATAATCATCAGATCTAATATAATCATACGTTTAAATAATTTTTATGTGAAAGTTGTATGATCAAGGACATATAGTTCATTTCATACTATTATAATCCAAAATTTACACCATGATCCTAAGGTATGTCAATCATCAAATGATATGAAATGATTATGCCAATATAAACCCTTTCTTCCACTATAAGCTCCTCTATGTCATGGGGAACTCCTCATTGTTTCACATAAGTATTTTTTAATCTCACCATCTTCACCACTATGGTGTGGTCTCCATTTCATTATCATTTTTCATACACTATTCTCACCATGGTTTCCAAAAATTTGTCATCACCAATCATTTCCTATTTCTCATTATTGTTGTTCATTGTTTATAATTATATAGTTATATTATGCCACGTTAGTTAATTTTACATTGGAATACTCACAACTGTTGTAACTCATCAATAATCATGATTCTATCCAAATCATAATGATGTATTTTCAGGAAATAACACCCCATAAATTTTCAGGATTAATTATCTTCACAATAATACATCTTAATTATAAATGAAATTAATTCACACACCAAGGATTTTCTGTATTTTTTTTAGTGAGAATAGGTTTATAAAGAATCATTTAAATTTCCTTTATTCATACAGAATATTTCATTTATGTCTCTTGTAACATGTGAATAGTTTTATATAGAAATAAAGACATGTGAATTACCTTTATGAACATTAATTTAATATTCATGTGGATCTCAGACTATATTTTATTAAATAGTGAAATATGTATATTACCATTACGTAACAACATGATTGAACTTTATATAGCTAGTCATACCTCTTGGTTACCATTACATATGTTTATTTTTACCATTATTTAGTTATTTAAATTCCTCTATCACCTTTTAACATGTCATAAAATGAAAAAAAAATTATTATTTACTACTTGGGATTTACATTATTCAAGTAAATATATTTCGTAATTATCATTTCCTAGCCTTCTAGATTTGAAAATTACACTCACATAGTATAACATCCCAAAAACAGACACTCATGTATATATTACTAAAAACATATGATTTACATTTCTAGACATAATACCAAAATATATTACCCAATTGTTTCCATCCAAAATATTATAAATATTATATAAATATTGGAACACTTATATATACAATGATGTTTTTGGGTCAGATTGTTAATGAACTAGGTTTAACTATTACATAAACATTCTAATGTATTTAGGTGATTATTTTTTATAGTAATCTTGGATATTATTTTCCCAAATTAAGTCTTCATAATTATTCCAACCCATCCTTATTCCATATAAGAAACATTTAAAAATTAGATATGATCACAAAAACTCATTAATGGCCCAAAATGTTGACATATGTTAGTCTCATAGAAAACATAAAAAACATATATGATGTTTACATTTTATATTTTATTCATTGATTGTATAAAATAAATCATAATTGCATTTAAATAAAACTTTTTATAAATGATAACATTTAAAACATGTAACTATAAATTAGAAACCCTTTCAGGAAACGTATAGAATCGTATTCAAAACTAATGTTCACTTGCGTTATAACTAACTGGACCTAATAAAATAAATATGAGAAACCAACATGGTTAACTCCGTAATTTATTCATTGAAGACTAGAAACATTAACCAATTCATCAATGGAATATTTTAGGATCACCAACTATATTATCATTATTGGTATCACTATTTCAAATATTCTATATCAATCTCTCCAATTTTTGTAAGCTTTAGTAGTCTCACCCATTCTTATAAGGTGTATCATGCTCACTTGTCATCATCTATAATGTTTAATTATCATGTAATGAAAAAAAATTATTATTACATATTTTCATAAACCATTTAAAAAACCATTTAAACCTATAATAAATATAATTTTGGATATTTAAATATTCATCCATTCAAAAATCAACCCATTATCAAAATTAAAATACATAGAACAAAGTAATGAAAGGTTTTTATTTGAAGAAATTTGGGAATATTATAAATGAATAAAAAATATGAAATAAATATTGTGGTGGTGTAAAAACCCTTTGAAACCATTTCTGTTAAAATAAAACATTCATTTTTACTTTTGTAATTAAATTCAAAACATTCTATATAAAATTTCTAAAAAGACACCGTTTGAAAATATATTTTTTGAAATTAAATAAAAACAAAAAAATATTCTTTATATTTCATTTATGTCCATATAAATATATATGTAGAATAATTCTAAGAATATCAAAATGGAATTATAGTAGTTATAAAATAATCATTAAAATATTTAAAATGACTTTTTTAGCTAAAGTGTCTCTTACCTCGAGTATGACGTGACAAGTATGTTCTTTTTCTTCTTCTTATTTATAAAACCACATTTTATTTACACATTATTCCATATATGTTTAGTAATCCAAAAAAAACTAATACCCATATAACATGGGTATTGATGCAAGGAATGGATTTGGGTAGGTATTTTCCAAAATGGAGTGCTCAAAAAGTGTGAGGATTAGATTATAGAATGATTCCTTTTATAATATATGGATGTGGAACTCTTGGAATTACTTGATATATTTAATAAATATTAATAAATATTAATTTTACAGTTGTTGAGAATTGATATAATTTCAATAAAAAATAATTTTGAATAAAAATCCTCCAATCCCATTAAATTTGGAATACTTTAGGTGACGGTTTCATATTTATGTCTTCATTTTAACCGCCCTAACATTTTTTATGAATATCACAGTATCAATTTTTTTACCTTAAAGAATTCAAGAAAGTAACTATAAAATGAATGTATATCAATAAATGTAAAATGGTTTAAATATTCAACCACATCCCATTTACTTTGGTGATGATAGTATTTTTATAAATTTTAAATCATTTGATAAATTATTATCTATTATAAAATATCATTCAGTCAATTTTTAGAAATATTCAAATATTTTGACATAAAAACATTCCTGAATGGTATGTAATTGTAAAATAAAATTTTTAAAAATCAATTAAAAATTATAATTAACCATAAAAGTTGTCTGATTTCATAAGTCAGTGAAAAAATGTTATGTTTTAGTTTTTGATATGGTTTAAATTAATTTTATACTACGTCCACAATCATTTTTTCAGTGTCCTATAAGTGTTTAAGGAAATTATATAATTACTAGTTATTAGAAATAAATTACCATGAAAAAATTATTTTTTAAGATCAAAATAATCATTAATATTAATTAAAAATGTATTTTTATATAAATATTAACACATAATATTAATTTCAATGCTAGAGAAATATATTTTGTATTTTTCATTTTTTAAGATTATATACTAGACATCTTCAAAGAAAAATAGATTCAAAATTACATGAAATAGAATATGGGATGAGTGTGGTCAAACCCCATTCATAAAATATATTAAAGTAATGTTTTTGAGTTATTTTTAGTCTGTATCATATTATTTTTAACCTTGATTACCCGGTATACCCTTTCTAGGGTGATAAATATTTACCATGGTTATTAATTATCTTGACCAAAAATAGAAGATATAAATTTACCAAATTTTTCAATTATGATTAAAAATGTGGAATCAATTTTTTAGTAATCAATTTACAGAATTTTGATAAATTAATCGGAGACGAAAATATAAAAAGTAATGGAAATAGTTTTCAAAAAAAATTTAACCTAGAAGGTAACTTATACCAAAATTAGTTATAGTGATGATTAATTTAATAATAATTAAATTATTTATTAATAATATATTCTTATATTAATTTTACATAAAATTAAAACCATAATATGATATTGAAATTAAATTAAGTGATTGTTTTGAAAATAATTGTTATTATTTGTTATTCATGGAAAATCCATCATTTCCAGAAATACAAAAACAATAACCATAAGATAGTTTTGAAATTATGATTTTAAAAATTATATATTTTTTACCAAATTAAATTTATAAAAGTGGAATAAATTTCTTATAACATATTCTCAAATAATAAATAACTATCACTTTTTGAAGAAAATGTATTTTTGAATAATAAAATGAATTTTCTAAAAATAGTGTTCCCATTTCATTAAAAAATTATACATTTTTATATAGTCACCATATATATATACTTATATTAATAAATATACAATTATTCATACCCCTTAATTTAATAGCCATATAATATCGATCATATTTAAATAATAATATTTCGATGTCCGTTTATGCTTGATGTTGTGTGTGGTATATGATAAAGAACATAGTTTTGTTTTAAAACCATAGGGTTTCACATCACACCCCCACCCCCATTTAATAAATTGTATCATTTATATTTTAACTTGATCTTGGATAAAAAGGGTTTAACATTTAAATATAACATTTTTCGAAAACCACATCATAGAAAGTGTCAATAAATATTCCTCCTGAAGATAAGGAAAGATAAAAATAGTGTTTATATAAATAACACATAAATAGGTTTCCAAATAGGATGAAATTAGTTCTAAGTAAATATATGTTGATGGAGGAATCAATTAAAGTCTAAAAATCATGGGATTTTGATATTAAATATTGATCATAGGAAGGTGAATGATCTTTAGAATGTCAATGACAAAAAATCCATAAATCATGTTGGTGTGAAAAAGAACTTATATTTATTAGAAATGAATGTAAACAGAAAAAAATTTCACTCAAGATCCTTTTCTAAGATTTGGTCAATTACTTTACAATATAGAATAAGAATATAAGTAAATATTCTTGCTTGATTTTATTCAAATCCAAAAACAAAATTTCCTTATTTTTTTGTGTGTTTCAAAAAGAATCCTCTTTTATCTCAAAATTTTTATATCAAAAGTTAATATTCAAGATGAATTCTACATACATGATGCACTGAAATTAACTTATAATGTATTATTAGTACTAAAAAAGGATAACATTTTATTCCCCAATCAATATACATTTACCAAAACAAAAAACGATTATCACATGATAAGATAATATCAAATTATAAAATACCTTCATATAATGAATTACCACATTAATCTTTAAATACATAACAATAAGAACTAGATTTTTATTCAGATCATTTGATAAATAAGTATCATTAATATTCCTCATAATATTAATAACTATTTTAGAACAAAAAAATCATAATAATTTAATCACATATTATCATGGGTTGAATTTAACATTTATCTCCAAAACCAATTAGTCACTCATTGTGTCATATAACAAAAAATTATATTTTATAATCACATTATATTTAAATATGAATATATATATATAAATAACCTTAATTTATATAAATACAAAATAAAATCATATATACTTATTAAAGATAATTCAACCTTTATTTATATTTACCTTAATCATATAATTTTTCTAAAATAGTGATCTTATTCAAAAATGACATTAATTATATATATACAAAAATAATTTCTAATCTAATGGTTATCTATATAATGAACCATATATTCCCAATAGTTAACAAGACTTTTATCCTGATTAACTATAATTATCTCAACATCTGATATCAATATTACCCTAAGGTTTATCAAGGAATTTCAAATTTTTTTTATAGAATTTAAAATCATTATTCCTCAAATAAAATTTTTACTAAATCCTAAACTACCCATAAGGGTTTTATTACCATAAATGTATCCAAAAATACAATTGATCATATGGATATCAGGTCACCTAAAACCTTAAAGGGGTTTCTATTACATTAAACATATTATAAATATTAAAATTGTAAACTAATAATAGTATTTAAATATCTTTAGTTGGCGTCAAATGAAAACATCATATTCCCCCAAATTTATCTAAACCATCCTCTAATTCGAACTATAATATGCCCCAACCAACACTCCTAAATCTAGTGCTAAAAATATACTCTTTAAATATATGGATTTTATAATGGTAAACATTACAAAATTTTATCCATTAAAAATATAGAACATCAAATGGAAATATTGGATCATGTACATAATGAAGGACCTTTTTTGTAAATTGTTTTAGATCATTAGTAGAAACTCTTACATGAATGTAGCCATATCTTTAAGTGCTCATTTCTTCCAATAAACCCATATTTTATTGTACCATATTAATTATTAATCAATATTCCAAAAAATCCTTAGACCATATAAAAAAAACTGAAAATTTGGGATGGGCACAAAAAACTCTATATAAGAAAAAAAATTATAAATCTGTTAGTCCAGTGGAAAAACATGAAAACCCATAAAATATTTATATTTTTTATATTATTCTTTTATAATTTATAATATATAATATGAAAATGTTAAATAAAATTTTTCATATGAAAAAAATTTAAATACATAACTATAAAATACAAACTTTTTTGTTGTCTTATAGAATCTTATTCATAACTTATGATCACTCATGCTTGAAATAATTGAAGTCTAGTTTATTCTATATGATAAACCACCCTGGTTAACTCACTAATTATTTAACATGATGGTAATGAAAAATACCAAATTTATTAGAGACCAATATCAAGCTCACATATCATATAAGTTGAGTTATCCTCACACATTTCTTTAAGCTAAAGTGGGTTCACCAATTCATAAATTTTGTATCGGGATCAACTATTCAAAAAAACTGTATCGATCTCACCTATCATTATATACAATTTTCAAGTGCCATATCATGAATAAAAAATTATTTCACACTCTTTTTAAATAAACCTATTAAATATATATTTTTAACTCATATACAAAATAAATTATTTTAATGAAATACAATTTATTTTTAAAAAATGATTTTTATATATAAAATAATTAAAACAATGGGAAAAATGATTCTGATTAAAAAATACATTGATGATTATAAATGAAGAAAAAATCAAATAATAGTTATAGTATTTGGGAAATAAATAGAAAATATATAAATTAAAATAGTTCAATCCATTTATGTTTTTTAAAGAAAGATAAAATGTTTTCTGTAAAATAACTAAAAATGTTCCCTTTGAAAATTTTTGTAAAAAATCATAAGATACATAAAATGTACATTATAATTCATTAAATTACTTATAAATACATCCATAAATTAATTTTATGAATATTGAAATGAAAGAAAAATGTTAACAAAATAAATCATTAAAAAATTAAAATAAGGTTTTAATTTAATGTGTAACTCACCTCGAGATTGACTCATCACATACATTCATTATCTTTCTCTTATTCAAAAAACCTCATTTTATTTACACCATATTCCATATAGTATTGGTATTATTCAAAAACTATTACCACAATGTCATGGGGAATAATTTTAGGAATGGATTTGGGAATGGAATCTCTAAATTATAATTCTAGTAAGGTGTGAGGAATATAGGAGAGGATGTTATGTTTTATAAGTGTGGGGAGGGGGACTCTTGAAATTACTTAAATTAAAAAAGTAATATAATTTATTTTTCATGTTCAAGTGTATCAAAAATGATATAATTTGATTTTAATATTGCGATGAGTCAAAATTAAATCACCCAATAAAATCTAGAAAACTTTTGGTGATGTTTCCACCATTATCTCTTTTATTTAGCCCCACATTAACTATATTGAGAATTCACATGGTATCAATGATTTTCTACACTCTAAGAGTATAAGAAAGTTACTATAAAATGAAAATTGAACAATAAATGGGACATATATTATAATTTAAACCATTTCCAAATAACTTTTACAAATATAGTATTTTTCTCAAATTTTAAATGATTTAATAAAATATTTTTATTATAAAATATATTTAATTCTATTTTAAGATATATTTAAATATTTTTACATTAAAAAAATCCTGAAATGTATGGGATGAAAATATAATCTCTTTAACCATAAATTATATATTATTATAAACCAAAATATTTTTTTGACATAATATGTCATCCATAAAATATTACTTTTGGTGTTTTCAAAATCATTTACATTAATTTGGTATTTCTGGGAAAACAACTATGTTAAATTTATATACACCTCTATGTAAAATGAATAATCTGAAAAAAATTATAAATAAATTATAATCATAAAAATATTCAGTATTTTTAAAATAAAATTTATGATTTATTAACAAATACTTTTTTTCAAAATATGAATGAATTAAAAGAATTTAAAAGCCGGATATTGAACTTTTGAATTTTTCTTTACTTAAAATATTATAAAAATTATTTTAAAATAAAAAGGGAATTTTTTCCAAAACATAGAATATTGGATGATTATGGTCTATCAAAATTAATAAAATTTATTAAATATATTTTTCATAGATATTTTTTGTCTCTATCATATTATTTTTAACCTTAATTACCTGATTTACTATTTTTAAGGTGATAGATATTTAACATGCTTGCTATTAATTATGAAAAAAAATAAAATTGAAATATTTATACAATTTTGACCTTAACTTTCGTAATATTGTATAATTTATTCAATATTTAATTTATATAAGTGGTGTAAATTAATTTATGATTCAAATGAAATGATAAATAATTTTTAGTAAAATGCATTTTTTAGCCCAAAAATGCCCTTATAAAAAATTCAGGTAAAATGATGGTTCCTTAGTAGTTAATTATATTATCAAGAAACAAAGTATTTTAATATTTATTAAATATAAAATTCAATGAAAATGGGAAATTTAAATTCAAATAAAATATAATATTACAAAAATCGGTATTTTCACTATTCACTGAAAAATCAATTATTTAAGAAATATATGAAAATTTAACCCTAATATAATTTTATTATACTGATTTAGAAAAGAATATACTATTATCAAAAAAATCTATAAGTTTCATAAATTAATTATAATATTTTAACACAAAAAATAATAATTTTTTTTTAAAAAACACATATTTTTGAAGTATAAAATAAATTTTCTAAAATCGTGTGATCATTTCCTATAAATATAATCAATATATTATTATTAAGTACAACCCTTATATTTATAAATATCATAATACAGTTAGTCATATTCATACCCTCCAAAGTAATGGTTGTGAAATAATGGTCATATTTAAATAATTATATTTCATGGTTTGTTTATTATGAGTGTGGAATGCTGTATACACAATAAAATATAGTGTTCATTTAAAATAATAGTGTGTTACATATTGTATGTAGAAATAAAAATTTTCTATTACATAATTGATCATTTATTATCAAAATTTCCTGATTAATTTTCTACATCAATTCAGAACCCATTCAACTCAACTCAATGCTTTATCATCAGCTTAAAAGTTTCAAAAATTATATCACCAACATCACAGAGATATTTAACTCATTAAATAGATCACTCCATTGAAAAATTTACTCTCATAATAATTATTATTAAAATATTTAAATTTTTGAAATACCATGTAGCATCATCCATATTCAATGGGAACGTCCAAATACATTCCCATCTATTCAATTCCTCAAATTTTCATCTTCTATACACATGTTACATGCGTAATATTCACATTAAACCTCTGGTGGATACTGAATTCCTAAAATAGGAATTATTATAAGTCCCAATGTAGATCCCTAGTCCTTTTATATAATTTTGAAATCCAAAAAAATATACCTAGTTTGGGAACTTCAATCAACATGTTAATTCTTTCTCCTTCCAAGTTATTCTCCATCACATATTGAGATCATTAAATTCACTTTTATCCATAACACACATTGAGAATAAATAAAACACTAACACAAGGTGTGTTCTACAATATATCCCTTGGTATTTTATATAAATACCACTTATAGGAAATGGTATGAAATTTTATTATTCTATTCTATCATTTTATTCTCCCCAAATTATTTATAACAAATAAATTACATTGAGATAATGGTATCAATTATCTCTTCAGAAATACACATTAAATCATCGCACTCTATGTATACATGATCCATTCATGGTGTAGATGTCAAGAGGGTTTTATTTATAAAAAACAAATCCTTAAGTAAAATTTAGACAAACACATTATCGAATACTAATATCATTAATTGTGATAGACCATGTATATTTTGGACATTAAGATTTATTGCAAACAATTGATACAAAAAAGATCCTAAATATTAAACTTGAATAAATACACCACATAACACATATATTAAATCATTAAAATATATATATAAGGTTTTATAAAATATTCCTAAAATCCTCTATATTTTTTTTTATATTTTAGGGTCATTAATTAAAATATTTTCCCCCGTTAAAATTTGAGTTGAATCAATAGGATACAAGGATCGGAGAGTTTCATGACATACCATTTCAATGAAACAACCATAAGATCCTTCTAAAAATATTTTAATTATTTTAGTTAGATTATTCTCATGGTAAAATCCCCCTCAATTTATGATTTCCAACTTCACTTCATCTAAGAAAAAATTTATTCTTATTCCCTTTATAATATTGAATTATAAATAACACCATGAAGTTGAATTATTCAGATCTATAATAGTTGTTCAAGATTAATCAATTTAATTATTACCCAATTTGAGAACTACTATCAACTATTTTATTATTAATTTCATGAAATGGGTTATTTTTTTCTTATGAAATATTTTTCCATGTTCAATTTTGATTTTAATCCAGATGAAATAATCATTCTTTCACCATAATTATAAATATCTAATTGTGATTTATAAATCATTGGATGCTTTCTTCACATTTTTTTTCTAGATTATTCCTTTTAAAATGAGTCATGAAGGGACTTTTATCAAATGTTGAACCTTTCATGTTCATTGATATTTATTCTTAGGATATAATAATTGTTATACAATCATTAGAGTTATGTTCAACAAGATTTCACCTCTCACATTTTTCGTTATGAGATACAATATTTTCATTTATTAAAAACCATTCATGAAATCCTTACTTATCCTGTAGATTCTTTTCATTCCCTTTATCTATTTTCCTTTTTATTACTTATTCTAGATTTATATCATTTTATATAAATATTTCATAAATATTGAATCATTATTTAGGCATTGCATTATCATTCTTTGTTCTTCCACGTGGCTTCCTCATATTTTTTATGAAATTCATTCTTCATTTTTTCAATATATATTAATTTTTAATTTTTCTCAATATTACTTCGATTGATACATAAATACACCACTTTCTTCGTGTCTCTCTATTATGTCCACTTTTTCCACTATAGAAGTAACTAAATCTCCTTGGTGTTTCATTATTCTATGACATCTTTCGAGTAGTTTGATAATACTTCTTAATTTTCCATTAGCTTAATGAAGACTCAACTTCATTCTTTGTTATCATCTTAGGAGTATTTTTTCACCATGTTTTTCAATATTTCCCCATGTATTGTCTCATCATTCTTCTTCTTCATTTGTGGTCTTATTTTTCCATTGTTTTGTACAAGATGAAATGAAAAAACACTATTTAGGTGACAAATCGAATTAAAAAAATATATAATCTTCATTATTTTAATTTTTTTATATAGAAATATTTATATATTTTTTATTTTTTATCATTTTTAATATTCATCCACCTTAATGTTGAATTTTATATTCATGAAATGTTTAAAATGTCATAAAAATATTCAATATCCTTGTTTCAAAACCAGTTTTTGAAATTATATTATCTTGCAAAATATATTTGTTTCCATTGAGGTGTAAGCTATATAAATTTACCTCCAAGATATTTTTACTAAATATCTTTATTTAAAGGAGTTTATTTTGGGGAATCATTTCTTCTAGACATTCTTACATCCACCAAAAAAATAATTTCAATCCTTGCAAATTTTATTCATTCATACAGGTACAAGTTTTTATTTTAAACATAAAATACATATGATAATAGATTTATCACAATTATTATTTTTCAGAATTCTATGTTTCCATTTTTTCATAATAAATAAATATTGATCATTAGAAGATCACATGATATCTTTTTAAGTCGACAGAGATAATTTTATTCGTTAAAATTCATTGTAATTGAATTCCATAAATGATCCTCTCTAAAATTATAATAATTATGAACTTTGACTACTTTTATATTTTCAAAATTAATTTAAAATTAAAGTATTTTCAAATTTATAATGTTTTACTCAACCTCTACTGATATAAATTTATATTATAATTTATTTTTAATCAATCTACATGATTTTAATGAAATTTATTACTTTATTACACTATTTTTAATCTATTTTGACATTTTATAATTAATATTTTATTGGTAATTCTATTCATTAATAATAATTTCTTCATTTTCTCCAAAGTAGTGAAATTTTTCTAAATCCATTAAATTAATTAAAATTTCATAAGAATTTCATCAATATAGTCCTTTCATTCATGTTTTCATTTTTATTTAAGAACACAATTCTTGAATTTTTGGCATTACATTGTTCTATAATTTCTACACATGTCATCAACTTATGTGCCATTTCTATTTCTATTTTCAAATATTCTCTTTAAAGTAGGATGATCATCCCCTCTAAATTATCTTTTAAAAACATTTCATGTAATCTTTCCCATTTCATCTAGGATCATCAATAGTAAAATCCTGAAAAAATATTTTCATTGCCAAAATATCATTTAGAGATGATTAATAATATGAGGTAGAGTAATTTTCCATTTACTTGGTGACGGATTCGACTAATATGTTTTCTAGTTTGATTCATCATTTTTCTTTACCAAGAGTTTTTCATGGGAAATATGATTTTTCTTATACTTTTATTAAGAAGTTTGATTATTATTTGTCAAAAAAAATGAAAAATAATATTAATAGTTATGATAGTAATACTTCCACTTTTACTACCTTCCAATATTATAGTTTCCACTTTCATTAATGTGTCATTTCTCAATCCATTTAAAACTTTATTATACATAGTACTTATTTACATGGTATTTTTCTCTTCGAGGATTTATTTGAAGTTGATTAAAAGGATTACTTAAATATTAATTTCATAAATCCATTTCCAAAGAGACAATTTATATTATAAAATAATATCTAACATTTATAAAAGAGATAATAAAAACATTTATTTTTCATAACCTTGGATCAAAATATAAGGATCACTCTAGGTTTATCCAAAACTAAGTGGGGGTGAATTAGTGGTGTTGTACTTTTCTTCTAAATTTAAATTTTATACATTTTCACACATTATATTATCCAGTGGATGGATCTCCCTCTCTCTATCTCTCTCTATTTATATATCTCCTTTAATCTATGAGAATGTATATATAAATCTAAAAGAATTAAGATATGGCCACCCAATTTTGTTGTTGATATTAACCAACCAAAGGATGAATGCATACATGATATGTTGTTGTTATTATCTCTCACACATGGATTCTTTATTATTATAAAAATAAAAACCCGAACATGTATGACCTTGAGTCTTTTACCCTTGTCAGGAACTTTTGTAAATGAAGTACCAACAATATTTTCATGAAATAGAATCAACCATGTTTCCCTCCCATATATTATTGGATATCATCCAACTACTTATAATATACATCAACAATGAAACTCCACATCCCTCCTAGAATTTCTAGGTGACCTCATTAATCAAATCTTGTACTAAATTTATTTTAATCCAGATTCATGAATCATCAGTGGTATTTCACTATTATTCAAACTTCTAGGATAGAGTATTGTAGGTTGAAATTCACAATATACTTGGAATTTGTATGATCAATTTATGTATACCTCTTAAATTATATTATTCTTTATTATTATTTTCTAACATAAAAGAAGTTCTATCATAACATTATTAGGATATCTCTATTATTTAATATGTAAGATATTTATTCTATAACATAGTATTGGAATACCCTCTAAAATTATTTTCATCTTATTATTCTTATTTCTTTTTAAATTGGTAAAACTACAAACTATCATTGAAAATATTCACAGTTTCTCTTCATTTGATAAACAAGGATTATAAAGGGGTATTGTATTGAGTAATTATATCACATTCCTCTCATATCGTAGGTCAGAAACAAGATTATGTATTAGTTATTTTTTATCATTCATTTCAGTAACCCAAAATAATCATATGTTCATACCCAATATCATATCATTGGACATACTCAAGTATCATACATCACAACTCTAGTAAATCACAAAATTTGATTGTCCTCAAATACAAGGGTTCCAGTCTCCTTTGTTTTCATTATTTATGGATAATGGGCATCTAATTATTCATAAGTATCTTCCAAAAAATATCTACATTCAAGAACAAAATAAACATATAGTAAATCCATGTATACATGAAAATCATAATATCCATCTCATCAACTTGCTTCACCAGACCTCTTTTTTATTCACTTGGTTGAATTACACAATAATTCAAAAAAATTGGATAATTGAATTTGAACATGTGGAATATGATTTTTTTTATTGAATATCATATTTCATTACAATGAATATTTTTCAAGTTGTAAGATCAAATTCTCATGGTTCAAGTCATAATATCATAATGCAGTTGTCATACGATGATCATAAGGGATAGTGTTGTTCATACAAATTGAAATATAATCTCATATCTTACCATTAATCAAAAAAACTCTCATCTATGAAGTGGAGAACCCATCCCATTATCTCATTGATAATTTATAACATCAGTAAGATCATTAATATTGAATGGTCACCATTTCACTCCCACTTTTTAATAACCATTATCACTATGGATTCCCCAACATTGTAACCTATATCTACTACCTGATTCTCATTTTCCATTTTTATCTTTTATACTTTTCATTGTATCGTGTGAAATACTAGTACACCTAGATATTTATAACTCTCTTCATAGGTAACACGCTAAGAACCATGTTGTTTCCCAATAATCATGATTTTTTGTAATGGTGGTTTCATAACACGATAATTTTTAATTCTCTTTTTCTTCTTTGATCATAATATTAACTAGAATAATGGAACTTTCATCACAACATTTTACTTGTGTATGAAAATTTTCAAAGGAAAATACCTAATGTATTATAGAATTTAGTGGAGTAAAATATTTCATGCATTTTCACAAGTGATCCCATGTATTTTAAAACCTGCATAATCCTGAATGTATAATATCTGCAACTATCATCATCATGTATGTCTAAACCATTCAACAAAATTAAAAATGTACAACCAGACTCATGTAGTATGATACCTTGCATAGGTTACACTTTCTTGAAATACCATCATGAGTAGCCTTTATGAACCACCTCCTTCAACCAGGGTTTTTAGATTTTATATAAATTGCACACTATGGATCCTCATTTGACATTACATAAGAATTAATAAAACTCTTCTTTCCTAAGTCTATCACCTAGAACCATAAAACCCACCATGATGTTCTCTTATCCCTAAAATAATAGATAATTAATAAGGTTTCAAAGATTAGATATCCTCCATTTCCTAAAACATCAAAGACCTGTACGAGGATCCACATCTTCCTAGTCTAAAAATACTAGGATGAATTCACCTTCCCAAGCTTGAATCTATGCAAGACCTTTCTAGAGGCAGCTTAGAGGACCCCTGTAGTTTTGGGAATTGTCCATTCCTTGTTTTTTTTCCCATCTAGATTATTACTTAGATTTCTCGGGCGTAAGCTAACCTCCAACTCGCCTAGACACAACTGATGGAAGGAAGCTTCCAACACTTCTATGTACCACCTGTATGAGGTGGCCTCCAACTCTCTTAGGTACCACCTCCATGAGGTATCCTCTAACTTGAATATGTATCATTACTGTGATTCATCCCTTTTATCTGATTTTTCACATCTCAGAAGATTTGGCCCCACTTTTTTAAGGTCCCTCTTAAGAGAGGTAATACACCAAGACCCCCTCCAAAGACATCAAACTGGCATGATCAGAACTTAGAGGACACATGTGGTCTCTTTCAGTCACACATTATTATGGTAATATTATTCATTCATTTATCTTAAATAATATGTGGGATCCTCAGAATTCCCTCAATCATACATTCCATTGGTAAGAAGTATTCCATCCTTAGGGATGGTGGTGTATGTATTCTCGTACTCGGAAACAAAATTTGTATCCCATATCCATGGCCACCTCCTCTCTTCCACTGATTTAAAGGGTAAGGGAGGTGGTATCTTCATAAGAGAGTCCTTTATGGAGTAAGCTCTCAGTCTTTCTGGTGGGAAAATCCTCTATAATACAGTCTCTCACCCATGTCATCTAGTGGATAAAAAATATTGTATGGTTTTACAAATCATCTTCTCCCTCAAGTTTCATACACCGTGAATGAATCACATGATCCCAGAGGTTAGGGGTGATCATGTCATCACCATGATCAAATATCCACTACATTGGCCTCCTATTTAGGTGTGATCCCCAACCATTATAAACTATGTGTGCTTTGATTACTAGTAATGGGATAAATTGGAAGCCTCTCGAAGGATATAACCTGGCACCTGAAACACTACTTAATATTCTCTATGCATATTCCCTGTAGGGTTATATCCAACATGGAAGGTCATATCATTATAGGCCCCTCGGTCCATTTCAACGCAAGACCAACAATATCATTTTCTAAGATTCTTCCACCTAAACGTACATACCAATTGGAGTAAATTTAAATGTTTAAGTACTTGTAACATGATCCAAAAAGGTATGATTTTTCTATTTAAGTATCACTAATCTATGTGGGTTCTGATTCCTCTCATGAAGACATGTAGGTTCCCCAATCATTAGCTTGATCTAAACATCAAAACAACTCTTTCCTCTCTATATGATATTAAATTTTAGAGCACCTAATTATAAGGCTTAAAACCACAATCATAAAAAAACCAATATGGAGGACCTCTTATATATATAGTTTTTCCTTGATAGAGAACCTCAGATAAACATAAGTGGTTTGATAAATGAAGAAACCTGGATACATACAGATGGTTTCCCATAAATGTGTATCTATAATTAACTGTTAACACATAGGGGTGACCATTTCCATATATATAATTTAAAAAAAGATAATCATGAATATGATTTAAATCTATAATAGTGTTCAAGAATATGAAATAATTCCCCCCAAAATGGTGTAATGTGCCTCAACTCCAATCCACTCAACCAATGTGAGTTTATAAGTGTCATTGGATAAGCTTCCAAATGACTTCCCACCTTCCTAAAGTGGGTATATGACTCCGTCTTAGATATATAATCCATTGGGTGTTTTTGATTCAACAATTTAACCCCTTTGTAAAATACCCAAAAAGGGATGTCAAATAAAAATAGTGAACCCCATTTGAATGATTGTGAAGCAATACATAACCCCCAAAAATTAATTTTTTGTCCCCAAATGTTGGTTTGAAACCAAATAGGGATCCAAATGTTAATATTTTCTTGAAAATGTCACCCACATTTCTGACCACTTTTGTAATAAAATGATCCATGGCTAGACATTGAAATTTAGACAATCAATTACACATATTTCAATATATGGTGATGTATCTTTGGTGATTTTTCTTGTTTTTATTGTTCATGTAAAAATTCAGAAAAGACTTATGTAGAAATAACTTTAACCTAATGTATCCCTAATAACTATTAATAAAAAACAAATCAATTTCTTCACAATATAGGTCCCCATCTAACCATATGACATTATCGCAAACCCAGTGTCCTCAAACCTAGTTTTCTGACAGATTGATTCAGGAATATCCCCTCAATACTATATCCCAAAATATAGATAAAACATTTTCATACATCCAAAAAAATAATTCCCCATAACTATCCACTATGTGATGGTTGGTGGCTAGACAATAGGAAAAACACATCACTATCTCAAAATGTTTCAAAATCCTCTCCCTAAAAATCATAACAGGTTCTTCCCTTACCTTAGTGAAGTTGAACAGTAGGTTGGTGATTACCTCATATCATTATAATATGAGTTCCTATGAAGGTATTATTCCATCAACCATCAATTCCAATACCATGTTGAGCTCTTTCTTAAGCATGATGAGGTTTCACCTCATGGGATCTAACCTAGGTCACTCAAACACAAGTGTCGAGGTAAACCCCTCGAGGTAATATATCATGCAATCAGCAACATACCCATATCCCAATTTTAACCAAAGAATAATTCCTACAATACCCATTTATAACCATTTATCAGGTGCATATATCTATCCATGCACATTATCCAATAAAATTTTATATCAACTGTTGGGACCAAGTTAGATAGAGAAGGAAGTTTGAAGAGTTAGCCTTTGCAGAGTGTTATATTTTGATTTCAAAGAAGGTAAATAAATTCACTTTGTAAAAGGACCATAAACTAGACGATGATTTGGTGACATGTATTTCACAAATATCATAAGTTAGGAGAACTTATGATGCAAACATTATGATGGAAAGGGGGAGAAATGGTGATGTCAGTCATATTTTGTTTTGATTGAAAGGAATGATGTTGTTGGAAGATAAAGAAGTTTTAGTACATCCCATTGTAACTCTGACAATGCTAATTCTGATCTATCAAAGGATATATATCACGATATAAGAGTTCATGATGAAATCTGAAGAATGGTTATTGGATGCAGTGAAGAGATAAATGAAAAAGGAACAGACCATCTCTAGGCGGCATAAAAGAACAGTTTATGGTGGTCCCCTTTTCTAGTGTTTGACAAATTTTTTGGCCTGAAAATCTGAAAATGTAAAGAAGTGATTTTGGAAAAGGAAAGAAAGTGGTTCGCAATTCAAGAGTGGAGCGCATGTTTTGGAGTGAAAGTATTGGCACACAAGTATTGGCGCTAAAGTATAAGTGGCACACAAGTAATATTTCAAAGATCATCCAATCAAAATATGACAAAGGAAATAAAGTGGCGCACAAGTTAGAAAGTTTCGCACAAGTCAAGAGAGTCAATCAAGTCTTGGAGAACAAGTGCATGTTGCGCGCAATCCATATTCCAACATAATCATATCGAAATATGAAAAATTCAAGAAACTGTCTCTCTAGTGATGGAAGGGTGCTCAAGTGATCGAGTGGTGCGCAAGTGAGGCACGCAAGTATATGTGGTGCGAAACTCACAAAAATGCCTACAAATAGATGACTAGCCTCCTCATTTATGTATTCTCAACACTTAAGAATAAATTCGAGCTCTGACTACACAAGTAAGAGAGGGTTCACTGATCGTGTAAGTAGAAGAGGGTGACGTGCAAGTTGAAGTGGAGCGCAAGCTGAGGGTTATTTACAAGTCGTGCAAGTAGGGTGCTGAGGAAGGTTTGGCATGAAAGTGTTGCAACGCATGTTTTGGCATGCAAGGTTTTCCGTGCATGTTGAGGGAGGCACTCAAGAAGGGTGTCGTGCAAGTAAGGGTGTCACGCATGTTTTGGCGCGCATGTTTTGAGGTGCGAAAGCAGGTGGTGCGCAAGCAGTAAGGCGTGCAAGCAAGAGACGTGAAAGAAAGGAGCCACGCATGTAGGGAGTGGAGCGCAAGCTATCTGCTCTAGGATGTTCTTACCAGCTTCTAGGTAGGAAAGTGAAAAAAAAAATTGAAAGATTTTATTTTTGAAAGTTCATTAGGAAGCACAGAATCATTACATTACCCTATTTGCGCTAAGAGGGAGGACACACACTATTGGATTTTTTTCAAAGTGCTACATGAGTGTAAGGGTATATCCTACTCACTGTATTCCACATAAAAGGATTATTTTCTAGTAGATTGTGTGGTGCTGGATTGTTTCCATAGCATTCCAAGGACGTAGCTACTCTTTTTGAGTAGTGAACCTTGTAAATCTTGTGTTCTTGTGGTTGTGTGTGTTCAGTAGGGAAGAAACTCTTTTACAAGAGGCGAAGGTTGTTTCAAAAAGTAGGAAACGTAAAAAGAAAAAAATATCACTAATTCACCCCCAACCTCTCTCAATGATACTTAGATCCTGACTGGGAACTTCAACAACCATTGAGACCTTCCCAAACGGCCTGGTAGAACACAAAGCGAACACCCACATCTCTACCCCTACACTTGATGATTATTGGTATATACCAATAAGAAATTGATTAATGGTGAAATTTTTTTTAACCTAATAGAACCACATGATAGGAATTTGTCTCTGTTCTAGATAACATCACTCTATACATATTTGAAGTGCTAGAAGAATCGGTAGCAACCAATTCCCACAATATAAAATGATTAAAAGACATAATGACTATAGTAGCAGTGGTTAAGAGTTATTCATACAACCCAACATCCACAATTGAGATGGACCATTATAATAATGCAATGTTCACTCATGAGAAGATTTATCTCCACTCACTTCCATGAGGGTCATTAGAATAAAATTGGTGATAAATAGACGACATAGTTGGGAATATATCCATGTTCTAACAAGAGGCCACCAGTCTATCTTAATAACTACTCTAGAGGATGGATGTATCTCTTCCAAAATACTAGAATATTGTCATAAAATCATAAAATTAGTTCAAGAGTAATCTATATGTGACTTTGTGTTTGGAATTCATTGTCCATAGCACATGACCTCGATATTCTAAAGGATAAAAGCCCAAAAATATATCTCCCAATGAATATTGAAAAAATATATAAGGTCCATAGTAATACACTTCTCAAAAAAATGTAATTTTGAGGCTATCTATAATCTATAAATGGATTTCCACGATCTTACTGATATGTCACCAGATTACAAAAAAAATGCAGGTTCTTTTTTCAAGGTCCTCCCTATGATTTTCTAATAGCACCATTAGAGGGCCTCCCTACAAACCTTTCTACGAATTCCTCCTTTGTAGTTATGAAATAGTTATTCACAAGAACCCTTATCCAAATTAGTACCACAAAATTATTATTCATTGTTAAAATATCCATCATAAATAATTTCATCCCTTTCCATGGTCCACTACAATGATCCTCACAAGTTAATAAACTATATAAAATATCATCATAGTCAAATGTTATCTTTTGAACATAGTCCTCCACATAATGGAATTCTTTGTAAAGGACCTCCATATAAAAATATCTCATTTCAACAATATGGTCTTTTTTATGAACTAACGATGATAAATCCTTCATATCCTGAGGTTTTTGGGAATATGAGTCCAGTCAAGCCTAATTCCTCATCATTGATAAGTTATATAACTTCTCATTCGGAAGACAGTCCATGGGAATGATCACTCTCTAAACCACCCATAGATCATTTTCCATTTTACATAATAGAAGAGATCCCATGTAACCCCACCACCTGTAGTAAATAAACATGTAAATACCCAATTTTGTCATATCTGGTAGAGGAATATTCTATAGAAGGAGAATTGGATTATTGTCCTATGAGGAAACAATTTGATAAAGAAAATATAAATGTCATCATTTGTTCCTCATCCAATCCAAAATAAACAATCCAAAAAATTCAAAATTACATGTGTATTAAATTCTATTGAACATATGAATGACTCTTATTCACCTGAGGAATAAATTCATACAATACAATAAATATAAATTCCATTTCAAGGTAATTAAAGAAATACTTGAAAAATTAATAGATCTGCTCTTCAGGCTATATGACACCCAAAATTAGAGAATAATCTGGATGGTATCCAATAAGCATGTCTTAAATCATTATGAATGCTAATACAGTTGGTCACTATGTCCCTATCTAATTTCTATATTAGATGATGGGGTACGGATGGAACATTTCATTTTACCCCGATCTGTGACTAGCAATTACCACCATATCTAATTTCATGAAATAAAATTACTTTTAT
Source organism: Viscum album (assembly GCA_963277665.1). Lineage (NCBI taxonomy): Eukaryota > Viridiplantae > Streptophyta > Magnoliopsida > Santalales > Viscaceae > Viscum > Viscum album. The sequence goes on along the minus strand of OY728140.1, from coordinate 1,694,504,817 downwards.
TAGGATATATAAAGAAAAATCTATCCATGATATATGGTATTCCAGATAGGAATAATCCATTAACATATCTCAAAAGTTTTAGTCCCAATAAGAGTGATCCATTAAAAAACTCTTTCACAAGGAATCCAATAAGTTTGAATATTATTCTTACTTATTGGAGGCTAATCATAAAACAAAAATAATTCCATCAATTTAAAGTTGATCAAATAAAGATTATATGATGCATACGGCTCATGCTCAAGAAATAATCTGTAAGGTGAAGAGAGAATTAATGAAATCTAAAACTATAAAAACAAAAGACAACCCCCAACCCATAGTGATGGGTGAATTTTTACCTCGTTTGACTCCCTAATTGATTTGGGTATTTTACCATTCATGAGGATTGATGAATGGATAATCCTTCAAGTTTTTTCCATTTCACAACCCAACATACTCAGTTGAAAAATGTACAATGAATCATTCAAGATATTCCCTTCGGATCACCCTCCACCAGATGGCTCCAAGGTGTTTTTTAGGGAAAATTTGAGTCCTCAAAGTGAACATAAACAAAAGAAATATATTAAGGGCACAACTGCTCCTAAAGATCACAACTCTACCAATCAAAATTCTTGAGGAAACATGACCTTTTATAATTCCAATACTAATGTGACACCTAATATACACTATCCATTTCAAAACATTATTAGAACCACCCTCATGTATGATTCAAAACATGAATTCAATATAAAAGAAAAGAAGGATGGCAATTCCACTAGGAATGTATTATATATGGAAATAACTGGAGAAGTTGTGTATACCAGGAACCAGAGGGTTTCTAAAAATTTGTGGACTCCATTAAATTCTCAACAACCACCTCCTCATTTAGAAACATTTAACGAAACATTTAATGGTGTTGTTGTAACACACACGCCATTTGAAGAGTTTTAACCTATCACAAATGAGTAAATATTTTCTCAATTTAAGGAAGATATCAAGGAGTTGAGAAAAATAAATGTGGAAATACTCCCATGAAACATTTCTACAAGATATATTCTATAAGTGGTTCCACTTGTCATTCCCCCAGTTGACATACCAAAACCAAGATTATTATTCATTACAACTAAAGTATATTAAGAACATCCATTAAATATGAGGTACCAAAAACAAATATTGATGGTCCCCACAGTGGTGAGATATCAAGATTTCCTTCTATTGGGGATGAAACTGAAGCTAGTTCAAAGGAATTGAAATGGGATATTCAACACATGTAACCCAAAATAAGTATCGGTAGAGCATCCACATATGAATAAATCTTTTATTCCCCAATTCATACCTTACCATATTAGTCATTACTCCCCATCTCATCATAATTATTTAGTCACTAGAAGCTTAATTAGAAGTTAAGTAAAGATGATTTCACTAGTATAATTAGAAAGGAATCCAAAACGTGAATATTTATATTCGACTCTTCTCCAATGAAAATATTATAATCCTATATTCCGGATATTCAATTTCTCAATGGATCCTAAAGTTAATCTAATTAAACTTGTGTTATTGTGTGGTACCATGATGTGAACCCTTGAATTTCCTATGGATGTTAAACTTAGGTGTTTCTTGATGACTATAGAATAATCAGCCTTCACCTAGTATACCAATCTAGTAGCTATATCAATCACTGGGTGGGAAGATCTTCATTTCAAACTCATATATCAATTAAGTTATATATTAGATAAAATTATGGTATGTGGTCTCTCAAAGTTAAGGAAATGAGAAAATGATAGGGTTTCAGAGATTATTTCCTAGTCAAAATTTTTACTTAATCCTAGAATTTGCAGCATCTTTAAGTGTACCTGTTGAGTCTATATTTTAAAAACCATTATGACAAGCTATGAACTCCGACTATTTTAATAAAATATTTGGGCAGGTTTTGCTATCATTATGTGGTCTTACAAAGGCTATAAGATTCTATTATGAAAAAAGGTCCAACTAGCATCTAGTACTAGAAGCATAAAGAAAGAGAACCTTTAGGGTGTAAACTACATAAATCACCTTATGACCAACCTCTATGAAAGATTGAGCTCCAGACACACACCTCCTCATGTAGCACCACGAAACTATTGGAAACTTAAGCAATAATTCCCACATTATGATGAGCAAAGAGAAACTAAATACTCTAAATTTTAATACCATGCAAATAAAATCAATTCCATAATATATGAACTAGTCACATGGAACATTATAGTAGCTATGTAAAATAACCTTCTAAGACATATAGATTACAATATTATTGATTATGTATGTCTACATGATTACCAATATTATTGAATATATCACAATACAATAGGCCCAACCATCTAAGAGTGTTCTTTTTAAATAAATCCTACAAAATATTTTTGAAACAGGGATTGTGGAGATGGGTAAACCACATGTACAAGTGTCAAGTGTTTTTTTCACCCTTGAATAATACGTCAAATGAAAATATGTTATGATAAATATTGTAAAGAAGTTAAATGATTAGATTACCACAAATATTTTCAAACATACTCAAGATATTCTGAATGAATAGCTAAATCAACCAACATCACCCTTAGTTTCCTCTGTTCTGACATAACCAACATCATCAGCGCCACATTTCTCAAAAATATGATCATTTAAGAAATTTTATTTCTATATGATAAAAGATCATGTATGGTAGGATGATCTTGTACATATGCCAAATCCAATCCTCACCCTTTAGTATTTCATTCCTCCAAACCTGAGAGCATTGGACCCATCCCAAAATATTATACCACTTGAATTATCCCTTTGTGACAAATACTTGTCTAGTAAAGAATTGATTTTTGGTTCCCTTAATTTCATTCAATTAATTTATCCCTTATTCAATGATAAAAGTGTTTATGAACCTGAGTTTCTTATTCAAAATCAAGGAACTGTAGGTAGAACCCTCATGACACAATGAGGATTGTAAAGATGTAGTTATGTCCTAAAACAAATATCCCAACCACATCCCCACCAGAGCTATTTACACTATTGAGACTCTTGAAATATCCCTTTAGAGAAAACAATAAGAATAAAGAATAATATTAACATTTTCTAATATTTTTCTAGAATATCAGCTTGAAGGGATGAAACTATCTTGTCGACCCATCCAGGTAGGCAGGCCCATCCATCCTAACAGAATAGAAACAGAAAAAATGTCCTCAACATATGGTCAAAAACCTGATGACTGTATACACGATTCTTCAACCTATAGTGTGACTTTTATTGAAAAAAATCCTCATATGAAGGTGGAAAACATTGAATCAAAAATTCTAAATCCTCAAGCAGTTGTCCATAGTTCTAGTGAAACTATCAGTACTAGATTCTCTTACCTTTTCATTAGATCTCTAAGAAACTCTTATAGATGCCCTGATAAGACCTCCCTAGTTTGAAACTATGTCCACTGGTGCTGAGGTATACCACGCAGACATTGAACAAATGGAAATTCATATAGGCATATCTTTTAAAGAAAATTCCATGGATATTATGTCAAAAGAACACATCAGGCACTTATATATTTCCATTATGCTAGCCAAAATTGGTATTTTTTGTGCATTCATCAATAATGGATCAAGAATCAATCACATTCTAATCCAAACACTTTGTTGGTTGGGATATAGTATATCTAACTTATCTCCTTCCCCTATGATGTTTCAGGGTAACTATAGGAGTAAACAAATTCCTATTATTCGGATCAATCATAATACCTAATTTGAGGACTTGATGTCCAACTCCTAATTTCTATTCTTCCAACAGGATGAATCCACCAATTCCATTCTAGAAAGGCCTTTATACATACATTCATTCATCATATCATCAATTTATCAAGTGTTTCATCAATCAGTCATGTGGTACATCATATGGTTATAAATATATGTTTGAATCTTATGACACTCAAGACACTAATACAATATTTTTTAATGTATAGATATGAAACAACCAATGACAGATGGCGTGTCTCCAATTACTGCCACAAATAGTATCAAAATGACCCTAACTATCCCATTCAATGAGATGGTCAATGGGTATGTACTTCCCATTAGCCAAATAGAGAATGTGATTTCAGAGTGGGGAACATATTCATCAACCCTCATGAACATAGTTGTTTTAGTTGATTCTGACCATACTAAAGAGGTCTATGACCCTCCCACCAAGAGTGATTCTTTTATAGATAATTTCCCAATTTTTCCCAAGGAAATAAATATATCCTAACTTTATTATATGAAAATGAGATAATCAACATATCTTTATTATATAATGAGGATATTTGTGCCTCAGAATCTCATAATATCTGTAACACCCCAGGTAAATAAAGAATATGACATTTTTATATTTATCCATATTTTTGAATAAAATATTAATATTACTTTAAAGGGGATTCTATGCTCGATGGCGTACCCAATACCCAACAACGAGTTTCTTGGAAATCATACGATGCACTCTAATAATAAAATAATATTATTTTAAATAGCAGTTAACGCCTAGCCATTGTAATGGAGGGAATGAATAGAACTAAGTAAAAAATGATTATATATATTTTTCAAATATTTTTTCTTTTTATAATAAATTTTAGAGATTAAAAATGCAAATGAATCCAATTTTAAGCATAAACATTCTAATATTCTTCAAAAGGTCGATTAACCGCCTTTTGATGGAGAACCTCTTTTAAATCCATTTTTTGACAATTTTATGTGTTATATTTGACAAAATAAAATTCTTCTTTAGAATCGGGACATCAAAATTTACTTTGTGTAAATTTTTGGTATTTTTTCGAAAAAGTTCAATTTTTAATGAATAGTGAAAAATGTTGTATTTTAATTCAAAACCTCTTTTAATATAATTTATTTATATGATTAGATTATCTTTTAAATTGGTTTTAAAGTGAAATTAGAATATACTTTTACCATTTAATCCAATAGTGGTCGTTGGAATTAATTTCACATTGAAATCAGACTTAAACTAGTGCCAATCTTTTGATACATTGTGTTTCATAAAAACACGCTATTTGTTTTGACAGCGGGAATTAATTATTAAATTAATTAATGCAACTTATATGTTTTGAATTTTTTAAAATATAAATCATTTTTGAATTCGGAATATGAAATATAGCTTAGGGTGAACTTTTGGTAATTTTCTGAAAAACTTCAATTTTTGATGAATAGTGAAACCACTAAGTCATACTTATAAAAACTGATTTTCCGTTTAAATGAAAATTTGCCATATTTGTGTTTTGAATTTCAAAAATCTGACATACATGGTTTTTATTAAGAAGTAAAATTTGGTTCAATGGGATTAAAATAAATTTTTTGGTAAAAAGTAACTTATTAAGTTTTTAATCACGATTAGAGGTAATCAGTGTAGTTTAAGGTAAGAATAATGTTTTAATAAAATGAAATGACCTATACACGTGTCCTAACCTCATTGGATGTGTCATGTCCGACCACGACAATCCATGGGTCAACTTGGGGACCCCATGGAGTCACTTTGGTTGGAAAATTACATAAATACCTTTTTATTTAATGTTAAAGTAAAAATGACACAAACATGAGATTTTTTACTAAAACAATTTTTACATGGGGTTATACAAGTCATATTTTTGACTATAAATAGTAATTGTAAATATAAAAAGATTTAATACATCATATTATTTGTTTTATAATATTTAGACATTAAATAAGTTAAATTATTTATGACATCATGATGATGCAGTGATGACCTCATTATTTAACGATTTAAATAAAATTGAAAGATAATGTAAAATCTAAGACCTACACATGTCCAAACCCTATTGGATGGGTGGATTTCGAACCCTTATCACCTTATCCTCGAAACAAATCAATTTGGGACCATTAAAATCAGAAACTCATTCTAAAATAAAGTAACATTTCTTTGCTTTCCAAGAGTGCCCCTCCCCTCCTCTTATAAAAGGCCCCCACATCTACCTCCTTACCCACACATCCAAAGACTTTGGCTCAGCCAAACCCTGCCCATTTTGTCTCTCCACATACCTCTATAAATCTTTGAAGCCTCACATTGGGCAGAAGTCTTCCCAAGGAAGCCTTTGAGCTAAAACCAAAGTGAGTTACCCGATTTTAAGGTAATGTCTTCACTTGTGTCCTTTTGTTTTATTTTGCTTCTCCAACCCCCTAAACTCTTTTTATTCATTTATTTTGTAACAAATTCAGTATATTAAATATAATAGGATGTTTGTATAAGAAGTATTCGAGCTAAACTCACACACACCTTCATCTAATGGTTAAAGAACATATTGTTTACATGGATGGTGAATTTCTGCCTCACGAAACGATGATTGTTCAACACTCATATAACACCTTCAAAGGTGGCCATTAAGATGTCACTATATTTATATATGATATATAATATGTTTATGTTTTACTTAAGCTTCTTTATTTTTCATTTTTGTCTTACCTTTATGGCTTCCATTATGGGTATACGCGATATCTTCATTTTAGAAAGTGCGGACTACCGCCCCCTCCAAAGTGATGTGATTCCTTAATGCCATACATGGGACATATAAAGTACTGATTTAATGTTATTATATATGATGTTATACTGGAATTATAATATACCTTTATATCATTATTATTTCTTTCCATTAAAGTATGAGATAGAAATGAAAGTAGTGTTCATGCGTACGTACGGCTTACCGTCTCCATGAACGGTGCATTTCATTTCTTATCCCCAAATGTAATATAATATTATAATTACATGTTTATAATGGATATATATGATGAATGATACATCTATTTTATGAATATAATTCTGTAATTGAAATATAAATACCTCTCATTTAGTTTTAATTCCATTAATATGAAAAATAAATGAAAGTAGCGTTCAGGCGTACGTACGGCTTACCGTCTCCATGAACGGTGCATTTCATTTCTTACCTCTAAATGATTATGTGATATTATAAATACATGTATATTATAGATATATATGATATATATGATATCCAAATCAGGAATGTCATTCTGGATATAAAGAACCTTTGACCACACGAACAACATGTAATTGTAAGAAGTCCACTTTCGACTTAAGAACCAAATATCGACAAAACAAACATTATTTACTTAAATGATTACATAATGATTATAACATGGAAATAAGTGATATAAAAAGAATAATGAACTTGAAAAAGGTTTTTAATCAAATAGAAATTAACTCATGTTTATTATTCAGGACGTTAAAGAACGATCGAGTCAAGTCGGACCCGAGGTAAGGGATCCTACCCCTCTCTTTCTTTTTAAGTACACTCTTTTATGTCATTCCTTTTAATCCCATATTTATTATGATTGGGATGTTATTTTATATTACTAATACTGTAATTTTTATGTTCATATGATGAGAGACCCTATTTGATCTCATAAATCCATTTTTGGAAGCTTTAAGTGGCGTCGTTAGGCTGCCGAGTTTTCGTAAGGGATTTTTCATCTCACTTTTATTCCCGTGACATTTGTGCTACATTTGCCACTATTTCCATTGATTGGTGTATGTACTGCCCATTATTATACACTTTGTGTATTATAATTTAATTTATGGGTATTTAAATCTTCATTTTATGACCCTTCTTCCATGGGGTGTACTTTTCGAAAGTTACCCAACTCGGTAAGGGGACCTTTCACCCTCCTCTTTTTAAAAGACTTCTTTTGTTATGTCTTTTAATTCACATACTATTATGTTGGGATATGTTCTTATATATACTTATTTATGTAAATTTTATGTCCAAGTGATGAGATACCCTTTATCTCTCTCATCAACCCTTTTTGTAAAATTTTATGTGATGCTGTTAGGCTGTCGAATTTTACCAAGGGAACTTCTTAACCCAATTTCGATTTCTTTGGGTTCAACATGAAGTTATTGAATATGTCATCCTTTGAATATGTGTGAATGACCTTTGATTGTTTTACACTTAATATCCACTTATATTGGGTGTACTTATATTTGTCACACATAATTATGAGATTTATTTATCTTTAATTTAAGGATACCTTCTTTATAATGGATTTCATCTCATTTTATATATTGAGACTTCATTGTTGTTTTGCACAAATTCAATCTTATATGGTGTGTATACTGTCCTTTGACATATTATATCATGAATCCATTTATTCTCATGATATTATAAAGTTCGGATTAAATGTTATTCCGTAATTATTTGTATTCGAGAGTCTATCATTTTGTTAAAAACTATTTAACAAAAATATCATTTTAAATGTTTTAAAGATTTATTATTCTAAATCTTTATCTTTAATGTCCATGTTTTCAAAATGGTTTTCAGTATTTATTTATATGGACATTAATATTTTAAAATTGTAATTCCAATAAAAGCTTCAAAGTGGTATGGAACACTATGAGTCAAAAATCTCTTTTAAATGATTTTTGAAAAAGAATTGATTAATTCAATATCTTGGAATTACTTATTTTGATTGAAAATGAAATTTTGTTATTGAAATGTTTATATTTTCAATATTTTATTTTTAATGATGGTACTTGGACATTTTACGGGTGGTTACGTGATAAACCATATGACGGGTGGTTCCGTGAATACCAGGACGGGTGGTTATGTTATAACCTCCAATGCATTGGGTATGGAAGTCGGCCGTATGGCTATTCCATTAAGTATGTATGGAAGTTGGCCGAATGGCTATTACATTAAGTGATATGTGTGGAAGTAGACCTTATGTTTATTCCACTTATGTATGTTTATGTCCCAAGTTACCTTTATATGTTATGTGATCTTTATATGGGTTTTATGGTAATCTTTTGGTTACAGAAGGGTAAGTAATGAACTTTTATTCAGCGAAGAGTTTTTACTACTTCGAAAAGGTGAAAAGTATTACTTTCATAAAGTATACATGGTTTACTTGTTGTTTTGAAAAACTCCCAGTTTTCATTCCTTGTGTATCCCTTACTGAGCTTTTTATGCTCATCCCAAGTTTTTGAAATATTTTTCACAGGACTTAGCGTGGAATAGGGTCAAGGATGGGATCAAGGGAAAGTCATGCTACCTAAAAATGGAACTAGACATGCTTCTTTTTAAGAGTTTTTATTTTATGGGAATTTAGTAGAAGCAGCTACTTTGTAATCTTTTGAGATGTAATAGTTATTTCCTAATTCTCTAAAACTCTAAACCTGAAAAGATCCTCAATGTGAATTACTCATTTAATTCAATATTAAGTAAGGTTTAAGGCTGGGGCCTTATAATATCAATCTTTTTGATAACTCTAAAAATATTCCTTTAACACTCATTATTCCAATTGAGTGGATAGACTATGAGTAATATGATGAATAATAGGTAGATGAAGATAACCTCAAATACATTACCCCATCATTCGAGGAAGGTGTATCCAATAATTCCAATGTACTCATAAAGGTTAATCTTGGAACAGAAGATGATTTTTGAATAATTATGATTAGTGAATCTATGGTTATTTATGAAAAAAGAGGAATATACCACCTTATTAAAGTAGAATAACTATTTTATCACTTATAATTAAAAATAAATTCTATTCATAAATCTTGATGTGGTCACCCTATACCTGGTTCTCCCAAAATATCATCATAGTTACAATCAGGTGCCTAGAAGAACACATCTAACCCAAGTTTCCAAAGTCAAATTAAATGTTAAAAATATCATTATATCCATATTTATTTGTAAATTTCAATACCCAAAATGAATTTTCAATATACTCTCTGTCAAAAAAATAATAGGAAAATCATTGTGCCTTTAAAATTTAGAGAACTCAAATAGCACTATCTAAAAGATGAAGTTTGGTCCCAATTATAGAGCTTTTAATTGATGAAATAGCTAGCTACCATGACCTCTCCATCATGTATAGATAATTATATTATAACCAAAACTGAATTCCACCTAAATATTCATAAGACACTTCCCCCATGGAACCCCAAGGAGTATAATTTTATTAGGTTATTCCCTTAAGCCAAAAAAATGTTTGAACTACATTCCAATTCACCATGCACCACTTCTTAAAACCCTTCACAAAAAATTCTATAAAGTGCTATGTCAATGCTCTGGTGGTGAAATCATGGAAATTAATTGGCCATATTTTCTACCTAGAAATATTTTTCAAAAAAAATTGGAATGACAACATAAAAATATACCCCCTGAAATGTGCTTTTTAGGAAATCTTTGTTGTGTTTCTCGACCTCATAGTATACCATCATGGAATTGAGGTCCATAAAAAGATTATGAAATCCATCCTTGAAATGTTACCTCCTTAAAACCTCAATGAGTTGAGAGGAATATATGGAATCCTTACCTACATTAGCCACCTTATATAAAACCTATAAGTAATTTTTTTTTCATTCACCAAGTTGATGATAAAGGGGGTCAAATATCAATGGACTAATGGTTTTCATAAATCATTCAATTATATAAATAATTAATTGTTGGGACTAATAGTGTTGATTACACCTGTCAATGAAAAACCTTTCATATAAAATGTGACACCCTTAAAATGATCATTGGGTTCTTTCGTCGCACAATGGATTGACACCAAAAAAGAAAGTGATCTCAATTATCTCAGTTAGACCGTGCATGATACTAAGACTCAATATTAATATCTCGAGAAGAAAAATATAGAATGAATATTTTATATTTATATGTTTAGGCACTAATTTCAATACCACAAGGTCCATTTGGTTTTTCAAACTGACCCACTTAAGTTTATTCTCAACCTCACTATGTTGACCAGATGTTTGACAAGGTGGGTGTCATTATGTAGTAGTCTGAAATTCATTTTATACTAAAAAAGGAAATAAAGTGGTAATATTAGGCATATTTTCTTGTAAATAATGTTTATTTAGAAGAAATACCTATGAATACTAATATTTTAGATAAATAATTCTCTATTTTCCAAGACTCCCCCAGAACAAGGGACATGCACATTGATGGTGTTTCTAGAATCCCAAAAAAAGGAATGGAAGGTCCCTATCTCAATAAAGATGGATCGGTAGTCATCCATATCCCCCTATAAAATTTATTAATTCCATATTCCTTCTTATTTGAAAAAGGTTGTTTCAATAATGAGGTAGAATAACATTCCCTTATACCATGATTAGAAAAATCACTTCATATAATAGGGGTCCATCAGAACATCAACTATGACTTATAAGTAGTAATCAAGCAAGTAAATAGTGATTACACTCTTAGAATAGAATAACGGATACCTTGATTAACTGTGTATTAATATTTATGGTTGAATTCCACTCAGATTCAACATCAAATCATAACCTACTTTTTCAAAATGACCAGTCAATTACACCGGAAAATGTAGTTGTATAGTTGGCATATGTTGAATGGGGAAAATAGTCATCAAAATTTCACATCACCGAATTGTATATTCAATTTTTCATAGTAACATGGATGAAATAAGAACGGTCAATTATGACCCTAAACTAGGTAATGATATGAATATTTGGATGATTCCACTCTTGAACTATCTCCAAAGTGGTACTCTACCATTGTAAAAATATAGAAAAGAGAAAATGTGATGATGTGCGGTTAATTTTACCCTCTATGATATCCCATGTCAACATATGGTCCTCTATAAATAATATTTTAAGGAATCCTACATGGATTCATTGATTTGGATGAGACTATATTTATTATATAAAATTTACATGTCATTGCCTATGGTTCCCATTAACCATGGACTAATTATTCTCACTAAATTATAAGGGTAGGATATTTTTGGTCATTAATGATATATGATTGTACATAGTTCACCAAAAATATCCCTCCCAAAAAATTTCATGAAAACATCAAACCAAAACCCCTGATGTTTTTATACACCTCCAAATACTTTGGGTTTTTCTCCATATGTGGAATGGATGTTTTGGGACCATACCCTCCCACTATAGTTAGTGAGTTTTGGTATAACCATACTACAACCAAATTATTCTCCTAATCAGATGAAGAAATACCCATCAAATAAGTAGGCACAAAATGCATCATCAATTTCTTTACTATTACATTATTATTGGATTTTGTATCACACATACAATATTGATGGAAAATGACACCAAAATGGTATATTTAGAATTAAAAAAGTTTTATAAGAAGTATACCAACGATCCTAACCAATCATCATACTACCATGCTGTAGAAAATGGATAGAGGCTTTCAAAAAAACCTTACCTAACATACTCTAGAATATGGTAGAGAATGTCATGAAATTATGGCTCAAAAATCTTCTGCATGTCTCATGGGAAACCCATACCGTAACACGTAATACTAGGCCGGTGACCCCATACTCACTAGTATATGGGACAGAAGCTATTTTCCACATCAAAGTATAATTATCTTCTCTATCCATTGAAATTTTCAATCACTTTTCAACAAATGAGTAGTCCAATAATCTTTTAGATGAATTGGAATAGAGTGGTGAGAAGATACATCACCTAATGCATCATTTCATAGTTTACCATGATTGGATAGTATTCACTTTCAATAATAAGGGGCTCCTTACTTCATTCATGCTTCAAAAACTACATTTAGTCATATGAATCCTAATTATACCTAGAAAGAAACCTCTATACAATGAAAAAAAGGGAATGACCTTTTTCTATCCATAAGGTTTATTCCAATGGGGGGTATTTTTTTATCACCATGTAAAGAGATAATACTATGACACTAACTATGCAATATTTCCCATGAAATATTTCGTCTCATTGAAAAGATATGGTCCTAGTCATATGACCTAAATATATAAGACCCCATTAATTTTTATTTCATGATGTTAAACTACACAGATCGGTCCATGTTGCATGACCTTGAAATGCACGACCCATATCATCATACTCGTAAGACATTAAATTGTGAAAAAAATCTTTGTAACATGATATTAAAATTAATTCTTAGCCAACTTAACAAACATAGGATTCCTTGAGAGAAATGCCCGGAAATCCTCATGCGATGAACATGGGATGCCTAATATGAGATGATTCGATGAATGCTTGTGAAACTCTTCTTATGAGATCATTTCCCAAATGTAGAATAATCTTATGATGCATAACCCCGACATCTCCTATTTCCACTCCTTCAATGGAATATGTTTCCTTAAAGCATGATGTTAAATAACTTGGGATGATACGAACTATGTGTGGATTGATTATTTCTTTAATGAGAGAGGTTTTTATTCTAAGATTTTTCAGACTTTTCCCAACTAAAAAACCGAAAAAAAAGTCCCCATATACCTTTTATATGATATAGATAGTTTTAGGGAATATTATTCCAAAACTACATAATACATCATTTCTATTACCAGAAGATATGTAGTGTTTCCTACCACTTTATTCATAGGCCCAAACACAATTTCCAAACCTGGGTATGATATTATTCACATCTATTTTACTCTATGACATTAATTAATGTCAGATTCATCCTTATTAGTTGACTATACCACTTCATCCCACAAGTGATAATTAGTCACTTGAGAATATTTCTAGGAATTCACTCCATGCATAAAAAGGAAATACCTCACTTTTCTTTATTTTATACATCTAGATTTGTAATCATGGGAATAAGAATCTTTTTTAGGTCTTCCTCATATGGTCAAGAAACTTCATGGTAAAATCATCATGACCATAAAACATGTGTACATAATTCTATCAGAATTTTTATAACGAAATACATCATACATCCTCTTCACGTCTGGTAACTTACATCTTTTCCACATAACATTAAATAGCATGGTGGGTGTCCCTTCTATACAATGTTGAATTGTAATTTTTCATGGCCCTCTTCTGAGAGAAACACCAATAATGAGTTTGGTCCCTTACCAGACCAATATCTACAAAATGTGTGAGGATTTATTCCTATTAAAATAGGATATGTAGTGATAACCAGATCATACATCCTGGTTCAACCACAATATGATAAAAATACCCCCTCTCCACACAATATCTTGATCAGTGTGTGAATTCTATCATAGAAATCTATATGGCTTGATTCATATTACCATACAATTCAAAGTGATCCTCATGTCTCAAATACATGGTCCAACTACAAAATACAAATTTCCCTTCTCTATGTGTATGGGTTAGACCTGTAAAAGAAGTTTTATATTTTGATCTATGTGTTCCTTGATTCATGTTACCACATGATACATAGTAATTTCAGGATCTCAAAAACTAGGCCCATTAATAATTTTTTCCTTCATTAAATACGATTCAATCATATTTCAAGAACAATCCAACTATTCATCACCAATTTATACCTAAATTCACTGCTCATACTCATGAATTATCCTTTCTCAAAGCAAAATTCATATTTTGGAAAACTCTTATACGGATAAGATTTCTTTTTCTATTGGTAATAAGAAAATCGATTGCTAAAGGGCACCCATATTTATTACTATTGATAAAATTCCACAAACATAGCCTTAAATAATTTCATATTCAATTATGGAATGTTAATTGAAGGAATTATCATCACCAGTGGAAATTTCACTCATGGTTTTCTACTCTAATGACATTGTAATGTAAATCACTTTTCTATCATGGTCCATGGTCATCCCCTTGTATGCTTGTGGCACTCCAATCCTCTATATATAATATCTCCAAGGTCTTGATATATGGATTCCCATACTTACCTCATATATGAACTCTAGTAGTATATATTTTTCTAAATCCCCCAAAATCATGTGATATAAGGAGTGGTATGTCCACCATAGAATCAGTACACCCAACACGAACTTAATCTATTGAAAACTGCTCCCTATGTATTCTATCATACACAAATTCTTGATCCATGCTTAGAATTCTCTAATGAGTTACTTCATTTAAAAATTCAGGGTCCTGGTTTAAGTGTATCATTAACTCTCATAGCCATTCATTTTCCAAATCACAATTCATTGTTTTGGGAGATTCAAATAGTCATAAAAATTCTAAGTCCATCAGTAATAAGAGCATCCAAATATGATGGAAACTATTGTTTTGACTACATATATTACACCTAAGTCATGGATTTTCAAAATAAATCTCAAAATGTGCTCTATCAATTAGAGTTATCTTCATCCCTAGGAGTAACCCCTATTATCTTCATACACCCAAACAACAATAAAATAGAAGACACTTTTCTAATATTTTATGTGATCATTCCTTGCATGTGTGTCCCATGTCCTATCTTAATATATTATGATTAAAAAATTATGTATTAAAAAATCCCCCCATAATATATATAAAGTGATGAGGTATTATTGGAAGATAATTCCTACTTGGGTTGTTTTCCCCATAACTCCTAGTTAATGTTATTCGACTAAAAAGAAAAGTTTCATTTCCTTAGATTGCAAGACCCAAAACATCCAATGGAATGATATGTGAAACTCAATAGGATGAAATACCACAAAGGGACCCCTAGTTAAGATTTTAGTTTCATCTCACAAGGCATGAACTCTACATGGATTAATAAAAATAAAGCAATTAAAATTAAAATTAAACAAAACTTTTTATCTCAAAAACTGACAATGGGGTCCCTAAAAATACAAGTCTCGGTCACTATGTGACCATTATATATGACTTAGGGAAATTTTAGGGTGTTTAATCAATGTACACAATGTATGTAGGTAATTCCATGTGACTCTAGAAAAATTCAAACTATGGTCACATGGTCCCAGGAACTTAGAAATCCATAGATAATATTCATGTTCCTAACACTATAATTATGAAACATTAACACACTGACATTTTTCAAAATGATCCATATTCATTATTTATGTCATAATTATTTGTAAAATTGGGACAAAACATATGTGGTTCATAAAAACATTCAATTCATTCAAGGAGAAAAATTATTAGGGGAATCCAAAAATTGTAGTCACTATTACTTACATTACCAAAGGCAATAAACATAACTTTTGAATTGTTGGAGGGCCTTTAAAGCCTTATAAAATCCTATAAAATCTCAAATAGTTTGGTAGGATTAGCCTCCTCGTGAATGTAGTGATCCTCCACTGCAATTACAATGTAATTATTCCCCTCATATTAAAACTCATCTAGGGAATGGTGAAGTTACACAACCTCACCTCTTGAAGAATCCATTTCTTATTGGAGATGTAATATTTGAAGGAAATTCTCATCAAAAAATCATTGAAATACTCCCACTTATTTTAATTATATATATCTTCCTAGGAGAATTAATCTCATGGGTCATTAGTTTTGGTTAGAATTATTTATTTCATAAAGAGATATTGCAAATCATTCTCTCTATCTCATCAGTGAATGATCTCCTTCATAGTAATGAAGACGAAGAGTTAATAAAATAAACTATACCACCATCATGATTACAATGATCTATATTTTATTGAGTTGTGTATGTATATAGACAATAATTTTCCTCAATACTAAATCCTAAATGTCATATAATATGATTCAGCAACATTCCCAGAGAGAATATTGACCCTCCTAGATTGTGGTGGAACTAGTCTTTAGAGGAGAGGTGTACTAAAAAAAATCTCTTTTGTAAGTGACTTCCATTTTCAATATTGAAGTGACATAATCCATGCCTTTTAATGTTAGTTGAGTTGGGGTGGAGGATTTCTGTAATGAACTTAACTCATGAAAAACATTTGTTTCCTAATATTGCATGTTAATTTTTTTTACACAACAAAAAAAATCTTTAATTAATGAAGTGAGTATAATTAAAATGATACTGGTGGTTTTAAACAGTTATATGACCATTGGTCAATATAAACATTAGAAACAATTCTCTTAAAGTTATGATTATTGTTTATAAATAAAAATGAACAAGGTTACTTAATATAGAAAGAAGATTTGAGGGCCTCATCCAGTAGACTCAGGCCATACAATGCTCATATATCGAAGCTTGGGAAGGAGATTGCATTAGTAGGATTTTCTCTGGACCAAGCCCAATATGAGCTTCAATATGTGATGTTTTAATGGCATCACCTATGGGAGAAGTTCAAGCTGATATAAATCCCCACTCGGGCAATGTTGTCTGAGCTGCCCCAAGAATCTATCACCATAGCACACCTTACACTTAGGTCCTATGAAGGTGTTCTAAGGGGCTATGTAATGAGGCCTTAGTTACCTTCTATAATCCTTTTGTAAAAAAAAATTGTTATTTATTATTAAGGTAAAATTTTGGAATTTTAAATTCCTGGATAAATATAGGATGAATTTATAGATGTTCCGTATTATTGATGAATTTTGGAAAAAATGGTTTTTTAAAAGATTTTTGTTTACATTAAATAATTATTAATTTAAAATGATTTTCAAAAAATGGTCTTCTACAGTTGTGATTAGTATGAAATTTAAAGTATAATAAGATAAAAATAATTTTTATTGAATTTTGAAGTTTGAATTGTGATATTACCCTTATGACTAGTAATGTGACCAATGGAATCGTAACCTCACTTAAGAAATTATAAACATAATTTAGGCATCTAGAATGGTAATGTGATATAATAGCATAAGTAAAAAAATGTTTTAGAAATTATTAGTTAACTATTAGTATTTGTTTTGGTAAATAGTGTTTTTTCTTAAAAATTAAATATCTCAAAATTATAAAATTATTTTTACAAAATGGACTTCATTATTGAATTCAGAGCATCAATATTAGGTTATGGTGAATTTATGAGCTTTTTTTAAAATGTTTTGTTTTTTGGTGAATGGTAAAAATACAGTTTGGAGTTTCTGTGTCATTAATGACATAATTAATGATTTGATAATTCTGGAAGACTTTTGAATAGTTATATATGTTATGATTTGTTTCAAGTGGCCAATACCATGGACAAGCTCGCTGTTTTTAAAATACCACTTATGAGGAGTCCCTTGAAAATTAATTAAATATTAATTCAATTTTACTATAAATACCAACCCATTCCTTCATTAATTTAATTTTAAATTCCTCCTCAACTAAGATATTGTATTTTTACCTCATATGGAGTCCTCCTAAGGTTCCCTCAAGCCCCCAATGTCCCAAATATCAAGCTTTCGAGGTTACTCTTCAAGGTAAGGGAGCCTTTCACCCTCCTCTTTTAAGTCATGACTTCCTTTAGGTTATGTTTTCATGTTTCCATATTATTATGTTGGGGTATGTTATAATATGTTCTCTATTTTTTTCATTTTATGTACAAATTATGAGAGAACCTTTCCACCCTCATCAAATTAATTTTCTAAATTTTAAGTGATGACGTTATGCTGCAGAATTTTTCATAAAATAAATCTCATCTTCTCATTTCTTTCAAGTTTCTTTTTCATCTGGTATGACATTCAAAAATCCATAACATGATATTATTTATTTTTTATTCTATACACATACTATATAATGATTTATTTATTATTGGGTTACTCTTTTCCCCTCTCATTTAAATTTTCTCTAAAACTATGTTATATAGCTGTTATGATGTAGAAATTTATTCTCAAAACATATCTCTTTTTTTCTCACGAAATGATCTTATTTTCTTTATTTGAATACCCAAAACTATTTTAGTTCTATGGGTATTCATAAAGGCCAAATAGTGGTTTATTTTTTTCTTGGGTTTGACATACATAAAACTCTCAGTCCTTTTCCATGGGTTATAAGTGACATTAATATCAATTTTTTATGCACTTTTAAAACGTCATGATTTTGAAATGATGCTCATTTCTTTTATTCATTATGGGTTATTTTTGAAATTTATGATTATTTTCTATGTGGATAACATGAAAATAATTACACATTAAGGATGTTCCCAGATATCTCTCCAATGTATTAGGTAGTGAATTTAATCTAATGATATTACATGTTTCGTGATGCCATGGTGAATTACCCTGGTAAATTTTATGAAACCTTGGGGATCATCCTCGGTGATATTTTCATGAATGTCTAAATTAAATTTTGTTGCCACATTTTCAAGTTATGATTCAGGTTATTAATTCTATGATATTCTACTTTATCATTCATTTATGGAATCCCTCATGTTCTTATTGATATCGCTCAAGATCACATGTAAATGGTTTCACTTATTTTGCTTACTATGCCTTCTGTTATCCCTTTCTTTTGATGTATGTCTCCAAGATATGAGATGCAGTAATTTTACTTAGGTTAAACTTGTTATAAACCCTTACAAATGTATTAGAATACTGTTTTATGTTTTTTTCATTTATATTGTTCCTGATTTCCAAGACACTAGACCTTAAAGATCCTCTTTTTGTAAAATGTAATGAAATTTTTGGAAATAAAAATAAGGGATTCCATAGTTGGTATCAAATGATAGTTTAGTTATATATAAAAATAAGGCTATTAATATTTAGTAAATAAACCAATAGAAATTTTAAATATAGGAAAACTTCCTGAAATTTTGGTGAAAAATTAAGTGGTTTCCGAACAAATAAATCCCCGTCTACATACAAACAAGTTCATGTGTCTCTGGCACAGATGTACCTAGAAGTGAAATATCTGAAAAAGAGTTTTGGGCTTGACCTAGGGTATCCTAGAAAACTAGAATTGGACTTTCTATACTCCTGTTTTGACACTCTTGGAGAATATGTTTGGTTAATCATAAGCTTTTTATGAATCATTCTAAAGGATTTATAGAGAAATTTAATTGTTTAATAATGAAGTTTTAAGAGATAAAATCCTTTATAGTTAAAATATTCATAAATGTAATAAGATTCTCACTAAGGTTTTATTATTTTAGAAAATGGTGGGAAATAAGAGGAACCATGAAAACTGTGACTGTAATGGTCCATGTGCTGACGGCCCTCTGATGGAAGCTGGAATGGAAACTTTCATGAGAATAATGAACCAAATGACTCATGTTATGAGAAATAACTTGAATCAAGATGAGAGATCAATCTCACCGTGAAGGGAACTACCATGACCCATCCCTTAGGGCCCATGTTGTGACTACCCCAAGCTCGCCTTCCATAGGCCATGGGTTGGCGACTAACGCCTGAAAGGTGTATCCCTAAAATGGGAAGGCATTGACTCTAAACCTGGGAAATCACATAGAGATGAACGCATTGAGAAGCAACTGTGAAGTAAACCGATGTAGTAAAAGAGTGTTGAAAGTAAAGGGGCTGAAATACAAGCCCAACTAGAAATGTACAAGTACAACTATTAAGTACAAATACAACAGAAAGGAACAATACAATGGGAAAATGGAAAAAACTACTGAGCTATCCTCCGGGGATCCTACCTAAAGGGTAGGTACAGATCGCCTCCTCAGCACTCCATGATCACCTTTCTCCTCCACGTACTTCTTAGTCCTGGATCCCTCAAACATCAACCCAGCTACTCATTATCTGCGCAAGACACAAGAATGTGCAGGCATAGCCTGTGCAGGGGAGAGTATAAGGATACTCAGTAGGAATCCGAAGACACCCGAAGGTCTATCAAAATTCCACAAGGAAAACCATAAAGCATGATCTCAATCACGAATCACAATGCAAAATACACAGCTCAATTAGGGTCTCATCTCAAACCAGGTATACAACTCATAAAAATAGGATTATGATGTTGACCCACACCGGGTCTCTATAAATGCTGATAGCCATCCACATATTCTCTAGTTCTAAGAATAAGTAACATTCCCAGTCACTACATCGAACACCTCAGATAATGGAGAAGTCCTCTTATATTGAGTACAGTGGGCCTACCGCATCACACAGAGATACTTTCCACTAACCTTGAACTATTGAGGTACTCCTTCCCATTATATATCATGGGTTTTCCAGGTCACACAGATTCTCTCCCCCGCCATGGTCTGCTGAGGTACTCCTCCCCATCACGTATATTGGTCACTACCCACTATGACCTACTGAGGTACTCCTCTCCATCACGTACTGTGGTCATCGAGTCACTCTGAGTCGAAAAGTCAGCAGTCGTCAGGTATCAGCAAGTCACTAGGTTCCGTACGTAGTGTGATTGGGAGAACCGCACCCCAATCCACCGGTCGTATTTCAACCAACACGAAATCTCACAACGAATTATCATAATGATCTGTCATGAAACATGGGTTCCAATGCAATTGACGGTGCGTTAACCGAACACCTGGTCTGTGCATTATTGACATTTTAGTACTGAGGGCCCGGTTGGATTCGGGTGAGATCCAACCCGGACGTGTGCCATGTTTTTTCAAAACTCTCGTGGAGTGATTCAAAAGGACCGTCTCGCTGCAAGGATCCCAATGTCGTGGATAGTTCATCAAACGGATGTACGGTTCTCCAGATAAGTCCCATTATGTGTTTCTGGGCCTAGTTGGGCCCGGGTTTGGTCCGAACTAGTTAGACCAACCTAGCCCGACCCGGTCTAGGTTGGGTCGAGGTCTGGCCTGGCCTAAAAATGGGGCTGCACATAAGGGCAGCTCGGCCCGTGCAGGGGGGGGGGGGGCCGCAAAGGGGTGGCCCGGCCCACGGTGTGGCCTGACCCACTAGTGGTGGCCCACTGGAGGGTTGTCCGGTCATGAAGGGCGCGGCCTGCGGTGCTTCCGTCACGTGGATCGGGGAGCATCTCCCTCGAGATCTTTTACAGCCAAAGGTCATTCAGCTTTTAAAGCAGCGACGCCACGTGAGTGTCGCCCGATCACTGCGGAACCTGCCAGAGGCACAGGTTCCCCTTCTTCCTCCATGGTCTCCTTCTCACCGGCATCGTGAGATTTCACGTTGACCATCCCTTTCATGGTTGGTCGATGCATCGACTGCCTTCTCTGTCTTCCACGACTGATGAGCCGCAACACATTTGCACACTGGCAGCACACGACAGCATGGCTTACCTCCTCCGCAGTCGGCCGGTGTCGGCTGCTCTGATGTCTGTTGCAGCTTCGTGTCATGACCTCCTCTAGAGACATATGTTGGTGTGTCTCCTCCTTATTTTTCGGTTGGTTTCTTCACACTGGAGGTCTTCCACATTTGACATAAGGGCCACAAAGTTGTGGAGGGTTCATGTTGCGTTCGGTAGGCTTGCGCCCTCCACACTAGATCTTGATCAAAATTAATATAAAATGGGTTTAATAAATTCAATTATTAATCAACCAACATATCCCCACAAGGATGCCCCATAACAACCTCCATCAAAACAAATGATTCGCAGATTAACCCATTAGTCAGTTGACCTGTGTTCTTCATAAAATTTTCAAGAACTGGGAAGAGGGAATCTTTTAAGGAAACATAAACAAATAACCCCTACCTTGAATCATCGGATAAATTCCTGCACTTGAAGGTGGGTGGGTGTTCTTTATTCCCAGAACTATATTCTAATGACGCCACTCGCACTTCATCCTCCAGTTCGTGGTTCGTTGTCACTTGTTACCTTATAGTGGGATCAGCTCTATCTTCTATGGGTCCGGAATGACGGTGCTCCTTCAGCACATCATTTCTTCGTGAAGTTGGGCCGATACCCCACTCCAAAATTCATATATATAGGATGGGGGTAAGTAAAGACGGTCAAATTTAATGGGGCTCATCAATAATAATTTTTCTAGTTCCTAAAGGATGTCTTTACATATGGTTACCAAGTCATGCCATTTATTGTCTTAACACGTCACTGGCCCCACCCCTTTATTGGTCCGTTGGAGGATATGAAATAAATTAATAATATTATTTCATTTCATTTCTTGTAAAAAGTTTAAAAACATAAATTTTTCTCTAAACCTATTGACGTGAAAGTAAAGCCTCCCATAAGAAAATCCTGATGTTGCGGATTAAATGGTTCCCCTAGATTTTTAATCCGAGCAATGATTTAGATGATAGAAAACACCACTTGTGTGTTTACTGAACATAGCTGAAAATGTTAAATAAATTATTAGCGTTCATCCTCAACCCACACCAGTTGTTATTAGGCTCCTCCAAAGGAGAAAAATCCCCAACTAACCCAATGGTATTCTCAGATTTTCAATCCATGTTACCATTCAGAATTAATGGATTTTACATTAAAATAATTGTCAATTAATTATTTTATTTACGGACACAAAATATCATTCACTGGTGGCCTGTGCCGACCAATGATAACATCAACCTAAGGAAAGCATACCCTCACTATTTCAGTGGTGGTCTTAGATTTTCAATCCAAGTTACAGTTTGTGAGTTATAAGTATTTGAAAAATAAAATACTTTTATTTAATTATTTTTTATGATTATGCCATTTTTGAGTTTTCTCACTAGAGGCCTGTGTCGACTAAACTTTAGTTGCTCCTAGGGTAAACCCACCATCCTAAGTGCAACGATGCTCTCAGATTTATGATCTGGGAAACTGTTTAAGAGTTATTCCACTTTTTCAGAAAAACTGCTTACACGCGCTATTTGAAGTTTCACAAAACTTTGACAGATCATGTGGGGCACTCCGAGCCTTAGAATCACGCGTCATCAGATTTAGAGGTCTCGAAATAATTCCATATAATTAAAAAAATATACAGAAATTATGGTACATTATATTCTCACCACTGTAGGTCTTTATGTCCTCGAAATCCAAAATAAAGGAAAATAAAACAAATGAGTGTACTGGGTATGAATCAAAGCATCCCGCTCCCATGTACCCTCCTGGAAGTCCCCGTGATGCCACGAAACTCAGACTAGAGGGATCGACCATCCATGAAAGACACACCCCTATTGATCCGCTATCTCCAGTGAGAACTCTATAAACGTCACCCCATCATCAAATTTCTACTCACCCTAGTCGATAACATGTGATGGATCAAGCACCCATCTCCTCAACTGTGACACATGGAAAACATTTTTCACTTTTTTCATCTAAGAGGAAAGAGATATA
This sequence comes from Viscum album, assembly GCA_963277665.1. Taxonomy (NCBI): domain Eukaryota; kingdom Viridiplantae; phylum Streptophyta; class Magnoliopsida; order Santalales; family Viscaceae; genus Viscum; species Viscum album. Next base: position 1,694,481,047 of record OY728140.1, on the reverse strand, counting down.
TGGTATTCCACCTTGCCCACTCTGCTAAGAATCTAGAATGGTCTACTAATCCTCAGAGATAACGTGTTGCCCCGGCCAAATATCTGCAAACCTCGTCGAGGTGCAACCCATAGGAAGACATGGTCTCCCTCCTCCCGTCGACATAAGAATTCTACCAGCTCGGTGCAATTTTATCTTTCTATCAAATTCGGCATCGTGATACAAACTCTTCCACTACTTCCTTCATCACTTCCACTAGTACCGATGTAGGAAGTCCTGATACAACTTCACCACTACATGTTGTACCACTAAATAGGAATTTTTGATCTCCCTCAACACCTCCTCTCTATGAATCACTGGTACCATGGTGCATCCTCTTAAGAGGATGACATGCTCCCCACCTTCAAAAAAGCTTTCAGGAGACCATCCTGAGGATATTTGAGCACATCGAACCCCGCAGTCCACATCTCAAGTTCTGTCCCCCGAATTTGATGAAGAATTGGGGGAGTGACAGTCATAGACTAGTGTTAAGATTCTCCATATTTATCAATGAAGGATATCCGCAGCGTGACTAGCTGTGATGACGCCTCACTAAGTAGTTGTAAACTAGAACTCCTACTGAGTGTGTCTGCTACCATGTTCTCCTTCCCAGGAGTATAGACTATCTTAAGGTCATACTCCTGGATGAACTCTAGTTATCTCTGCTATCTTAGGATCAGTTCCTTCTGAGAGAAGATATACCTGAGACGCTTGTGATCAGATTAGACTATAAAATGATCACCCATCAAGTAATGTCACCACATCTTCAGGGTGAAGACCACTACTACATACTCTAGATCATGGGTAGCATAGTTCTTCTCATGTTGTCTCATCTATCATTAGACATAGGTGATAACTGCTTGCTCGTGCATTACGACAAACCCAATTCTAGTCCCAGATGCGTCGTAGTAGACTACATACCCAATGCACTCTTCTGGTAACCTCAAGATGGGGTAAATTGTCAGTCTCTGCCAAAACTGTTGAAAAGTCTATTGTCCTCTCTCATTCCATATGAAGGGTTGTCCCTTCTTCATCAAATCTAAAAAGGGTTTTGCTACCCTAGAGAAGTTAGGTACAAATTTCCAGTAGTACCCATCCAAAACCGAAGTCCCTCTCCTTTGAGGGAGGTAATCTCGGAAATATCTTTTGAAAAGATTTCCCCACACTCTACCACTCCTGTTGATAACTGAAAACCCAAAACTCCTACTACTACAAGGGTAAGGTTGGCTGACTCAAGAGTGATCAGTTTCACCCTCCTAAGCAATAGTTTATCTTGTGTTTCCTAGGTTTCCTTTTTCACCGACCATGGAAAACCCCGTTCCAGCATTGTAGATAAATCACAACCTTTTGGAAAAATATATTCAATCCTAGTATGAACTCTGGGTGTCTAGTCCATACCCAAACTAAAGTCATAAGGCCTAAAAACGTCCACCAAGAGGTTCCAACTAAAACTCTCCCCTCAAGGATCAGATCACAGTGTTGTCGTAAGTGTGATTATCTAGTCTCCTCGCAAAGGTGTCTCCTGACGTAAGGGTCAAGTATTCAGTTTAATTGGAAACTCGAGGTCTTGATCAAGATTCATGTTAATAAGGAATGATTGGTACCTATTTATATTAATATGAAAGCTAGTAGTAGACACAGACCACACCTCTATTCATTCCTAGTGCCCTTTTGTCACACTCCTTGACCACATGCAGCTACTCCCTTCCCCTATCCTCCTTCTCCTTGAGCCTATTAGGGACCTCATAGGGGGTGGTTGTAACATGATGAAATGTATACCACCTTATACATCTCTCCTTTGACCCACTTCCACATCTTCTTCCCCTCAGATTCATTTATCTCTAACACTTCCTTTCCCCAAATAACTTTACATGCCCAAGTCTCTAAGACTAACATTAGTTTCATGATTTCCCACTGCTAACATTTACTGGTTATATATTCTTAGCCAAATAACATTCAACACTAAAGGTTCTCTCTATCACCCTAACATAAGTAGTAATTCCAATAGGATTAGTGTTATCTTGGATGTCCTTAAAGATACCTTCCTCGGAGGTCCAATCCCTGAAGAAGTTATCATAATATATTCATCATGTTCCTCGGTTGGTCGGTACGGATCGATGAATACTCAGCTACGGACATGCCATCCAACTGAAGCTGTATAAGCTCTAGGGAACACTCATAACATAGCTCATTAAGGAATGAGACCCCCTTCTCTGAGGGAGGTTCTGAATATTGTCAATAGAAGAGTCACCTCTTCTCAAGATCAGTGTAATTTAAACCTTGTCATCATCCCACTGAGCCACGTAGAAGGCCCTCTACTAGGGCCGCCATCTGATCAAATGGTTCCCTAACAAGATTGAAATATGACCACCTCCTAAATATAGACCTTAACTGCCTGTGAATCAGGCTTTCCTTGGAACTTAAGGGGAATCTGATACTGAAACATGTGTAAGGCACCAAGCCTACATGTGTCCTCTACCAGTATCGCCGGTTGTAAATTCTGACCAATGGGTAGTGATATTTCTGGAACACTACATGAAGGTATCATCTCGGGCAATGGTCCATGTACTGAAGCCTCATCACTATTCAGACCATAATTAAGGTCACTGACTAAAAAATACTAGCATCTAAGATCACCATATGCTCTACCGATGTCTCAACTAGGAGGAAAACTCTAACCACAGCCTCCAGCCAGTCCTCAGCTACCTGAGAATCTGTCTTGCATCAAAACCTCCAAGGCTTCTATCGTTGGAACATGTAAAACCCATTCAGTCAGTGTGCACCATCCTCTAGTGTAGCTGGTGGTAACTACTTCCCAACAGGTGGTTCTACTACAGGTACACCACCCGAAGGTGCTAACACAGTAAGAGGGCCTTGCACTGGAGCCTCATCACTCGGTGGGCCGTCATCGTGTACTCTCTCGGGAATCCTAGATAGAAGTCTACATTGAGAAATCCTAATAAGGAACAGGTGTCTCCTAGTCGATAAGTTATACTTAGTGAGATAACTCAAGAGATCAAAAAGAAAACCATTAAAAACACAAGCAATCAGGCTTTTCATTCACTAAGTCTGAAATCCAAATTCAGGGTCTTGGTGTATGGATATGTCGGCCGCCACACCGACACTGGATTCCCCAAACTAAAAAACACACTCATAACACATAACACTATTGCCACATAGAAATGATCAGAGCCCTAGTTCTTTGGTAGAACTGAACTCCTATTATACCACTTTGTCATGACCCGTCCCTCAGGGCCCGTGGCGTGACTACCCCAATCCCACCTTACATTGGATAGGTTCTATCGTCTAGTACCGGAATTTCATATCCCTAAAATGAGGAAGCATTACCTCTAAACATGTACAAACCAATAGAGTATAATACAAAAAAATAAACTATGAAGTAAAATATAGTAATAAAAGTGTACTGAAAGTCAAGGGGCCCGAATAGAAGCCAAACTGGAAATTTATGGGTACAACTGAAAAGTAAAAATACAACTGAATGGAACAATACAACTGAAAAGGGAAAACATCTATTGAGTCATCCCCCAAGGATCTTACCTGAAGGGTAGGTACAAATCACTTCCCCATCACCCCATACCCACCTGTCTCCTCCATTTACCTCCTTTTCCTCGATCCCTCAAACCTCATCAAAGTTGATTGTCATATGTACAAGACACAACAACGTGTGGTCATAGCCCGTGTAGGGGGGATTATAATGATACTCATTGGGGACCTTGATAACCCCGAAGGTATCTCATAATTTCACATGGAAAAACAAAAATCATGATCTCAATCACAAACCACAAAGCAATAGACACAGCTCAATTGGAGTCTCAGCTCAAACTTGGTATACAACTCAGTGAAACCTGATTATGATGCTGACCCACACAGGGTCGCTATGAATGTTGATATCCAGCCACAGATTCTCTAGGACTAGGAACAAGTAACATTCCCAGTCACAATGTCAAAAACCTTGGCTGCTAGAGAACTCCTCCTCTATGGAGTACAGTGGTCCTGCCACGTCACACAGAGGTGCTTCCCACTAACCTTAAATTGTTGAGGTACTTCTCCCCATCACATACCGTGGGTCTGTTGGGTCACACAGAGCCGCTCCCCCACCATGGCCTACTAAGGAACTCCTCCTCATTGTGTACCATGGCCTCTCCCTACTGTGGTCGGCTAAGGTACTCCTCCCCATTGCATACAACGGCCATCGAGTCACTCCGAGTCGAAAAGTCATCAGTCATCTGGTCTCAGCCAGTTGCAGGGTTCCGTAGGTAGCGTGCTTGGGAGAACCGCCCCCAAATACATTAGTCATATTTCAACCAGAACAAAGTCTAAAAATGATGTAGCCTGATGATATTTCATGTCACAAGGGTTCCAACGCAATAGACAGCACGTCAACCAGACGCTCGGTCTCTGCATTATTAGCATTTCAGTGCCAAGGGCCCGGTTGGATTCGAGTATGATCCAAACCAGCAGTACACCACATTTCTCTAGAACTCTCATGGAGTTATTCAAAAGGACCTTCTTGCTTCATGGATACCAACGCCGCAAACGGTTCATCAAACAGATGTCTAGTTCTCGAGATAAGGCCCTTGATATGTTTTGGGGCCTAGTTGGGCCTAGGACCAGTCCGACCTGGTCAGACCAACCTGGCCTAACCCATTCTGGGAAGGGCCGAATTCGGGCCTGGCCCGAAAAATGAGGCAGCCCGCAAGGGCGGCCCGGCCCATACAGGGGGCTCGCAAAGGGGTGGCCCGGCCAGCGGGGCGCGGGTCGGCCCACTGGGCGGCGATCCGCGGGGCAGGGGGACGGGCACACGGGCGGCAGCCTACTAGGTAGGTGGCCTGCTAAAGGGTGGTCCGACAACAAAGGGAGCAACCTTCAGTTCTTCTACCAAGCGGATCGGGGGGGTTGCTCCCCCGAGATCCTGAACGGTCGAAGTGTGATTGGCCTTTAAAGTGGAGGAGCCACGTGGGCGGCTCCTGGACACTGCGATACTCACCGGATGCATGGGTTCTTCCTCCTCCATCGCGGATTTGGCCACGGTCTCCTACTCACCAGCAGTGTATGATGTCACACTTCCCTTTCCTTCTGTGGATGTCCGATGAGTCGGACAACTTCTCCATCTGCCGCGGCTGACAAGCCGCAGCCGCTTTGCACACCAGAGGTGCGCGATGGCGTGCCGCACCTCCTCCACAGTCGGTTAGTGTCGAACACTTCGATGTATTCCGTGGCTTTGTGACATAGCCTCCTCTAGCAGCGTGTGTTGGTGTGTCGTATCATTCATAACTGGTTGGTTTCACCATACCGGCGGTCTTCCATGAAAGGGACAAGGGTAACAATGTTGTGGAGGGTGTGGGCCTGGTTCGTTAGGCATGTGCCCTTTATGTTAGCTCGTGATCAAAGGGATGATAAAATGGTTTAAAAATTCCTTGTGTTAAAAAAAACAAAACCCCACAAGGATACCCCATAACAACCTCCTGCGAAACGAATGTTTCTCGAATCAACCCATTAGTCGATTGACATGCATTCTTTGTATAATTTTCAAGAACGGGAAACAGGGAATAATTTATGGAAATGTATAATAATAACCCCCTACCTTGAATCATCAGATAAATGCCCACACTTGAAGGTGGGTTGGTGTTCTTTGTTCCAGAAACAGGCTTCTAATGACGTCGCTCGAACGTCGTCATCCGGTTTGTGGTTTGGTGTCATGCATCACCTCTCATTGGGATCAGATCCATCTTCTAAGGGTTCGAAGTCATGGTGCTCCTTCAATAATTTGTTTCTTGGTAAATCTCTGCTGATACCTCTCCCCAGTATCCTTATATATAGGAGAGGGGGAGGGTAAGTAATGATATTATAATTTAATGGGGTCATCTATTAAAAAGATTTCTAATTCTCCAACGACGTTGTTTCTTAGGGTTGGAAGTTCAAACCATTTATTGGCTTAACACGTCTCTAGCCCCACCCCTTGAGTTGTCCATTAGATGATATGAAATAAAATAATAAAATTATTTAATTTCATTTCTTTTGAAATGTTTCAAAACTTATCTTTTTATCTGAACCTACTAAAGTCAATGTAAATCCTCCGTTAAGCAAATCCCAATGTAGCAGATTCAACTGTGCCCTCATATTTTTAATCTGAGGAATGGTTCAGATGTTAGAAAACCCCTTGCTCACGTTTATTGAATGTAACTGAAAAAAGTTCAATAAATTCATATAATTCACCCTCAACCCGTGTCGGTCGAGGTTAGGCTCTGCCTAAGGAGAACACACCCCAACGAAACCAACGGTACTCTCTGATTTTCAATCTGAGTTACCGTTTATATGTTTTCAATTTTAGAATAGAATAATTTCCACTTAATTATTTTATTTACTGAAAAAACTAACTTTCACTGGTGGCCCGCACCGGTTAATGTTAGTATAAGCCTAATGAAAGCATACCCTTATGAGTTCAGTGGTTGTCTTGGACTTTAAATCTGAGTTACCATTCGTGATTTTTATGCATTTGAAAATAAAATAATTTTATTTAATTATTTTATTTATGGTTATTCCATTTTCAGGTTTTCTCAAAGGAATCCCGCACCGACTAAACTTAAGTCACACCTAGGTTAAACCCACTATCCTGAGAGAAACGGTGCCCTCAGATTTTAGATCTGGGCAACTATTTATGATTTATTCCACTATTTTAGTAAAACTGCTTATACACGCTATTTAAAGTCTAACAAAACTTCAACAAATCATTCTTAGCACTACGAGCCTCAGAATGATGAGCCATCAGATTTATCGATCTCAAAATAAATCCATATAATTAAATCAATATTTATATGGAAATTATAGGACATTACATGAACAACAATCTGTTGAGTCCTTTATGCATCAATGACCACCAACCTTCGGTGGATCTACCGACCCATTGATTACTGAATAGTGGATCAACTCGATTAAGACTATATTTCATGTGCTCCGCTTTTTGGAACAAGACAAGGTAACCCTGGATGTTTTCCTCTTAGAGGGAAAGATTATTAGTGGTGGGAACTAGTTAAAAATATGAGGCCAAGAGTGGAGGTTGAAGATATGGAGTGGGCAGTGTTTAGAGTGATTTCCTTCAGTATGTATTTCTCTCATTCCATGGGAACAATAATGGAGAATGAGTTTCTGGTGCTAAAGTAGAAGAAGAATGAATCTGTGGGAAGCTATGAGATGAAATTCACAAGGATTTCACATTAAAACTCTAGATTTTTCATGGATCTAAACGTTAAGGTTGATATATTCTTCGCTGAACAGAGACCCTATCTATGGAAGAATCTAGCCAACCCAGACTATGATTTCTATGAGGTGATCATGCGGAGTGCGATGAAAGTCAAACTAGAGTTTGGTGAGATGCAATGGTCTAATAAATCCAATGAAAAGAAAAGATTGATGGATCTATTCTTATGGGGGGATTTTGATCAGGGAAGAGGAGGGATGCCAGTGCAACGTCCCACGTGTAATAAATGTGGGATGAAATATTCGGGGAACTACCTTCTCGGGAGAGGGAAGTTCTACAAGTCTGAAAAAGAAGGCCATATCGCTTGTAATTCTCATTTTGAGGTGAAGCCTCAACTCCCAAACACTAAAAAAGGGATGATGGTGTAGGACCTACTTGTTGTCTGATGCTATAAGTATAGATACCTTTGGCACTCTTCAATTCACTGACCAAATCAAATGGTAGTGGAGGGGAATCACCATCATCCTCAGCAACAGCCAAGGGATCAAGTTTATACCTTTTCAATCCCTACGGCTGAAGTTGAAGCACCAAATGATGTGGTGTAAGGTTCTCTTTTTGTTCTCTCAAGGATAGAAATTAATTTTTTTATTTTTCTTCTACTCATTCTTTTATTTCATCCATGTTTGCAATGAATTTAGAATCAAACACCAATTTTCTAAAAGTAGAGTTATTAGTCAAGACTCCTGGTAGGATTATCCAAGCATCGTCAGTATTTAGAAACTCTAGTATTTACATTAGTGAGCACAGTCATATCAAAAATATTGTAGTCATTCCCATGTTGGAATTTGACATTATACTTGGTATGGACTGGCTCTCAATGTATAATGCTATGATCAAATATAGAAGCAAGGAAATCTTTCTAGTCTTGAATGGGAAACAAATAGTTTTCTTCCACGGAGAGATATATCAACCCGAAAAGTTTCAAGAATAACCTCCTAAATCCATCTGTATGGATTTGGTTGGTGAAGAAGAAGAAATAAGTGATTGTTTAAGGATAGAAAATGTCCCCATCGACCAAGAATATGTTGACATATTTACTGAGGATTTACCCAGACCTCCCCCGAAAAGAGAGGTAGATTTATCTATTAAACTCGTACCTGGATCTCAATTGGTATATAAGACCCTGTATAGGATGGAAAATGTCGAGCTAGAGGAATTAAAGAAACAACTACAACATCTATTGGAGACGACATTTATCTGACCGAGTGTGTCTGCTTGGGGAGAACCTGTTCTCTTGGTGAAAAAGAAGGATTGGTCAATTTAGTTATGTATTGATTATAGAGAACTGAATGGGTTCAAAGTGAAGAACAAATAACCTCTTCCACAAATTGATGACTTATTTGACCAACATTGTGGGGCTCAATTATTCTCTAAGATTGATCTTTGTTATGGTTATCAGTAATTGAGGCTGAAGAAAGAAGATATTCCCAAAACAACCTTCTGATCTAGATATTGGCACTGTGAGTTTGTTTTCATGCCTTTCAGACTGACTAATGCACCTATTATTTTTTTAGATTTGATGAAAATAGTCTTTAAGGAATACCTTGATAACTTTGTGGTAGTTTTTATTGATGATATTATAATATATTCCAAAATCCATGAGGAGCATAAGATTCATCTAAGGGATATTTTTTAAACTATACAGAAGGAGAGGATTTTTGGAATGTTCAGAAAATGTGAATTCTGGTTACAAAAAGTTTATTTCTTAGGGCACATTGTTACCAATGAAGGAATCAAATTTTAACATACAGAGACAAAATTGGTAGAGGAGTGGCCTCATCCTACAACAATAACTGAGATTTGTAGTTTACATGGGTTTGTGGGAAATTATATGAGATTTGTGAAAACAATTGACAACTTTCTAATACATTAACCATGTTAACTTGAAAAGGGTTCAATTTCTTCTAAAAAAATGAGAGCGATGAATGTTTCCAAGAGTTAAAGAAGAGATTGGTTATTACACCTGTGTTAACTCTACCCTCAAGTGGAGAAGGATTCATTATTTTTAGTGATGCATCTCTAAAAGGGAATGGGTAAATCCTTAAGAAAAATAAAAAAGTCTTTGCTCATGCATCTCGACAGTTGATGACTCATGAGCAGAACTATCCTACGCATGATCTAGAGCTGGTTGCGATCATTTTACCTCAAAAGATATGGAGGAATTATCTTTATGGAGAGAAATATGATATATACACATACCATTAAAATTTTGAAGTGTATTTTCACACAAAATTAATTGAACATGAGAAAAAGAAGATGGTTGTAACTTATTAAATGCTTTTATTGTGCAATTAATTATCATCTCAGAAGGGAAAACAATGTCACTGATGCATTAAGCATGAAATACCCAGTTGTTCTGTCCATAACGAGGGCTCAAAGTGATCTTTTGATCGATGACCTTGTATAGCAGGACATGGGAATTATAAGGGAAGGGATAACATCATCCCTAACACAAATGATTTCTCAATATTCATTACTAGAGAAGATAAATAAAGCTCAGAAAGAAGATCCTTTGTTACAGAAGAAGTTTGGGGCTATGAAGGATGGAATGTTTCCTGAGTTCAATATTGATCAAGAAGGTGTATTGAAATTTCAAAAAATACTATGTGTTACATCGATTTCAGAAATAAAGAAGGATTTGATCAATAAAGCTCATATATCTACTTTATCTATACATCCTAGAAGTACAAAAATGTATATAGACCTTCATGATCATTGTTGGTTGGATGATATGAAAAGGGAGATTTCTAATTACACATCAAGGTGCCTGTTATGTCAACAAGTGAAGGAAGAGTGAAAAATTCCTAAAGGGGTATTGCAACCAAAACCCAAACCATCATGGAAGTGGGACAATATCACTATAGACTTCATCATTGGTCTCGTGAGAACATACAAAGGAAACAAAGTGATATGGGTTATTTTGGACCGCCTCACCAATACTGCCCATTTTATATTTATTCAGACGATTTCTCTCTTGATCAACTTTCCAGGAATTACATGAAGAAAGTGGTAAGACATCATGGAGTTCCACATTCAATCATATATGATCATGATCCAAGGGTAACTTAAAAATTTTTGAGATGTCTTCAACATACTCTGAGCACTAAATTGAATTTTAGTACGACTTATAACCCCCAAATGATCACCAATCTTAAAGGACTATTCAAGAACTCGAGGAAATATTGAGAACATGATCAATGGAAATTAATGGTGGATGAGATCTACATCTCTCTTTAGTTGAGTTATCTTACAACAAAATAATCCACTAGAGAATTCAATTGGAACCCTATAAATATCTATATGGGAAGCTATATATAAATCCTACTTGTTTAGATGAAGCTGGTGATAGAATGCTTCTTGGGCCGGAACATGTGCAAGAGATTTCAGAAAACAACCATCTCATCTAACATCACATTAAGGCAACTCAGAGTTGGAAAAAGAGCTATACTAACAACCGTCCAAGATAATTAGAGTTTGATGTTGGTGACAATGTATTTCTTTAAATTTCACCTTATAAGAGAGTCATGAGGTTTTGGAAGAAAGCGAAGCTAATCCCTAGGTACATTATCCCCTCTAAAATTCTTGATCGTGCAGGAGAAGTAGCCAATAGGCTTACACTTCCTCCAAATCTAGCACAATTTCTTGTTGTCTTCCATGTATCCCTCTTGAGGAAGTACATACCTAACCCTTCACATGTACTAAATCCAGAGGTGGTACAACTGGAACATGACCTCTCTTATGAGATGTAGCTAGTGGAGATCTTGGAAGGAAGGGAAGGGGTTCTACGCAAAAAGACTGCCCACCTAGTTAAGGTGTTGTGGGGAAACATCAAATGAGAAAAAGCCACATGGGAACCAGAGGAGTCTATGAGGTAGATGTACCCATACCCATTCTCTTCCGTGGCTACGGTTTGAAATTTTGGAGAAAAATTTTCTTATAGGGGGAAGAATGTAAGGACCTGAACTATTGAATAACATTTTTTCCCAAATTTTGTGTGTCATATTGTTTTCTACTCAACAAAACTATATCCTTTAATTAATAAAGTGAGTATAATTAAAATGATACCAATGGGTTTCTATTTTTATATGACTATTGGTCTATATAACCATTGGAAACAATACTCGTAATGTTATAATTATTGTTTATAAATACAAATGATCATGATTACATAATACAGATAGAAGATTTCATGGCCTCATCAAGTAGATTTGGGCCATACAAAGCCCATTTGTTGGAGCTTGGGAAGGAGGTTGTGTCACAAGGCTTTGCTCTGGACCAAGCCAATGTTGAACTTAAACATGTGATGATTGAAGAGAATTTCCTAAGGGAGAAGTTCACGCTGATAGAAATCACCACTCGGGCAATGTTTTCTATGATTCCCCAATATTCTATCACCATAGGACACCATACACTTATGTCCAATGCATGTGTTTTATGAGGATATGTAACGAGGCCTCACTTACCTTGTGTAATACTTTTGTATAAATAAAATTGTTATATTTTATTAGAGTAAAATTTGTGAATTTCAATTGTCCGGATAAAAATAGGATGAATTTATTGAAGTTCCATATTATTGATTAATTTTGGAAAAATGGTATTTTAAAATATTTTTATATACTTTAAATAATTAATAATGTGAAATTATTTTCAAAAAATGGCCTTCTACAATTGGGATCCGTAAGAAATATAGAGTCTGATAAGATCAACATAATTTTTAGAGAATAGTAAAGTATGAATAGTATTATTACCATTAAAAATAGTAATGTGACCAATGGAATAGTAACCTCTCTTAAGAAATTATAAATTTAATTAAGGCATCTTGAATGGTAATGTGATATAATAGCATAAGTAAATAACTGTTTCAGAAATTATTATTTATTTATTAGTAATTTTTTTTTGGTAAATTGTGTTTTTACTTAAAAATAAAATTTCTCATAATTAGAAAAATAATTTATAGATTGGATTTCATTTTGGAATTAAGAGAATAAATATTACATTAGGGTGAATTTATGATATCTTTATAAAATGTTTTGTTTTTCAGTGAATGGTAAAAATACTGTTTTGAGTTTTGGTGTGATTATTGACATCATTAATGATGTAATATTGATGTAATAATTCTGGTATACTTGTGAATAGTAATATATGTTATGAAGTTTCCCAAATGGATAATTCCATGGGAAAATACCATAGGAAATCCCATGGTTTTTCAAATACCACTAATGAGGTGTCCCTTGGAAATTAATTATTCCCTCAATTTTTCTAAAAATACCAACCCATTCATTCATTAATGTCATTCCAAATTACTCCTCAATGAAGCTATGGTATTTTTACCTTCCAATGAGTCCTCCCAAGGTTTCCTCAATCCCCCCAGGGTCCGAAAATTTGAGATTTAGAAGTAAGTCTTCAAGCTAAGAGAACCTTTCACCCTCCTCTTTTAAGTCATGACTTCCTTTATGTTAAGTCTTCTAGTTTCCATCTTATTATGTTCTGGTTTGTTCTTCTATGTTCTTTTTTAGATTCATTTTTTTCCAAATTATGAGATACCTTTTCCACTCTTGTCAAATTATTTTTTTGAATTTTATGTGATGTCATTTGGCTGCCAAATTTTTCGTAACAGAAATCACATATTCTCTTTTTATTCAAATTTCTTTTTCATGTGGTATGACATTCAAATATCAATTCAATGATCTTATTTCTTTTTTATTCTTTACCCATACTATATTATGATTTATTTATGAGTGGATGACTCTTTTATCCTCTATTTCTATTGTTTTCTAAAACCATGTAATATAGTTGTTCTGCTGTAGAAATTTCATCTCAAAACCTCCCTCTTTTTTCTCAACAAATTATCTTATTTTAATTATGGGAATACACAAACCTATTTTAGTTCTAGGTGTATTCATTAAGAAATAAAAATGGATTATTTGGTTCTAGAGTTGACATACATAAAACCCTCATTTTTTCTATGGGTTATAAATGACCTAACGATCATGTTTTTAAGAACTTTTAAAATTCCACGATTTCGAATTAAACCCATTTATTATATTATTTATGGGTTATTTATGGAATTTTTTATTATCTTATATGTGGATCACATGAAAATAATGACATATTAAGCATGTTCCCTGATATTGATCTAATGAATTAGGTAAATAATTTAATCTCTAGAGATGACAAGTTTCACGATACCTTGGTGAATAACCCTGGTAATTTTTATGACACCTTGGGGATAACCTTTGGTGGAATGTTCATTAATGTCTAAATTAAATGTTATAGCTATATTTTTAAGTTATGATTCATGTTATTATTTCTATGATATTCCCATTTATCATTAATTTATGATATCCCTCATGTTCATATTGATATCACTCAAGATCACATGTAAAATGTTTCACTTGTTTTCCTTACTGGGCCTTCTGCTCACCATATCTTTCGATGTATGTCTCCAGGTTATGAGATGCAGCAATTTAACATAGGATGAACTTATGATGAATCCAAAAAAGTGGTTTAGAAGAATATTTTATCTTGTTTTCATGTATATTGTTCTTGATTTCTAAGACACTATATTTTAAATATACTCTCTTTCTAAAACAAAATGATAAAATTTGTAATACCAAGGTGGGATGTCATAATTCTCCTTCAGGTACAACCATTACTACTGATGGAACTTAAATACAAATGAAATTATTCCCAGAAACTGGATGATACTAAGGGGAAAGGGAAAATGGGATCAAATTGGTTTACAGAAATCATTAATTAATAGATAATTTTCTTGGGTGATTCCTCCTTAGAATCACTAACCTCAGTGGTTTGATCCCGGATTTCCTGATGAGGAGCATCCCTTTGATTCTTTTCAAGACCATCTAAGGAGGGATCATGTAAAAAACCTACTTCATAAAATCTATGAGATAGATCTCCATCAAAAATGAGAGGACGAGGGACCTCAACACCCTATTAGGGGTTCACCTTGTAAATTTCCCTCGATAAAAATATACACTAGTAAATACCTTTTATTTAATTCATTTTAACTAAGTAGTTTAGTAGTGTGAGATAACACTAAATGTAAAACGCATATCAATCAAATTCCCTATTAAGGCCCTCAAACTCCTCTATAGAGATGGGATTTTAAAATATTAAAAAATTTCTTCCATTATTTCATTAAATAATCATACAATTCTCTCAAAATCTTCACCATTAAGGGTATATAAGTCTCTTGGATCATGAAACAAATTGGATCCTTTTTCATTATTATCCTCTTCTTATCCAATGACAAAGTCGATGGTTGTAATTGTAGGGACCTTGATGAAGCTAATATTTTCACATATTTTATACTGTAATTTAATGTTTATAAACCCACAATAGTGTTATTTAATGGGAAATTGTTACATATTTAGGTTTTGGTGTTATTTTGAGCCTAAATGCAAAAATGGCCTAATTCTGGATTTTTAACAGATTTTTATCACAGGGGTATTTTGGTCATTTCATTTAAAATATATATCCAAATTTTGTGATTCGAATTTTTTTGGAACCCTTATTTTATTTCCTTCAACTTTGTCTTCAGGACCGGGGATTTAATCGATATTAATGGTGCCCAAAAAAATCAATGAAGTTGAAAATTTTTTCCGGGCGGACTGCATTGACTCCACCATATTAATGGAATCAAATTTCGGCCTACACTACTCCAAATGATGCGATTATACCTGGATATGACAGAGGACTACAAGGCGCGTCTCCTCAAAAAATTTCAAGCCGTTTGGAATTCTTTATGATGGCCGTTTAGTGATAGAGTTTTGAAGGAAGCTTCCAGGAAGCTTCATCCAGAGAAATATTTTTTAAATAGAAAAACCATAAATCCCTTAATACGTGTCCAATTAATCTGTAATTTTGAGGGTGTACGGAAAAGACATTTATGAACAATATTGAAGAAGATGTCAACGCGTGAATCGGCCATTTAGTGGGTCTAAAACGCGACACCTTTGTGAAGCTAAAATCTGCCTATAAAAGGAGGGGAGATCCTACCTCTCAAGATATTCCATTCTTCACCACACCATCCGTCACAAAGGGGTTTGGAGCGAGAGAGCAATATTATTGGAGTATTCCATGATGTAATCAAGCCATGAAGGGCTAAATCCAAGTGGTGGTGGGCAACGGAGATCCGAAGACATTTCCCTTTTTGAGTTTGTGCTTTCATTGTAAAATATTTTCTTTTAAACTATCCTGGAACTTGTTTGCATGAATGAATGAGGTCTTTTTCTCTCGTGTTTTCAATTTCTTATAAATTATTCTAGATTTCTTATATTCTAATGAATTTAAAGTGGTTTTACTCATGGTTTAAATTTCTTTGGCGAGGTCTCACTTTTGAGCACGATGAGTTCATCCTGTTTTGGTTACTCGGAGGTCTTCGGGTAATCAGAACACTTTCATTAGAAGATCGGCACCCATGTATGAGGTTTCAATATGGTATCTAGATTATTTAGGTGTATACTTTGAGGTATTAAGGTATACATTGGATAATTTAATGAAAATATATTCGTAAACAATGATAAAGGGAGTGTCCAACGATCAACGTTTGTCCACCACTGCTACCTTTAACTTGTTCTTTCCAGTTCGATTTTCTTTGGTATTTTAATTGATAATGTAGATTTAATATTTCATTTTGATTTAATTTTCATAATCAAAATCCCCCATATATATTATATATGTTAGTTTTATATTAGTTAAATTAAAAAGTGACAATTGAAAATATAGTGCGTATAAGCGGCCTCCTTGTGATCGACCCTAGGTTGTGCCACTATGGTACACTCTTAGGAAAATAAGAATTTAATTGAGTAGGGTAAAGCGACTGAAATCCCCAAACATCAAATTTGGCGCCGTTGCCGGGGAGGCCAAGTGCTTACACACACTATTTTTCAAAGAAAAAAACAAAAAAAAGAGCCTTGTTGCATATCATTCATTTCATCAGCCAATATAGATTTTTATGGAAATTTTTATAATTATTGGCATGTGGATAACTTTTATGATGATCCAAGTAGATAAGATACATTGAGTATTCAAATTCTTGAAAATTCCCAACAATTGAAAGAAAATGCCTTGATAATTCAAGAGAATTTCAGAAATATGGAAAAAGCAAGCAAGATGATATCATCGCTGGTCGCCCAAGTTGAAGATGTTAAAGTCTTATGGATGGAACAACAAAAAATAAAAGCTGAGGAGAATAAAATACTTGATCCACCTACATTTAATGAAGATATTTATGAGGTTGAAGAAAATCTTAAGGACCCACTTCCCTCGCCAACAAATGAGTTCCCAGCTTCCTTTCTTGAGGAAAAGGGTTCTAAAGCTGAAATTTCTGAGGGAGTTTTAAATTCTGAGCATTCATTTCATTCAAATTTCATTAATTTTGAATTTAAATCTAATATCCCTTATTCTGAATTTGTAGATTCAGCATCACTACTACAGGATCTGGATGAAGAAGAAGAAGAAGGTCCTCTTGTTGAGGAGAGAATGGAGGTGCATGTTGAGTTATGCATTGGTGCATTTGAGGATGATGGAAAAAAAGAAGAAATAATTGAAGAACCAATTTATGAACATGAACCAGAAGAGAAGCCACTTCCTATTCTTCTATTTTCAACACCGGTGGACACCACTCCTCCAGATTACAAAAACAGGGAGCACCCCTTCATCCTTTTCCCTCCCCATCTTAATCTCAAATTCTATTTTCCATCTCTTCTAGGGGTTGGGGATATTTTTCTTTTCTTTGGGGGTTCTCACTTTTGGAATCCACATATGGATATCGGGAGAAATAATTTGTGGTGGTTTCTAAGCAAGAAACCCCATCCACCTTCGGATTGGGGTTAACCTGCTGCAACTGCCTGACTAGGGGCAGTAAAAACCTAGCACCCGCTTGGGGGTCAAACCAAGCATTATCCCTTCCCTTTCACCTTTCTATTTTTTTTCTAATTCATTTTTTTATTTATTGCTTTATAAAAAGAAGTGGTGCCAAATAGGAACTTAAATCAATGGTACTGCTAGAAAAATAAAGTCAGGTTGTATCTTTCCTTATATTTAGTTTTTTTCCTTCCCTTATTAATATTTTATCAAGACAAAATGAAGGGTACTGAAATTTAATTGTGGGGGGGGGGGGTGTCGACCTGCTTATTTGTTTTTGTGTGCTTTCATTTTTTTTCATTTTTTAGGAACCTTGAGCTTTAATGATAATTCTGATCACATTTCACACAATAATTTATTTTGATAAAATTGAAATGATTTTTGAAAAAAGAGGATCTTAAATGATTGTTGATGTGAATTTTTTTTCCTTAAATTGGATTTTCAATCCTTTTTATGAGTTTAACTGATTTTTGAAATCCATGGCCCTGAAACACTGACTCAAAATATTTTTCTCATCCTGTGAGGTATTCTAAAACACTTTTACATATTCTTTCTAATACCCACACTTTCTTGAGGGAAACCTGGATTTTTTGTGAGAACCAGAATTTTTGATTTTTCTCTTTCGAAGCTTTGGATTTCATTGAATGTTTTTAATATGATTGAGGCACTACTTTGGCTAGCCACATATTATCCTGAGACTTACCTTTACATTTATCCTTCGTTATCCCTTAGATGCCATGAATTGCCTTATAGGTTTAAGCCACAATACAAGCTAATTTATCCTTACCTACCCATTCTCTTGGTATTGTTGCATGGATATTTCAAGTTTGAGTGTGGGGGAAGGGCCATTCGTGTGCGTTCATTGGGATTTGTTTTATTGATGGGTATTGTGCGGTATGCATCAACATTTTGGGCAATGAAATAATTGGGAGTGAGTCATAATCTTATTGTGCTTCATTTTGTTTCATTCAGTTCTCCTTCAAAAAAAATGAAAATAAAGTTGTGCCTTTCTGGAGCTTAAAAAATATATATAAAAAAGGAAAATAAAGATGTGCCTTTCTGGAGCTTTAAAAAAAAATGGGGAGAACTTGGATGATTTAATACCTTGAAATCATTGATTGGCTCATGTACCATTTAAAATAAATGGGGGTGGTGTTTTGTTTCACATTCTCAAGGTGGATTGAGTGAGGAAATTTCTGGGTTTTCAATTGATTATTCATGCATTGTACCTTAGAGTCAAACCTTCTCTTTCTAGACTTGATCTTTTAAATCATTTAACCACCAACCCAAAGCTACAGAGTCATTTGAACCATTGATGAAAGCCCTCATGATTGAATTCATTTTTATGTTTCACGCTGTGGAGAAATGAGAATTGTCACAAGCCTATGGTGATACATGCAATTTCCAAGTATGAGCATAACTACAGAATTTATTTCTCTTGAGTGAAGAGTGACATAAAATTCAATGCGAGGTAGGTTGTGATTGATCCATGGATGGATTTATGAGGTTGAACAAATTTAAATTTTTGGAATGAAAATAAAAGGAAATTGTTTTTCATAGAAGATACATGATGAAATTTGGTTTTTAATAAGATCATGGATGTTTTCTCATTTTTTATTATTGTGTGAATTTTGATTTGAATATATGATAATTGCTCAGGAGTGCAATGCTTAAGTGTGGGGGATTGATGAAGCTAATATTTTCACATATTTTATACTGTAATTTAATGTTTATAAACCCACAATAGTGTTATTTAATGGGAAATTGTTACATATTTAGGTTTTGGTGTTATTTTGAGCCTAAATGCAAAAATGGCCTAATTCTGGATTTTTAACAGATTTTTATCACAGGTGTATTTTGGTCATTTCATATAAAATATATATCCAAATTTTGTGATTCAAATTTTTTTGGAACCCTTATTTTATTTCCTTCAACGTTGTCTTCAGGACCAGGGATTTAATCGATATTAATGGTGCCCAAAAAAATCAATGAAGTTGACAATTTTTTCCGGGAGGACTGCATTGACTCCACCATATTAATGGAAGCAAATTTCGGCCTACACTACTCCAAATGATGCGATTATACCTGGATATGACAGAGGACTCCAAGGCGCGTCGCCTCAATAAATTTCAAGCCGTTTGGAATTCTTTATGATGGCCGTTTAGTGATAGAGTTTTGAAGGAAGCTTCCAGGAAGCTTCATCCAGAGAAATCTATTTTCAATAGAAAAACCCTAAATCCCTTAATACGTGTCCAATTAATCTGTAATTTTGAGGGTGGATGGCCAAGACATAGATGAACAATATTGAAGAAGAGGTCAACGCGTGAATCGGCCATTTAAAGGGACTAAAACGCGACACATTTGTGAAGATAAAATCTGCCTATAAAAGGAGGGGAGATCCTACCTCTCAAGATATTCCATTCTTCACCACACCATCCGTCACAAAGGGGTTTGGCTTGAGGGAGCAATAGTATAGGAGTATTCCATGATGCAATCAAGCCATGAAGGGCTAAATCCATGTGGTGGTGGGCAACGGAGATCCGAAGACATTTCCCTTTTTGAGTTTGTGCTTTCATTGTAAAATATTTTCTTTTAAACTATCCTGGAACTTGTTTGCATGAATGAATGAGGTCTTTTTCTCTCGTGTTTTCAATTTATTATAAATTATTCTAGATTTATTATATTCTAATGAATTTAAAGTGGTTTTACTCATGGTTTAAATTTCTTTGGCGATGTCTCACTTTTGAGCACGATGAGTTCATCCTGTTTTGGTTACTCGGAGGTCTTTGGGTAATCAGAACACTTTCATTAGAAGATCGGCACCCATGTATGAGGTTTCAATATGGTATCTAGATTATTTAGGTGTATACTTTGAGGTATTAAGGTATACATTGGATAATTTAATGAAAATATATTCGTAAACAATGATAAAGGGAGTGTCCAACGATCAACGTTTGTCCACCACTGCTACCTTTAACTTGTTCTTTCCAGTTCGATTTTCTTTGGTATTTTAATTGATAATGTAGATTTAATATTTCATTTTGATTTAATTTTCATAATAAAAATCCCCCATATATATTATATATGTTAGTTTTATATTAGTTAAATTAAAAAGTGACAATTGAAAATATAGTGCGTATAAGCGGCCTCCTTGTGATCGACCCTAGGTTGTGCCACTATGGTACACTCTTAGGAAAATAAGAATTTAATTGAGTAGGGTAAAGCGACTGAAATCCCCAAACATCAGACCTCCAATTTATGGGGGGTCTGAGTTGTTAAAAGGAGAAAGAGTTAGATATAAGTATATTTTAATTTGTGATGAATGTTGGAAATTTATATGATCCCTCTCTCCCTCAGATGTGTCAATAGTATATGTGGTTTAATCCCTTGACACTTCTCCCATTGGGGGGAACATCTCTCCAATATGGATCGGCACCTCGTCAATAATAACCTCTACATTTTAAATAAGGTGTTATCTAAGACACTTGATAGAAGAGAAGGAAGTGGATTTTGTAATCTAAAATCATGATAAAATTCAAATTCTAATTGAATTAAGAAAAAATGATCTTTTGAAAACACCCCATGTCTAATGATGTTCTTGGATAATTTTTTCACTCTTAAATGGTTCTTTACTTTTGATAGAGGGAGGATAACACTTCATTCATTAAATACAGGTACTGTGGAAGTAAGGAGGGAACCTTTTCCTTCCATTTATTTATCTATGTGACTTTGGACCAGGTAATATAATTACATATAAATTATAATTAAAGAATATTGATACTTAAAATGGGGTGAAAGAGGTAAAACCCAATGAAATAGGGTTTGGTTCGAGAATTCCTCATACCTTATGTCCAAATGATTTCTTCACATTAATATTCAATATAATCACATTCGATTCATTTTTTGAAAAATAGAAAACAATTTCTAAATTAAATTAATGAATTATTGTTTTAGTAAGTTCATTTATGGGGTTTGGGATGAGTTATAGTCTTTAATTACATCTTTCAGGATCATTCATTTTCATGGTTTTCATGATCGGTTCACTTGTATACAGTAATGGATGTTTGTTAAGATTGCAGATAAATATCTAGAATAATTATTATATATTATAATGATCTTAAATATGTTTAAATTATCTTATATATATTTTGGTTATATGTTATGGGGATGCATCATTAGATAAAATATAATGATTATCATTTTGGCTAATTTTGGCGGATTTTTGATCACAACGAATTCATTTTGTTTTACTATTTATTATTATTTATAAATGTTACCTATAGAAAATAAAAAGGGTTATTAAATAAAATTTAGAATCATTTTCAACCATTTAATTGGTTTATTAATACCCTTTAAGGTGTTAATGGAAAATAAAATCTCACCACCCACGATGTGGTAAAATTGACACAGAGCCTGCGATTTCATTTTTAGAATAAAATATAAAGAGAAAGGATTTTAATAAAGGATATTCCATTAACATGATATAATTATAGTATATAAAACATATTGGATTTGGAACCCTATTTTAATTATATAAGGTTAATATAATAGAATAAAGGAAATGAAATTTAAAAAATATTAAAAGACAAAGGAAGAGGATTTTACCTCTTTATCTATTCTCCTAGAGAACCTCTATAGGGAAATGTTTTTTGTATTTTTATGAGATAAAGAGATCATGTATGTGGAATATTGGATTGGGGATATTTTTTTATATAATTTTTTCAAGGATCAATTCTTGATAGTTGTAAAAAGAAGAGGGGGAGAGGGTGGTATTTATAGTGGGTGATAAGGGTGATTTCTCATTATTTAATTATTCAGTTTATTATTTTTATCCGGAAATGAAACAGTGATAATTTATGGGACTAAATATAGTTTCTAGATAATTTATGATTGATAAATTGGTTCTTAATTAAGACATAAATCAACAATGAATCAAATATTTATGTATCTAGAATTTATAAAAAATTATCATATTTTACTTTTAAAAAAATTTAATTATTTTAGAAACAAATACAAAAAATCACCCTAAAAATTTTCCAATGTGTGGAATAAAAAATTAAAATCCAATTTTGGAAAATAATTTTAACAAATTGAGTAATTTAATTTATAATTAAAATCATCATTTACATGGAAAGTACATATTTTAAAATTATAACTGATTTTATAAAATATTGAGAAAATTACTTAAGGTCTCTCAAAATTATATTAAAATAATAATACATAAAACAATTAATTTCTGAATAAATGTTATGAATTTTTTTTAATTAAAAAAATTATCATTAATATTTAATTAAATATTTATGACATTCAAAAATTCCAACACTTAATTAATAAATTTTAAATCATTTATTTTCTTAAACTATGATATAATTATACATTTAACTCATTTATAAGATTACTAAATATTAAAAATACATTCATGGGTGAGGCTACTATTAGTTTTTCTATTTTACTATTCATAAGGGTCATATTACTATTCCTAAGGTCAAGTTACTATTTCATCAGTATTGGATCCTAAAATTCTAGAAATACTTCTTATTTCATTAATTATTTGTTTAGAAAATCGTTATTATGGTCCATAAGTGATTTTATGTGATTTATAATAGAATGCATTACTATAAGAAGTGAAAATTCTAGTGATAAAAGTTTAAGTTGTTACATTCTTCCCCCATTTTGAATTTTCTCCCTTCAAAATTAGTTGTACATAAATAGGTGAGGGTACTTCTTCTTCATTTCCTAATCTCCCAAGATTCTTCTTCATACTTTTGGTTCTTCCATAATGCTTTGAAAGTATATATTTTCTTGTTGTGTAGAACCTTATCTCTCCCATCCAAAATCATTACTGGATACTCTTTATAAGAGTGATCTTATTCCAGATATACCACCTTTGAGTTCATTACATGTGTGGGATATGGTTTGTACTTCTTCATGATTGATATGTGGAACACATCATGAACCGAAGACCTATTCGGTGGAAGTGCAAGCTGGTAGGCCATGACTCTAATTCAATCAAGGATCTCAAAAAATTTTATGTAACTTGAGATTAGCTTAACTTTCATTCCAAACAAAATGACTCTCTTCCATGGTGATATTTGATGTAAGTCTTTATCTCCAATGTTGAAATCTAATTCCCATCTAAGGTTGTCATCATATCTCTTTTTCTAACTCTGGGTAGCTCTGATATGATGATTGATGGATTTAACCTTCTCTTTCCTATCTTTTATAATATCAGGTCCATGTAGGTTTATTTTTCCAACTTCACCCAATAGGGTGGAATCCTACATCGCTTTTCATATAGATCCTGATATGGATCCATAAGAATACTCAAGTGGAAGTTGTTCCAATATGAAGAATCAACAAATATGAGATTCTTATACCATACCCTTTTTAATTCTAATGATAAGGCTCTTAGTATATCTTTGATAATCTAAATAGTCCTTTAATATTGTCCATTAGTTTGGGGGTGACATGAACTGTTGAAATTTAATTCCATACTCCATGAATGATGAAGGCACTTCTAGAATTTAGATGTGATCCTAGGATCTTGATCATAGAAAATTGAGAGTGAAACTCTATACTGTCTCACCACTTCCTTCACATGTATCTTTGCACATTGTTCAAGAGAGAGATATTCTTGAATATAGATTAGGTGTGCAGTCTTGGTGATTCAGTCCTCCAAAACCCATATCACATTTCTTCCATTTGTATATTTCGGGAGACCCATGACAAAGTACATAGTGACATTCTACCCTTTCCACTTTCGTATAGGAAATGGTTTCATCATCACTTTGGAGTTTTTTCACTTTGAATTAACTTGATAACATATCAAGCACATTGAGATATACACTACAATATCCTTCTACAGGGTGTCCTACAAGAAGTTTTCACAATTATCATGGTAAATATTTGTACTCTCGTGATGGGTAGAGATAGTTAAGCTATGTGAATTATTTAGTAGATCCTTCTTAATCCCAGGTGATGAAGGCACACAAAGCCTTGTTCCAAACTAGATCACACAATCATCATCAATATAGAACTCTTTCATCTTCCCATCCATTGTTTCATTCGCCTTCTTTTGTAACTCTGTATAATCCCTTTGGGCTTCCTTAATAATATCTTAGATATATGGTTGGGAAATAATTTGGGAATGGTAGGATTTATTCCCCACTATTATGATTTCCAAATCTATCTTTTCATATCCTTGATGATATGGTCATTCACAATCCACAACATGGAGAGAGTAGCAGGTTCTTTTCTTAGTAGAGAATCATCTACCTTTTTTCCATTCTAGGATGATAGTGAATAGAGAAATCATAGTCCTTAATTAACTCTGACCATCTCCTTTGACTCATGTTGATATCCAATTTTGTAAATATATACTTTAGGCTCTTGTGATCGATGTATATGTCAAACTTCACACTATAGAGTTAGTGTTTTTATATTTTCAAGGAAAAAATCATAGCATCTCACTCCAGATCATGCATTAAATATTTATTCTCAAGGATCTTAAACTATCATGAGTCATATGCTATCACGTTATCATTTTTCCTGACTACTCAACCAAATTCTTTCTTTGAATCATCACTGTATACCAGAAAACATTCTCTACATTTTGGTAATGTGAGTATAGGTGTAGTGATAGACCTCTTATTAGGCTACTAGAATCTTTCGTTGCATTAATCTATCCAGAAATACATTAACCCTTTCCTCATTGACATAGATAGTGGGAATAAAAATTGTGAGAAATTTATCATAAACCTCTAATTTTTCCCTGTTATGCAAAGAAAACTATATATTTTTGTGACATCAGAGGGCTTGGTACATTCTTCAATCGCCTTTGTTTTTGAAGGGTCCACAAAAATTCCCTCACATGTGATTAAAAGTCCCAATAATGTGACATCCTTCATCCAAAAGACTCACATTCTTAACATGGAATACAAATTATACTTCTATAATATAGATATCACAAGACTTATATTTTATTCATATTCCTTCTTTCTCATGGATTAGATGATAATATCATCGATAAACACTACCATAAATTATTCAAGGTAAGGGATAAAGACTCTATTCATCAAATCTATAAATATTTCAGTGGAATTAGTATGTTTGAAAGGAATAACCAGAAACCTGTAGTTCCCATAACATGTATAGAGGGTAGTCTTCTAAAAATATTCCTTCTTCTCCTTTAGTTGTTGATATCTACAATGAATATCCACATTTTAGAAGTATTTATCTCCTCATAAATGTTTGAACAAGCCATAAATCCTTGGAAGATGATACTTGTTCTTTGTGGTGATCATATTTAGTACCTGATAATTGATGTCCATCTGCATTGATCCATCCTTCTTCTAAACAAAGAGAATTGGTGCACCCTAAGGTGTTGCACTAGGGAATATGCGCCATTTTCCCAAATTCTATTTCATCTTATTACTTAACTCCTCAAGTACAATTGGATCTATCCTATAGGGACACATTGATATAGGGTTATCTCTAGGTATGAGTTCTATTGAGAACTCTATATAACATTCTGAGGGAAATCTGATAAACTCATCTGGAAATACATCCATCTATTACCTCATAATGAGAATTTCTTCTAAAGTGATACCTTCCATTGACTTAACCATTTTATTTATGTATATATCTTCACCGAGAATAAACACCCACACTATTGGAATATTTTCAAAATAATATTCATGATCCACCTTTCATTGGTAGAGGAGCATGGGATGGTTCGGAATATAAAAAGATATTTTCTTTTCCTAATAGCGGATATGTTCTCTATATAATGAGAGACAATTCATCCCAAAAATAGTGTATAATTTCACTAAGGAATGAATTTTGAGATTCATTTGAAGAATATTACAAATATTACAATAGAAAAAGATTCCAACACATGGGTTTCAATGATGTCACCACTAGGTTTTTTACAGATATCTCCACTTCATGTTTCAAGGATTCAATTATATAGTTCTAGAAAACATTCAAGATATAATGGAATGAGTATAACCATAATCAAATAATACTTTTCCACTACCGAGTGAATAATATGTGTACCTTGTGTAACTTTGTTTCTTTCTCCACCTCAATATTAGTGATGGAATAAGCCTTTCCATGATCCTTTGGATTTGGTGACTTATGACACTGATTACCCTTAAGGACATGAGGTTTAGTGCACTAGCTTACATAGATCCCTTTATCCCTACAGTTGTACCATTGGACCATGGGTGGTGCTATCCTTTCCACTACCATAATGTCTTGTTTCCTCATTTATTTTCGACATTCATGACATTAGCGCCCTTCTCTCCCACACTTGAAGAATTTCCCCATCCCTTTGAGGAAGTACCCATAACGCTTCTTCCTACATTTTTGACAAGTGGGTGGTTGAGTTTTCTTTCCACCATTCTCATGATATCCTCTATCTAGAAATTCCATATTTCATTTCTTATCCCCCTAGCCCTGAGACCATTCTCCAAACTCTATCTCCACATTGATATCACATCGAACAACTTCTTCAAAAGTCCCAAATTCTTCAATTTCAAGAATTTTTTTTGTTTTAAACAAAAAAAGAATATATCAATTTTTTTATCATTGTTGATAACAAAACTCTAAGAATTCCTTTCAAGCCTTGGGAAATATTCTTCATTGGTCAAGATAGATTCACCTTACTTTTTCATTAGCTTTACGAATTCTCCATCCATCGTGGAATAAATAGTTCACGGAAAATAATTTTAATGAAATATTATCTTAATGTCTTCCAAATACATCTCTTCAATTTCATCAATTGTTGTGGTATTCTTAATCAAAGCCTTTCATTGATAGGCCTCTCTATATTAATGATAACTTGTGATATTCCCCTTCTCCCTCTCAAAAATAATGATTAATAAAAAATATCATCTCCATCGAGTTAACCCAATATTCCATAACTAGTGGATTGGAATATCCACTAAACAAAGGTGGTTGTTTCCACATAAAGCACTTGATAACCATTTTCTCCCTCTTATGTGAAGGGAAACATTCCAAAATATTCAGGTTTTTATTCATAACCTGATACAGTTGGGTAAGTATCACCCCAATATTTTGAACTCCACCGACCAAGGAATTGGGGATGTCATTTGGGAAATCATTGACCTTACCCTCACATTGGGTGTGGGAATGGTTTCTTCTAATTCCCACTAATTTCTGAAATAGAAAATTTTAAAACATAACAGATGTCAAAAAGTCATTAATAATTTATCCATTTTTAAAATTAACTATATAGGCCTATCTTATGGGATCCCTATGTTTAAAACTTTTTAAAACAAAGACTCTTGGTTTATTTCATATAATTAGTATAATATTGTGGATTTTCGCTATGGTTATCTAAACCTAATTTCCAAATTAACTAAACTCTTCTCTGATACCAACTATAGAGACCCTTATTTTCTTGCATTATTAACACATCATATTAATGATGAACATCATAAAAGATTTACAAAACCAAGATAAAATTTTTTAGTGTCTTGTTAAAATTAGGGTCATACATAACATTTAAAAAATAATACATAATCACTTATTTAATTCCTTATTGTTAAGCTTCTTAGTGATCTTCACATTCTCCATAGTACAAGTAATCATCGAGGGATATATATCAATAAGGGGTATATAAAAGCCCAGTAATAGGATAAATAATAACATGAAATAATATAACATGGTGTGAGAATAGTCATTATCATCATAACATAGTAATAATATCATAATAATTATAGGAATTATTACAAAAAGGATTGAAATGTGGCAATGTATAAAAATGAAACATCATGTCTTAGTGGTCAACTACCACACATAGATGTGAAAAAATATAGCATCTTCTCCAGTAATATTTCACTTTTCTCATTAGATACATCACATTACACAATTCCTTTCTGTGCTATATAATTTCTAGTGAACTTATCACATCATAACATTTACATTATGCTATATAATTACAAGCGCACCCATCATATCACAACATTAACATTATCATGCATTCCACATAGAACATATATCAATATTCAACAAAATATAACCCTGAGAAGGAAATGGTTTTCATTTTATAAGCATATATTCAGAAACATTGGGTTACCAAATTAATTTGGGAATAACTTACTTTATATAAAAATCATCAACCTGGATTGAAGAGGAACAAATCTTGAAAAGAAAAAGGAGTGTTTTTTGTAGAAGAATTATTTTCGGAAACATTTTTTTTCATAAAATCATGTAGAAAACATTTATATCTAATAAACGGTAATATAATGATGATAAAATAATATTTAATGAATATTCATAATTAATATGGGCTGAAATAGGGAAAACCGAAAGAAAGAGAGTTAGGTTAAATAATTCCCTTTACTTTATGTATAAATGCGTTATTCAAATTAATATCCTATATAATCACATTATATTCATTAATTAAATAAAAAATAAAATTTAATACAATAAATTCATTCATTATGTTTTTATTAAGTTTATTTTATGGCCTTTAAGATGATATATAGAGTTTAATTTCATCATTCAGAAGAATTCATTTTCATGGTTTCCATGATCGGTTCAGTTGTATACATGAATATAAGTTCATGTAAAATGAGGATAAATATATGGAATTGTTATTATATATTATTTATGATCTCCTATAAGTTTAAATGATTTTATAAAGAATTTTTTTATATGTTATGAGGATGAATCATTATATAAAAGCTAATTGTTATCATTTTATGTAAAATTTGGTGGGTTTTCTATCACAATTAATTAATTTCGTTTTATCATTTAGTATTATGCATAAGTGTTATATCTAGAACATAAAAAGTGTTATAAAATATAATTTAGAATATTTTTTCAACCATATAATTTTTTCATTAATATCCCTAGAGGTTTTAATGTAAAATGAATTTTCATCGCCCATGATGTCAGTAAATTAACACATCACAGGATACAATTTTTTTATAATAAAAGAGAGAGAGAAAGGATTTAAATGATGGATATTACATTAATAAGATATAATTATTTTTTATCAAGAAATATTGAGGTATCATTTCTTTTCGATAAGATATGTTAAAAAGAAGATATGAAAAGAAATCAAATTGCAATGAAACTAAAAGAAGAAGGAAGAGGATTTTACCACTTAAATATATCATCTATGAGAACCTCTATAAGGAAAATGTTTTGGTATTTTTTTTTGAGAAAAATAGCTCATGGAATTAGAAGAGGGTCTTTGGGAGTAGTTTGGGAAGAATTTGAACAAGTCTCAAGGCTGGGTAGGTGTGAGGAGAAGAGGGGGTGAGGGGCTGTGTCTATAGTAGAGTATATGGGTGTTTTCTCAATATTTATTTCATTAGTTTATTATTTTTCTGAAGAAATCATTTCGTTTGTATTGTTGAGACTAAATATGTTAATTAGATGACGTGAGTTCAAACTTGTGGTGGTTACCTCATCCTTACATCAACAATGAATCAAAAATTAATTTATTTTTCATTTATCAAAAAATCACCCTAACCATTTTATGACTTGTAGAATGAAAAAATGAACTAAATTTTATAAAAAAAAATTTCAAAATATTATTAATTTAATTTTTAATTATAATCATTATTTATTCTGAAAATATATATATTTAAGTAATAACTGATTTTATAACATTATAAAAATTTACTAAAGGTCCCATAAATTTATCATAAAATAACAATACATTAAAATATTAATTTTGTAATACATATTATTATAATAAATTTTCATTTAAATTATTAACTTGTTCATAGAATTGTAATTAAATGTTTATGACTTACAAAGATTCCAACACTTGATAAATAATTTTTAAAACATTTATTTACATATACTATGATATAATTATACCATTATTTAATGTATAATAACCCCAAATTTTACTTATACATTCATGGGTTAGGATACTATTAATTTGGTATGTTTACTATTCATAATGGTTATATTACTATTCCGAAGACCAAGTTATTATTTCATTGATATTGGATCCTTAAATTCTATAAATACTTCTTATTTCAATAATTATTTTTTAAAAAAGTATTTATTTGTGTTGTTTATGTTATTTTAAGTGATATATAATATATGGAATTACAATAGAAAAGAATAAATTCCACCGATAGTAGTTTTCACTACTGGAAAAAAAAACTTATATCCACGGTTTTGAACCATAGGTATAGCCCCCAAAACTATGGGTATAGACTATACCCACAGTTTTGGGAACTGTGGGGCTGAGAGTAATCACAATAGGGGTCTTATCCAATACACATGGTATGGAAAATCCGTGGGTATTGGGGTGTCATGGCGTGGCACACCACTGTAAAGATTGGCACAACACTGCACCCATGGTTTTCAAACCGTGGGGATTTATATTCAAAAAACAAGGGTTGCAAGATTCGACCACAGGAAGCCCCAAAAGCAGGGCACCTTCTCTGAAAAACCGAGCCAATGACATATTCAATATATATATATATATAATATATATATATAAATATATTATAAATATATTAATATAACCTTTTTTCTAAAAATGAGTAAGGTGAGAATCGAACACGTGATCGTTTGGAGGAGGATATGTCGCCTGACCAAATGTTCTACAGATATTTTGTTAATATATCCATATATATGTTTACTAATATTAATTAAACTCAATTATAAGAAAAAAATTCACCTTGATTTGAATAGTGGACTACCTTTAACAACACGGATTTCCTAACCATCCAACCTACAGATATTACTTGTATTTATATTTGTATCTTTGTAATTATATTAATCCAAACCGTGTTCCTGCGAAATATTTTTTTTATCCTGTATAATTTTTTCCTTCCATAATGCGAGAATTCTATACCCACGGTTCTTTAAAATCGTCGGTATAGTTCTTCAAAAAAACCCCAATACCCACAGTTTTGAGAAAATGTGGGTATAGGTCTTCCAAACAAACCCTATGCCTAGAGTTTTTCCAAAACCAAGGGTATACATCTTGAAAAAAACAATTAAACCCACATTTTTGCAAAATTGTGGGTACTGGTCTTTTAAAAATACTATACCCACAGTTTTCCAAAACTGTGGGTATAGGTCCCCATATTATCCCTATTCCCATGATTTTTTCATAATAATGGGTATAGACCCATTTTCTTGTAGTGGTGGGTTGTTACATAGGATACCTTTAAATCCATTAGGATCTAGAGCTATTGAGACAACATTGGGTCTTCTCTAACCATACTTGAATTAGAGAGGATAAAATTGTCTATTGTACCCACTACAATTTATATGAAACTCTATATGGGGTGTATTATTAACAAATAACCACACCATTAGTTTCATTTTCCATCACTCCATCCTTGAAGGATTTCTTTTATTACCTCATATTATAATCATTTTTTATGTTGTCGGTGAACGTTCTAGTGGGTGGATCCCAATATAGAAAGAAGTTGAATTCTATAAAGATATTAATATTCATAATGGCTTCATTATAATTCAATGAAAGGGTTCATATTATAGAAACATCATGAAAAGATGGATAAAATTGGTCATCAGGAACTGTTAATTAACTAAGCACAATGATAGAAATGAACTGTGTTGAAATCTACCACCACAGATCAAAAGGGTCCTTGAAATATAGTATGGTTCATTCTCATTATACAAATACATCAAACATTGGTGGATCTTTTCCTACATAATGGATACCAACCCTCTATGATTCCCCTCCACTAACTTCAATACTATAAAGAATGATCATATTCTCACACTTCCATTAGACTCATAGACCAGCAGCATGCAGATACTCAACAACATTTCTAGAAACGTGATGAGGTGATTTCTGGTTGCAATTTCAGACTTGACTACTTATCGAAACCACTCATATTGTCCCTATTCCAGCATAGTCCATAACGTACTATGGATAAACCTATTTTCCAATTAGAAACATCATATTGGGAATTTATGGCTAGACTATTTCATTGTGCCTCTATAAATTCCTTTAACCAAGCCACATAATGGAAACCTTCCCTTGGGTGAGGGTATTCCTTCTTGATATCGTGATCTACTTATAATAACTAACGATCCAAAACAGGTGTTCATTAAGCATCATCCTAAATAACTTTTGGTGGGATGAACACTTCATTCATCTCTCCATGAATAGTATATCTTGTAATCCTGTAGATAGTAAAAAAATAATATCGACCTCTCCATGTTTCAGATAGAATCTACTAATTTGGGGGATCGATCATCTTAATAGCTTAGGGGTGATATCTTTATTCTTATACACATATTTCTGGGACTCCCAAACAGCCTCTTTCATACCAACTACCTTTATCTAAAATTTTAATTCAACATAATTCTGGTGTACCCATTATGACAAGATCCACTTTGGTTTGGCACCTCCTCTATAGTAGAGGTCATAGTCTTCCTTCAGGCCTTTTGATTGGCCTTTCTCAAAATCATAAAATATATATGAATAATATTGTATATTTGACTATAGAGTGTGTGGATTTAGGTATGTTGAATAAATATATTCATCCATGAAATAGGTGGTGGTTATTGTTCCCTCATTCATATATACGCCCTTATCTAAGATGTTGGTTGTGGGAAATTAATTTATGACTAAAACTAAGAATCTGGTGATTAGTTATTCAGCATTGGGATGATTACATATCTTAGTAGTTTGTGTTCATAATGTGTTATTTCATAACTCTCAATGTATGAAATTTTTCAATTTTTCAATGCATCACCAAATTCAGAATAGAGGTATTGAAAACATCATAATAATCTATCCTCAAAATTTCCAACATCTCATTTATAAAAACCTTGACTTGTTTGTTAGAGACACAAATTATTTTTGAAACCATTAGAAATATACATTAAATGATGTAATAATTTATTTTTAATCATTATAAATCCAATTTTGTGATCAATAATTTTTTGACAGGGAGTCCATCTTATGATGTATAGAGGTCACCTCACATAGGTGACTTGATGAGGTCACCTCACACAGTGTCCTCACCTAGGTTTATCTACTTAAACAGTCCTCTTAAGGCTCTTACTAAGTGGAATAAGTAAAGAAGTTCTCCAATTATTATCATGATGTGGGTGGGAAAAAAATAAGAAACACTGTGAGTGAAATGAAGTATTTCTAGGTGGAAAACACTATTTATAAATGTGAGGGAACCTTAAGTACCACCTACACATAATATCTATGCGAAAAACCCTTTGTGACCACCATATGGGGCCCATCACTTCCGGTCTCCCTTGTGTGATACACAAGCCATAATTTTTTCCAATCCCATGAATATATTTAAAGGAACATGTGAAGGGTAATTAATGAGGGGCCCATCAACTATTATATTCCTCTCTACATTTGGATCAAATTCTCCTCTTTGGATTGGAACCAATCCTATGTGGGGTGGGTTTTGGAACTCCATTTTTACATGAGGATGAGATGATTCAAAGGAAAATAACTCAACTAATAGATAAGTTATATGAATAAAATATTTCATTCATTGTCAAAGGTTGTATCATGCATGCCCCAACCTATGTCATTATAAGAGTCAAACATGTGTTCCCAACATCATAGATTAGGTATAACATGTAGGCCTTGAGTCACCATGTAGTTCTATAATCCTGAAATATGAAACCTCACATAGGTTAAACCTAGGTGAATGAATTGCGAAAGTGACCTACTTGAAAAACATCATCCATACATAGTCTTTATATTACCTATAAATAGGACCTTATGGCTCTTAATTTGACATGATTGAAATCTAGATAAAACTGAATGAATTTTTTCTCAACCTAGTCGATGGTTTAGGTCCTAAAAACACACCAATTAGTTCTCTAATATATAAAAGAAGTGTTATTTAACAAGGTCCCAAGTATTGGAGTTACTCAAAGTCCTAAACAATCATAGACTTTCATGAGGAGACACACACTCTTATTTTAAAAATAATAGGGAGGGGTCCACATACTAAAAATAGACCTATGCGAGAAACTAGCAATGGTTCCTGAGCATAAACATAGTGTTTTGGGAAATTTATTGTCTAATTTTGGTTTCCCAGTTTGTTCTTTATCTAGATATCACCATAAAAATGCAACCTATAACTCACCCAAGTACCACCTATGCAAAGTAGAGTCAAACTTCCATAGGTATCACCTGCATGAGGCATCCCTTTGAGAAATTATTTCACATCTACAATGATTTGGATTCCTTTTTCATTGACTCATTTTTAATAGGGACCATTCCAATACCACCATTAAATACATTGGAAATGCATGATTATAATCTAGGGAACACTATTGTTGCATCTCAATTATACATTCTCAAGGTAACGTAATTCACCAATTTATCCAAATTTATATGTGGGATCCTTGAAATGTCCACAGTCATACATTATTATGGAATTGAGCATCCCAAACACAGGGATGGTGGTGAATGGTTTTTATGGTAGAACAAAAACATTTTTTCCATATTCCCACCCACTTTCTCTATTCCACTGATCAAAAGGGAAGAAAAGGGTGGATCATTGTAAGGTAATATCGTTTGAAGTTATCCCCTAGTCTTTATTTTATAATATTACCCTTCTTATAATACCCTCACCCTTTTCCAACAATGAATGAAGGGTATTGTGTGGATTTCTAGATTATACACTTCCACTTGTTTCTAACACCAGGCATGACTCACTTGGGATTTGAGGTTAGTGGTGATCAGTTCATTAGCACAACCAAATATTAACTACATTGGCCGTATCTCTAGGTGTATACCTCAACCATAGAAAATTACATGGGATTTTATTTTTTCTAAATAAAATACATAGAAATCCTCCAAGAGGTTTAAATGAAACCTCTAAACTTAGTCTAGTCATCTCTAGGACATATTCCTTGTAGGGTCATATCCAACCTGGAGGGTCATATTCCTTCTAGGTCTAAAATTATGTTATTGAGCAAGTCCCACACCATCCTTTTCTATGAATCTTATTTTTAGATGCCTTTGCTACATGATGTTAAATTTCATGCACTAGTCCTTGTCCCATGACCCTAAAAGGCCTGATGTGCCCTACTATGTGGATTTAAACTAGATGGGTTATGATACCTCTCATAGGGATATATAAGAAACCCCTATCATGGGACTGATCCCAACATTAAAATAACTCATATATCCCTGGATGTTGAAAAATTATAGAGCACCAAATTTGTTGTCTTAAAAGTAGAATCACAAAACAAAAATGTCACCATTATAGAGGATGTTTGATATGTATTCATGGTTCCATTGATATAGAACCTTAGATACATAAATATGATTTCATCGATTAAGATCATCATATACATAAAGATTGTTTCTCATCAATGTGTGTCTACAATTGATTGTTACCACATGGGGGTTCCCAATTCCATATTTTTGAATTTAATTAAAAAGATTCATGAATATGTCTTAAATCTATAAAATAGTCCCCAAGTATGAAATAATTCCCCAAAACAAAATTATGATGAGTCTGACCTACCATCCACTCAACTAGTGTCAGTTTTTATGTGTCATAGGTTAAGTTTACCAATGGCCTCATATATTTGGAAAGTTGGTCAATGATCCATCATTTATGTGATAGTTATTGTGTGTTTATGGTTCCAAGAATTAACCCCATTGTAAGAAACCCTAAATGCGATGAAAAAATGGTGGTCTTAATGTGAATGATTGTGAAATCATACTACACCATCCAAAATAAATCATTGAGCCCCAAATTATCATCATAAATAGTAACACATAAATAATTCATGAAATTTATTGCAATCATTTCATAAATTACCTTTATACAGAGGTTATATTACCTTTATATTCCTTGAAACTTATGTATACCCCTATGAAGCTATAAAAACATCTGAATTATCTTGACATAGATAAATTTTATCTTTATATACATCTAATAATACCTTTTTGTAGGTATTGAAATACTTAGATGAATTTTATATAACAGGTTAAGTGATATTTCAATAGCTAGTTGGATTTTGGGGTAATAATTAGGTGTGATTATTTTGAACCTTGTTTAGGTAATTCAATTCCATAATTACCATTTCAAATATAATTTAATTACCTTTATATAGTTTCATTATTCTAGTAATTACCAATATGAAAGTTTCTATATTTAAGAATTACCTTTATACATCATTGAAGATTTCTGTAAAACCCATATGTCGCATTTAGAAATCTATATTTACCTTTATGTAAGTGATCATTTCAACTCCGAATCACCAAATTGATTCTCTAAATAGAATCTGTACCTATTCAACTCAACTAATGTATTAACTAGAAGATTAAACTCTTATTAAATTATCTCATGAACATTATCAGGGTAAATATTTTATAATTTACCCTAGACCATAGAACATGATTTTTTTTCTGAAACTCTTCTTCAAAAAGTACATCATATGAAATATCAAGAAGTTTCTTCAATAAGATTCATAACATCCTATAACCTAAATAAATCCTAAACCTCTCACCTTCATTACCCATCATTAATGGGTAATATTAACTTTCTATATTTTGTTAATACAAACATCATCACCCATAAATTTTTCCAAATCACTAGGTTGTTCATAAACATTTATATAGATTTCAAAACATCAAAATATCATAATGATACCTTCCTTGGTAAATCAATGATATACATTTCATGAAATTAATGGGAACTTTAATCAATATTCTAATCCTTTATCCTGCTATTTTTTCTACCCCATCGCATATTGACATCTGGTTGTTCACTTATCTACTTTATATATATTACTAAAAAATGTATCACCGACATAGTTTGTGTTTAACACATCTCATGGTAACCTGATCTTTCGTACCATATTTTTAAGACCATCTTGATCATGTTTTCCATGTATCGTCTCTATATGAACAAATACAATTTAGGTTGATTGATTTGATGAATCATTCAATATAAAATTATTTTTTTAGAATTAGTCCTCATTTTCTCACAAGCCAAGATAAATTTTTTTATTGATAAATTTGTTAAAAAGGTACCGCGGAGGGAAAAATGGTAGGAGGGAGTAATGGAGGTCTAAATAATTGGAGTCCCCGGGCATTAGCATGAACTAGATTCACACACTTAGAGGGAAGAGACCCAAGACCTAAAAAGCATGTTATTTGAACCTCTTAGGTTTCCTAAGAAGATAAGATGTTAGCAACTGCATTACCTTCACGCCATGTATGAGAGACTTCATGGTGTTTTTGCATTATCTCCTTTTATTTCCATATGGTATACACAATGAACCATGGTGTAGACCCATGGTCACAATGGGCATTATAGATGTCCATCGAATCAGTTTCAACTTCCGCATTATGGATATTAGGATGAGAGAAAATAGTCATATCTGTTATCATGGAAAGGACATCTTCCAAATGATAATTTCCACTACCAAATATGGCATAATAGGAAAGGATCATAGAACCCTTAGTATCTTGGAACACCCAACCAAACTCCATATGTCCCATGCTTGATGGTTCATTACTGTTCATTTTAAAGCCCCCTTGATGAGGATTCAACCTTACCCATCTACCCAGTCCATTATAGAAAGCATTGAGGGCTGAGAAAGTAGTATTAATTGTTCTGATGGAAGGAGGGGTCAAATTATTTTTGCAAAGATTGTAAAAGTCAATAATAGTGCTTCGATTTTGGTCAATATAAACATTATTGTACTGGGGGATCCTTGAAAAAGAACCACATTGTGTCCCCCCCCCCCCATATACACCAATAGCCTGTTGTAAAGATGATCATACAATCCATTCATTCTAGGCCACCATTCTCCTCCCCCTTGAACAATCAATCAAAGAAGTTGGTGCTCGTGACACCCAGAAGAGACTAGCCTCTGAATCTTCCAAAAATACAACATGATTTTTCATCTTAATCACTGTCAAAAACGAAGTGTGTTGGGGTTTCTGTATTTGGATCCATGTAATAGTAGAACTTAGCAGTGAGACACAACCCAATTTTCAATATGTTCTCCTTAGTTCTTTCAATCAAAAAACTAAGAGGTTATTCTTCATTGGAATTTCTTTGGTCCAAATAATTTCATTCCAAACATCCCTATTGTGTTTTGTTACAATGGATTCCAAATGGGCCTTGGAAAAGAACAGACTCAAGGAATATCCCATGAATACACAATTGTCTTGTTCTAAGATCATAACAATATTTTCCATGCATATATGATTCTCACTATCCAGGATGACATGAATGAAGTTTTAGTGCTTAGTAGCATGTCTGAAGGTGATGTTCGAAACTGGGTGTCCTAGGAACTAGATCATAGATCCCACCTAGTTTTACTGCCACACGTTGAAGTCTCCCCTACCAACGATCTAGTGGGAGAGATGTTGGAGTTATAGGATATAAGGTTTAACCATATCTCAAGTAGCTGACATCCTACATATTTGAGTCCTTATACCATGACCAAACCCTGCATGAGCTTCCCCTAGTGTTTCCTCTCTTCCACCACTTCCAAAGAAATATTGGCTTGTAGACCCTCCATTTTCCCTGTAATAGTCTTAAGATTGATCTCACCCTCCTCAATAAGATTATAAATACTCTCCCAAGCTTCTCGTCAGTGTTTTCCTTCCACCTAAGCATCCCACAGAACAAATAACCATTATATTCTCTATATGGTCATTAACTCCTTTCAGAACCATGAGTGATAAATGTATGTGCATTGTAGTGGATGAATATGCACTATTTACTAGAGAGATTATTCCTTCAAATGATACAAAATGGTTTTTTCCAATTCATAATTATATCCATTATTGTGTCCATCCCCTTTTCTAAGTCATGAAAATTAGTCTCTTGATATGAAATTGGGGAGCCCAGTATTCTAGAGGGAAAGATCTTTTCTGGATTCCCAATTTGATTTTAATTATTTCCAACCTTATTTTTTAAAACCTTCTCTATATAACGATGTTAATTAAGTCCTTGTTCTCCACTTATCCACTCCATTTACAGTATTCCACTAATGTTTCATGAATTCCCTGAATTGATATATTATTATCAATCATAAAGACAATAGTATCATCTGTAATCATAAGGTGGGATAAAACATAAGATTGAAACCTAGAGAGGAATTTGAGAATGTGTCCCTATATAATGTTCTTATTGATATATATACATAGAGAATCCTAAAAAATAATAAAGGGGTTATGGGAGATTGGTTCACCCTGATGAAGTCCCCAGACAGTCTTGAAGAAACCATTATGCATCCCTATAAAGGATGTAGAGATCAAGGTGGATCTAAAGCATTAGAATAAAAGATCAATCAACCAATTGGATAAACCCATACTATATTTAATTGAATAAATAAATTAAATTCAAACCTGTTGTAAGATTTATTCATGTATAATTAAATTGAAACATTGGAACCGAAGGAATTTTGATTTATATCTTAAATCACCTTCAGATCCATACTGATGGCCCCTTGTAAAGAGCACCCATTGATGAAACCATGTTACTCTTTTTAGAACCAATTGAGAAGATAAGAAGGAAATCTTCTATTTAGAACGCTGGCCGAAACCTTTTATGAGAAATTACACGTAAAGATCAGTCTAGAGTGCTAGAGGGAGTGTGGGTTCTTGATATTTATAAACATCACCATTTTAGTGGAACTAGGAGACCTATAGATTTTTCCACCTTTAAAGGAATCATGCACTACTTGCACCAATTTTGACATAAGTAAATTCCA
The DNA here is from genome assembly GCA_963277665.1 of Viscum album. Classification (NCBI taxonomy): domain Eukaryota; kingdom Viridiplantae; phylum Streptophyta; class Magnoliopsida; order Santalales; family Viscaceae; genus Viscum; species Viscum album. Next base: position 1,694,441,143 of record OY728140.1, on the reverse strand, counting down.
AGAGAACCTTTAGAAAGATCCCAGTTAACCATATGGTCCAGGGGAATTTTTTGGATTAAGAGACCTCACGAAATCCTTAATTTCTGAATCCTTGGGTATAGATTGCAAGTGATAGTTAACCATCCTAGTATCAATTATATGAATTTATTCAAGGACATAAGTGTTCTATATCAGATACTCATCCTATAGGGTTAGGTTAGGTTTGTCCAACAACTCCAAAAATAAATTATTAACCACTTCTTCAATAATTTCTGGATCGTTGGAGTAAGACCCATATTCTATTACTTTATTCCGCATGCTAATTGACCTCTTCTCCTTGGTGAAATCATGACAGGACCCTGAGTTAAAGTCACCAACATAAATCAATTTTATCCTTGACTATTCTCGAACCTTCCAATCTAATCCCAGAAGTATGTCTGCATAGAGATTCATCTAGTTATGGAGTTCATTGAAAATAGTCTCACTGAAATTTTTCTCAATACTGGACAAAAGCCACTCGATTTCCCCATTGATTTTCTCTAAGTATAGATTTCATGGGGGTTTGTTCATATTTCATGTTTTAATATCACCCATAAGCTTCCTGAATTCACTGTGGATCCACATTCATGCATGATTGTGCATTGGTTTGTTCCATGATTTCAAAACCGCTTGGTGAAATCTTGGGTCCTCCGTCCACAGGTGTGAAATGAAGAATTTATCTCTCCAATCACTCCAATGATCCACTATAATGCGTAATGGTGAGTTAACCTAAATACTATGGGAAAGATTAATTGCATTCATATTGAGGAATGAGGAGATGGCATCGTAGTTGGATAAACAACGGTCAAGATGACACGGGGTCTGTTTCTTGCCTCACCAGTTGTTGCACTAAGTGAAGTGTTCCCCTTCGTAGCCAAGATCCATCATACCTATGTTAGACATCAATGCATAGAGGTCATGGCTAGCCATTCCGGGAAAGGTTCCCACCCATATCTTCTCTATTGGATCCACTAAAATGTTGAAATCTCCACCCACCATCCAGGGGTAGGTCCCTTGGTCAAAATCTCTAAGATCACTCCAAAGTGATTTATGAAATTTCATGTCACATTTAGAATATACAAATTTAAAGAAGAAGAAATGAGTTCTAGAAGTGATCATCACAATAATAAACTAATCAGATGGTTAGTCCAGATCAATTGGGATGTTTTGCTTCTAAAACAGCCACATATAGTGTTTCTGTAGGCTTCTATGCATATATTTTTGCACTATGATCCAACGAGAATAGTCCACAATTTTATTCTATGTTTATATTAGATTCGAAGAATTTAGCTAGAGAAACTAAATATTTAATGAGTTAATTGGTTATAAAGTCATAATTTACCCTAGATCCAAATCCTTGAGAATTCTATATGATAAACAATATCATTGAAATGATAGTCATTCAAATTTTGCCCTAGACAATTTTACATGATTTGTTGAAGATGCCTTTTCAGTGCTTTTGCGTTTTGATTGGGATCTAGTATAAACTTCCTTTTATAGGGGGGATACCACTACTAGTTTAGTGGTACCTGATTGAAATTCCCTCTCTGGTGGTGTTACACTGACCTGAGTAGGGGAAAATCCAGACAAGCAGGGGAAGGTTGTGACTTTGGCATCATGGTTAACCTGATCCAGCAATCCAAGTGATTAATTCTCACCAATATAAGTAAAATTTATCTTTAAAGGGAAAGATCATGCTAGATGAGATACAGCTTCTTCATTTTGTGATTCTCTATCTAGAAGATCAGTACAAGGATAGGACCACTCTATTCCTATAGAAGTTGTCCCATCAACTACATCAGATGCACTAACCAGTAGAGCATGAAGAGGAGAGGAAAACTTAGGTACATAAGGACTGGCCCTTCTACTACAACTGATGCAGTACTGAATAGCCCATGTAGAGCCATCCTTTCAATCACCACAATATAGTACCATATAGGAGGGGACGCGCTGAGCAGTAAGAAACAATGTCCATGAAAGATGTTCCCATCATCATCAGTTTCCTGTCCAACTTAGCCAATGCCCTAGGCAGTGATTGAGCGGGGGGAGGAGAGTACTCAGACTCTCCCTGAGATCTTCACCTTAATTCAACTCATGCTAGAATAGAAAAGGCCTTTTTTAGAAGGTATTGATCCAAAACTCTTCTTATGGGCCTCCCCTGAGAGTGATCAGAACAATTCATCTGAATGTTGTGGCAGATCAACAAGGAGTGACCATGCAGCTTACAATGTGAAAAAAAACCAGGGTGCTTTCGGGAAAACTAGGGGATAATACTAGTCCTTTAAGACCATAACACGAAGAAGAATATGTAGTGGCAGAGGAAAAAGATGATCCATTTCTACAAAAGTCCATGGTTCAGCTGAAGATTCAAGATAAAGAGTCTGATCATCAGCACAAAGAAACATACCCAGTGAGTCACTGATACCATGTAGGAAAAGAAATGTTCTAGAAGGGGAAAGGAACCCTGGGAGAGACATCCAAACTGCTTCATTGGAAGAGTCATGACCAAAATGATCATCCTTATACCATCTGAAGAGACAAAACATCCCACGCCCAAAAAAATATGTCCCTAAAGAACAAGTAATTGACTAAATCCTTCTCTGATGCAGGGATGTTGAAAAAAGATGTTGTGATTCAGTACAAACACCTTGGTCTGGGAGTTGAGATTCTAAGAGATCACATGCAAGCATCATTGGCTATTCAAGCAGAGAATTATGAGAGGAGAAAAACTGGAACACGATACAATGGAGCATTCAAGTTTTGTATTATATATATTTTTATGACTATAATTTCCATGAATTTATAGGCATTTACCCTAGAATGAAACATCCAAATTAAATGGACACATTAATGAAATAAAACATCCACATTAAACAAACACATTAATGAAATAAAACTGCCACATTAAATGGACATGCTGGGAGAAAAAACATGAGGGGAAACCGTGTGTGGTTAATACATGTTGCATAAAAACAATGGCAAATAAATGTGGGCTACTTGATGCGTGGGTTTTATTGCATTTCCAATACTCTCCTTCAAACCAAAACAAGCTTCATCCCGAGCATCATTCTGAGTTTTTTGAATTCATCTGTCGGTAATGCCTTTGATAAAATATCAGCCACCTATTCCATTGTATAACAATATTCCAATTATATTGTTTTCTTCTTCACATGATCTCTTAGAAAATAGAATCGGTTATCAATATTTTTTCTTCTTCAATGCTGCACTAGTTTATTTGGAAAGTTCAATTTCCGAATTTTTATCCATATATATCATTGTGCATCTATCTTCTGAATGCTTCATCTCCTTCAAGATATTTCTCAACTAGATTCCTTAACAAGCATTTTATGAGGCTACTACGTACACAACCTCACATGTGAAAAAAGTGACCACACTTTGATTCCTTGAATTCCATGTGAAATCAGTTGATCCAAGAAAAAATAAATACCCAGTGGTGTGTTTTCTTTCATCATGGTCACCTCCCAAGTCACTTTTTTAGTATCCATGCTGATTTTCTTCTTCATTGTATGGATAAAAAAGACCCAAATCCATCGTCCCTTTAATACACCTGAGGATACGTTCATCCAAAATCCAATGTGACTCTTTTGGTTCTTCCAAATACCAGCTTATAATCCCTACACTATAGTCAATATCAGGCCTTTTTTATTTTGAGATTCCTCAAGCATCCAATAAAACTCTTGCACAAATTCAAGTTAATGTTTCTTCATTTTTCATATTTTGTAAGTTTTAAGCTTGTTGTTATAGGTTTGTTTATATTTTTTAAATTGTCCATCTTTAATTTTTCAGGAAACTCCCTCACATACCTCTTATGAGATATATATATGCCTCCATGTTGTTGCTTTACCTCTATGCCTAGAAAAAAGGACGTGAGGACTCCATCGATCATCTCGAACTCCTTGAACATGGCCTCCTTAAATTCAATGACCTTTAATTGGTTTTTCCTTATAAACAAAAAATCATCAACATATAAGCATGAAATAAGTATTTCACCACAACCATTCTTATTGATGTAAACTGCATGTTCATATTGACATTGGGATAATCCATTCTCTCAAAGATATTTGTCAATGCATGCATTCCAAGAATTAGGAGCTTGCTTCAACCCATAAATATATTTCTTTAGTCAGTACAATTATTATTCCTCTCCTTGCATAACAGAACCTTTAGGTTGGTCAACATAGACCTCTTCAACTAGAATTCCATTCATGAATACAGACTTCACATCCAGTTGGAAGATCATCCAACTTTTACGAACAACAAGGTATATAATCATTCTCGCAGAGTCAAGGCAAGCAAAGGAAGAGAATAATTCTTCATAGTACACCCTATACATCTATTTGTACCCTTTTCTAGGATCCTCACTTTGTAGAAATCAATTTCACCATCAGCATTTCAATTGATATTGTACACCCCTTTGGCACCAATGGTTTTCTGGATATTAGGATGTGTGGTTAGCTACCATGTTTCATTTTTCTCTATGGTTTGAATTTCTTATTCTATAGTCATTATCCAACATTTTTCCCATGTGGCTTCTTGAAATGTCATAGGCTATTAATCTTCATATAAGCAAAAATATTTACCTCTTCTGTTTTCTCATAAATTTCACTTATGATATTAATTTTAATTGGATCCATGGGTGAGGATGAGATCTCCAAATTTTGACTTGATGGAGTCCATTCAGGAGTGATGGAATGTCCTCTTAGACTCTTGTGTACTAACGATGTTCTTGGGGAAGGTGTTGCTAGATTTCTCTCAAGATGATCATACCTTTCTTTATGATCTTTTGTTTCAACTGGAATCTCTTTTTTGGTTCTTTATCATTCCAATTCCATTCTTATTCATCACTAAAGATCACATCTCTACTCAGCACAAATTTATTGGTTAGTGTATAGTAGAGATTATTGGCTTTATACTCTTCAATTTAGCTAATGAATAAGAAATTTTCACCATGATCATACAGCTTCCGTATTCTCGCTTATGGAACTTGAGTGTAGGAAAGACACCCGAAGATTCTTAGGTGTGTTACGCTCAGTTTTTAGCCTCTCTATTCCTCTTGCAGTGTCAGGTTTCTAATGCTCTTGGTTAGAAAAAAATTGAGAAAATAGGAATTACATTCCAATGATCCAGTCCAGAAGTTCATTGGATTGCCTTTATCCTACAGCATGGTCCTCTTCATGTCGGGGATGGTGCGGTTCTTCCTTTCTGCAATGCCAATCTACTATGGCGTTCTAGGTAGTAATATACTGTTGCTTGATGCCTTGTTCCCTAAAAAAATCTTTAAATTCATTTGAAGTGTATTCTCCACCTCTGTCAGATCTAAGAACTTTGATTCTATAACAACTTTTAGCTTCAATATGAGCTTTGAACATCTTAAATATTGCAAATGCAGAAGATTTTTCTTTGATGCAATACTCTCATAGTTTCCTACAAAAATTATCAATGAGAGTAATAAAATACCTATTACCACCAAATGAGGGTGTTTCATATGGTTTGTAGATGTTAGTGTGAACCAACTAAAGTGGTTCATTTTCTATTCTAAACACTCCACTTGGGAAGGAGTTCCTTTGTTGTTTCCCAAGTGTACATGCCTCACACACATGATTTGGAAAATCAATCGCCATCAATCTACACACCATGATTGAGGATGACAGAAGATTAATCCTGCTCAAATACAGATGTCTAAAACACATATTCCTTATTTATGAGTCATTATTCATGAGTCCCAAGAGACTCTCCTAAGCCTTTCTGTCAATATGCAGCGGAAATATGCGATTCAATGCCATTTGGAAATTAGTAAAAAGTCTCTTGTGAGCATCCCTTATTGAAAAAAAATATTTATCTATCTGTATAACATACCCCTTCTCAAAGAGTTTTCCAAGACTAATGATATTGTTTTTCATGTTTGGTACATAATACACATTAGAGATATAATTTGGATCACAAGTTTTTAGATAGAATTTGATTTTACCTTTTCCAATCCTGAGTACCTTTGATGAGTCTCCAAAGCTCACGTCACCATGAAATTATTTTGTGAGGACCTCAAACATTTCATTCTTACCACTCATGTGGTTTCTTTCACTTGTGTCGAGATATCACACATCATGGAGTTCACATGAAATTTCTTGTGCGAGGAGAAGTGTGGTGCCTTCTTCTTCATGATGATATGTTTCAGCATAGGTGGATCATTCATCATGATCCACATTGTTCCAACAATTAGATTCATAATGGGAAAATTTATAACAGTAGTGGTATTGAATGTTATTTTCATTTTCACAACCACGCATGAATAGAACTCCACCATTCCATCTTTCACAAAATCTTGTAGTAATTTGTTGCTTTTGATGATGTATTAGATAATATTCATTCCCTCTTCCTCTTTCATGATGAATGACTCATTACGTGTGTCCATTATTTTTTTATTGTAGAGTCAACATGAACTGTAAGGCATGCCCTATTGTTGAACATGCATTTTTTTGCATTCGTTTCTCATGTCCTTGCAATGACCCCATCAATTATTCAATGGATAGTATCTCCAAATCTTTGGATTCTTCGATTATCTCAACCACATGCTCAAACATGGTTGTGAGAGATCAAAGTGATTTTTCAATAACTTGAATTTCCTCCACTTTTTCACCATTTGTTTTCAAATCATTAACAATATAAATTAATCATGAGAAATAATCAGAGATAATCTCACTTTATTTCATGTTTGTCACTTCAAGCATCACTCTTAATGTTTGAATACATACCTGCTTCACTTGATCAACACCTTTGAATACAGGGTAAAGGGTGTCCCAGTCTTTCTTGCTTGATTTTGCTTTGGAATCCTTTTCGAACGTCGATTCATCCAACCCTTGATAGAGGAGGAAAAATGAATTGTTTCCTTTCTTTCTTCGATTTTGGAGGCTCGTCTTTTCGTCATTCATGAAGGCGGATTCTTCCTCTGTAGAGGGTACTATATACCCCTTTAGGGACGATATCCCATAATTATTTTGACCCGGATAACACCTTAATTTGAATGCCCCATCATTTGTAGTTGTCCTTAGAGAGCTTCGGGACTTGCGGCCGGATTGCAGCCTTCATTAAAAAAATTTGATGATCTTGGTATCCAAACATTGATACCGGTTTGTTGGATATACAAGCCAAGAAATATGATCATCAGAAAATTAGAACACAACACAATAGAGTTTCAGTATTTGAATTTCGTATTTTTTTTACTACAATTGCCAAAAATTTATAGGCATTTATAAGGGAATGAAACAACCAAATTAAAAGTCCACATTAATGAAATAAAACAGCCATATTAAATAGAAACATTCATGAAACAAAAAAACCACATTAAATGGACATGTGGGGAGAATAAACATTGGGGGAAACCATTTTTATTTAATACACGCTTCATAAAAAAGTGGGGAAAATAATTGGGGGTTACGTGACCAGTGGGTTTTTGTTTTCATTTTCAAAAAATGGAACAAGTGGATCAGTGGTTTCTAAAAATGGAATATAGCAATCAAAGTGTATATGAACTTCTCTGAAGCTTATTTAAAAGTAGACCATGTGGCTTAAAACATAAGAAAATCTCCAAATGAAGAGGTTACTGAATCCAGGCAGATTCTAGGAAAATACAGAAACTCATAATCCCGAAAAGAATGATTGAGAATGTCTTTCAAAGAAGGCATGGTCAGAGAACTTATTCCTCTACCACATGCACTGTCTGGTGTAGGAAAGGGCAGAGGATCGGGGATCTCCGCTCACCCCGCCATCAGAGGGAGCCATGATCCATTCATAATGGTTAGAACTGTTTGAAAATGTGGAGTCATGTGATGAGTGTTATTTCCATTAGATTCATCCATCATTTTGTCACTATAGATCCAACTTGGTTCATTCCAATTCATTGGTGATGCCATATCATAATTGAAAGAGTACGCTTCATTTTCACACCATCCAAAACCCAAGTACAATACAATAAACCATGATCATTCTATTTGAAAATAATATGTCAAGAAAACAATTGGTATTTTCTTCCTTTAAAATGAAAAGTATTTCACCTTGGAAATTTTTTCTCCATAAAAAATTCATCTATTTTACTGATGTGTATGGGTGTCCCTAATTCTTATTTCTTCATATAAAAAGGTTCAGACATTTTTTTCCTAAAATTATTTGAAATAATAAATTTTTTTTAGATAGATTAAGTGTAGATATTTCTTTTTTTGTTTGAATCATTTAAGAAACCTAATTGAGAATAATATCCTTTAACCTCATTAGTATTTAAGATTTATTATCTTACCTTCTTAAACTCATTTTGAGATCTAGACAAATGGATTGTTTCTGAATAAGATCTGCCTCTTTTTTAGCTAGTTTTTTCACAAGATCTCTCAATATCATTTTAGTTTAGCTTGTCTTATATTGTGATTATTAATCTCTTCAATGTAACTAGATTCTTTCTGTATCAACTCTTTATTATCATCAACAAATTTATTCTAATATTTTATAATATTTATCTTCCATTTCTTATATTGTGTGATATTCTAAATAAAACATTCACACTCATATTTAAGCCAGTATTTAAACTCTTCCATTTATTTTCCATTATTACTATTATGGACATTAAATCCTCTTTGAATATGATAATTAATATTGAATTTGTTATATCATTAAATTATTCCTAAATATTCTCTTTCTTTATTTCACCAAAATAATATTCTTAATACTTGAATACTTCTTAATTTTATTCTTTTTTTATTTTCAATTTTCTATAATTATTCCTTCCATATTTTATCTTGATTATGATCTCAGGAAATTTTATTTGTTGGAATTTAGATATGTATGAATTGAGAATTGGTTAAACTGTGTTTTTAAATTCTAATGGTATGTATTGTCCTATTTTCATTAGATACATCATTTCAATATTCCTTATGATGAGGAGTCTGAAGAATTTTCTATGGATACTAAAAATATGTAAATTACTGATATGATTTATAATTGGATGAAGAATTCTCTATCATGTTTGGTGGTCGATGTTCTCTCAGATTATAATTTAAAGGACACAATGGAAGGAAAACAATATTCTATGATAATGGTGAGTCTCAAATTTAAAATTATCCCAATTTATCTGTTATAATTTTTTATTCAAGAGAAGGTTTTTCTATTGGGGGTTTTATCTTGGCTTCATATCCCTCTAGCTTTTAAGTGATATATGGGGGGAACTATATTGATTATTTACATAATATTAATTATATGATTCCAGAAAAAGGTAGTTTTTTTGAATATTAGGGATTATCTTAAGAAGTAATCAGTACTATGGATCCATCTGATTCTACTGGAAGGCAATTAAAAAAATCATGGTGGGTTATAATATGAAATTACATAAAGATAACTGTAGGTTAAGGTTGATTAATTTATGACCTTATTTAAGGGTACCTATTCTAGAATAATGATAAAGGAGTTAATCTAAAGATTATAATAAGATTTTATAGAAAATAATGAATCTAAAATATGGGAATATACAATCATATGGTGGAAGAATAATTTCAATTGTGATAAGATCCCTAATGCAGTGGGAAATGAATGTTGTCCCAAAATAGGAACGTATAAACCTTTAAATGGATCTTAAGGGTTTTGTTTTAATTTTTAGTATAACTCTAGATTTTATGAATATAAATATATTGATTCCTTTTTTCTTCAATTAATAAGAATCGGAAAAGTGGAGGACATGAATACATGGAATACAATATCAACAAAGGTAAGAAATCTATAGAATATAAGGACTATTTCAATCTTCTCAGACCCATAATGAAAAAAGTAGTGGGTATGGGAATTATATCCAAGGTTCATTTTCTAAGAAATTATATGAGGTAATTCCATTTGGTGAAAATATGTGGGGCTGATATAAATGATAATGAAGGAGTCTTCCTTTCGTTATCTAAAAATATTAGATAATCTTTGGATGAGGATAACTAGCGCCCCTTGGTTGGGCATACAGGTACCCCTAGCTCTGATGGACTAATAGATGTTAGTTAATTATGGGTGGGAATTCACTTAGATATTAAATTATCTTCAAAAGGAGTTGAAATAATGATTTAGTATGATAAATAAGAAGACAATATCCCAAATGTGTATCCAAACATTTTTTTATTGAGATGTTATGCACCAAAAAAACAGCACTTGAGGCCACAAAGCTAGAATTTGTTACTATGAATAACTATATATATAATGATGTAGATGAAATAAAATATATATAGTAAGTGAGAAAAATGTAGTTCCCAGTATGAAATCTTGATGTCTAATCTATTTAGAAGTAATCTACTATTGCAATAACAATTGAGGATTTGGAGCTTGTGTCATGGATAAGGACATCAAAAATACCACAGACATTATAATTAGAGGTGGGGAAGGATTGATTAAGGAATAAAATAATGAAGCATCACCCTCCATAGAACACTATATATATTAAATAGAAGATATTTTGGAAAGGGAAATGCTACTTAAAGCATTAGCTGAATAGTATAGATAAATGACTCTGAGAAACCTTCAAGTTAACACTAATCATGAAAAAGAAGCATGTAATATACTTAGAACCCCATTTGTATATAGAATTTTATTCAAAGGAAGTTCAATACGGAGTTGTACATCATGGCCTTCAAAATAATGGCCTATATATTTGAGGATCAGACTCACAAGGGGACAAATTTGATTAAATTTATTCCCATTTGGGGAATTTATAGATGCCTCTAATAATTTAAGGTTTTGTAATAAAATTAAAATAACTTTAATTGTGGATTAATATTATAAAGGAAAATTACCTTATGAAATTGGTTTTGATAGAAAAATATATCATAAAAATATCACAAAACCAAATGTAAAAATAATTAATAAGGTATTTCAAGAAGGAAACCTAGAATTTAATGGTATAATATTTATAAGAAAATTTAAATAATAATAGAGTTATACATATTACATTGTCTAAAAAAATATTGAATTAATAATTAAGATATTAATATTATTAAATATATATATTTATAAATTTAAATATACCCTTTATTGGATTTAAAAGATTAAACAAAAAAATATTTTATAGAATCATTTTCAGAACAAAAAATTATTGAACTCTGATATGTAATAAATATTTAAGAAATTATATGCTTTGAAAAAAAATTGATATAGAATAGTATTTAAAATAAATTTTTTCCAAAAAGAAAGAATATTGTTTATTTTATATTTAAAAAGTACCCATAAAATTTCAGTCCAATTAGAAATTAAATTTTTAATCATTTTTTCCATTATCATTATTTTTTTATATAGTTTAAAAATATAACAATTAAATATTGTTAAAAAATAAAAAAAATTAAGGAACTTCTATAATAAAATAATGTACAATGGATTATTTCCCTAAATAACCAAATAAATAAATTACAAAATAGAATTATGAATTTAAGATGCAATACCTAGAATATAACAATAATTTCCATTAATAATAATATTTAGTTTAAAATAGTTTTTTTTGATCAGATAAATTTAAAAACCTAGTGGTAGAGATTATTTAAAATTATTAATAATTTTAATTAATTTTATAAGAAATTAAATTATTTATAAAAACAAATATATTATATGTGATGAAAACATTTCCCTCCATAGACTCAGAGACACACTACTGGAATATGGAGGTGAAAATTAATGTAAAATAACTACTATGTCAAAATATTTTAGATCCACCATCTTAAAAACTATTAAAATCAATGACATGGAAATTGGTTGTGGAGGAATGTTAAAAATAAATTATATGAATGAAAATTAGTGAAACTTATATCTAATACAGAAAATGATACCCAAATGAAATATTAAAGTATTTAGAAATGATTTTTAACTAATTTTAATTTTAATATAATTTGTTAGAGTTATCTTTTAAATAGAAAAATTAATGTTAGAGTTGATTATAAAGATGTTAATAATTTTATAGAAAGTCTATAAAATATTGTTTAAATGAGACACTATCTCCATGAAATGAACTTTATTATCTTTTGATTTCATTATATAATCCAAAAATCTGACTAAAATTATATTCCTAATTTTCTATAACATGAATTTTTCAGTAACACCAAAATATATTTTATCAACTATACACTATATTAATTTTTAATGCACCAACTCATACCCAAATATCATTAATCAAAATGAAGATTTATAACTCTTTTAATCAGAAAATATCTACCACTACATCCATTTTTTAAGATAATTAACTATAGAAAAAACAATGGTATTAAATGGTTACAAAAAAGACAATGAATGTTAAATAATTCAAATAAATTTAAAACCTATATTTATTATAGGAATAAATTATTCAAATGTTATCACTTAATAATTAACTCAAACTATTATTAAGACTAAAAATCAACTCTATATTCAAAAACAAAAATATAAATTTTATACCAAGGATTTAATTCATTATATTTCACAAATAAACAAATATTATTATATTTTAAAAAAAATCATATATTTTTTCTTATGGGATGGTGATATACTTATATTTACATCTTAATGAGATAAAAATATTACATTTTATTAAAGGTGGATATTGATTTAATTTTAATAAATTTTCATAATGAAAAATGAAACCCAAAAATATTTTATGAGATGACAATTTCAACCCAAAGAGACCTAAAATTACAATATTTAGGGAATATACAACAATAATAAGAAAATTCAATCAACAATTTAATGAAAAAGTGTTCAAATATTGGAAATAAAATAAATCCTAATATCATAAATTCCATTATCAAAATCATAAAAATTAACATTCATACTTGATTTTTTTTCAATGAAACTTTTGACAAAAATTTCTATTTTGGATAAATGATTGGTGGTTATATTTTGGACCTAAACAATGAATTTTTCCACTATATGTTTTGAAAAGGTTGTAATTTTTCCATTCAAATTTACACCATAAAGTATTTAATTAATTACACTAAATAATTCATCTATTTTTCTCAGTTTTATAACATTCATGGAAACTTTATTATGAAAAATGTTATTACAAACTTTATATGATAGCCAATTTTTTGGTTAGCAGTTTAATGTAAAATTATGGGATGAATTTTAAAAAAAATACTCTATCATATGTAACAAAAAATCAATAAATATCATCCAAAAGCTCTATAAAATCAAATTAAATCATCGTAAGAGATGTATAGAAAAATCGATATAATTTTTAAACTGGAGAATGAATCAACAGATTATGAGTAAAAGTAGAAATCTCATAAATCATATAAAACGTTGTATATATTTTTAGAATATGGGGATAGTGAATCAGGATCTTTGTCACTACTATCAAATTATCTATTGATTTATTTTAAAACATTTATAAATGTACTTTATTCACATTCCCCTTCATTAACTATTCTATCCCATTCCCAAAAATCATCTCATAGATTTAATTACAAAAGAATTAAGGAAAGAACAATAAATAGATAAATCCCATGCTTGTAACAACCCATGACATTAAAGTACAGTTTTTTATTCAATAAATTTGATTCATTTGAAAAGTTATGATGTATGAAATAACTAAATTCAATGAATAGTGTAATAAATTATTAAAAAAATTTAAAAATCATTTTATAAAATAATAAATTATTTAATTTACTTCAGAAAATTGCATCGTCACTATAGAAACTGTTTTGATCTTTTTTTTAATTATTAATTTTTTTAAAATATAATAAGTTTGAAAATTATATAAATAAAATTTAATTATTAAATAATATAAATAATAATTGAATTCATGGAATTTTTAATAAATGATTAGAAATCGATGTCTTATAATTATTTTTTATAAATTATCATCTTTAAAAACATTATGTTATTTATATATGTTTTTATTTAAAATATAATTTATCTATTTTTTGGAATTTAAATTATGAGATAGTATAATAATGACATTTATTAAAATTAATGATCATTCATACATTGATTATCAATTGGATATAAATAAGGAAAAAATCTTTTGAAGGTAAACATATATATTTCTCTGAAAACGTTTTGTAAATGTTTAATGTAATTTTGCATTAATAAATTACATTAATATCTATTTATGAATAATTTTAAAAAAAATTCTAGTTCATATATTCAATAAAATAAATTAACATTCATCCAGTGGTTTTAAATAGTAAATTAATGAGTATATAATCGTGTTATACATAAAGATACAATTTCCCTAGAAAATGGTATTTATGTTATTTGTGCACAGATATTAGAATTAAATTCTTACATATTTGGATATTGAATTAGATAAAATTTTCTGTATATTAAGAATCATAATTTATAAAAAATATTTAAGTTAAATTTATTTTATGTACAAAAAATTAAGTAAGTGTGGTAAAAATATTTTCACTACTATTATAGTAAAATGTGATAAAGAGTTAAACTACTATATAAGGGAACAATTATCAATAAATATAATATAAATATGATGTTATTAGTGAATATAATCATTTAATTATCCTATATTTAAAAAAATTAACATTTTATTCCGCTTTCCATTTAGAATGGTATTTATTATATTTAAATATTCTAAATATTTACAATGGTGTAACTTCCCTCACATATAATAGGAAACCTACTCCCCTATCTTATTTAAAAACATTGAGAACCATAGATTAAAAAATATACTAAAAAATAACATCCCAAAACTCCAACTAATGTTCTTGAGGATTTGTTTAAACAAAAATACCTACCAAAGAAGGCTTATATAAAGATCCAAAGGAGGATACTCGTGGATAAGGTAATCGACTAAAATGAGTTCTTTTAAGAATATTTCTTCTTTTAGATCCTCCATATCTTATTTAAAATCCACAAAATAATATAATATGAGTAATTATTATAATTAAATTTAATTTTGATTATGATATAATCATTCTATAACTTATTTCCATATAATAAAAAATGAAATCCTCTCTTATGTGTATGTGTAGAATACCTCCTCCATGACGCAATGTATTACATTTTTCAACAATTATTATCATAAATGGTTATAAATATGGATTTAATTAATAAATATGGTATTTATTAAATAAATATTAATCTATAAAGTTAAATTATTTTTTATAATTCTTTCCTTATATCCATTGAAAAATGAAAACATCGCTTGTGTGTATGTATGAAGTACCACCTCCATGAAGCGATCTATTTTATTTTTCAACACTACATTATAAGGGTTATTATAAATTTTTAAATAAAATGTATATATGAAATTATTATTATTTTATAATAATGACCAAGGAACATTTACCAAAACCATTGAATCGAAACCTGAATTGAATATATAACATCTAAACACCCAAAAAAGTTTTCAATTAATAAAGTATTAATCAATTAGTAATATTAAATTATAAGTGAATGTTATCTAGTAATATAATTTTAAATATAATTTTAATAAAAAATAAAAATATTTTTAAATTTATTATTAAAAAGGTTAGAGTAATTTCAATAAATTGAAATCTTAAGGTAAGAGTTTATGTTGAAATCTCACTATTGATCAGGATTGTAAATTTCTAAATTTATATTGGGTAAATTATATTCTATATATATATATATATCATGAAGCACATGAATTTTCCTCTCCTATGGTTTTTATTTTGATTTTAAAATATTCATATAATTTATATCCTCTTTTGTTAAAAAATTTACTGAAATAATTTTTAAAATAAAAGTCAACCTTATTTCTCCTCTTCGGTTACAATTGTTTTTCTTCCATGTCTACATTGAATATATTATTTCAAAAATGTTATTTTACATTCTCCATTTATTGTTGGATGTAATTTTAATATATATTTTTTAATTTTTTTAGATAAAATTAAATGGAGAATTTTCTACATTTTTTGTATGGGTAACTGTGAATTTCATTATAAAGGTGAGAAATCAATGTTTTTTTAAATGTTTACAGCTTGGCCACCTTTCCCGCTACCATTATTGTTATTTTTTAATAAAAAATCCTTTCTAGTATTCCATTGGTTTTAAAATAAAATCATATTCCCATTTTTCTAGTAATTATTTTTTTTAAAAATGTTCAAAAAATAAATGGATATTTGGTGTCATTATTCAAAACATATTTTTAATGTTTTTGTAGAATAATTTTTCATACATGTCAGTATCTATTAATGTTCAGTATGATTCAATATAGATATCCACTAATTGTATCACCCATTTTTTCTATTTTATTTCTTACAAACATGTATTAAGTAAATGAATATGAAACACAGTTATTTTACCAAGGTTAATTAAGAAATGAATATATGAGGAGTTCATTCATGTTATTAAGGAATAAAAAATTGCATGTTAATCCTTATTTAATGGTTTGGTCCATTATAGCCCTCAAATTCATTGGTAAATTTATTATATATCTTGGGATACAAATTTTAACATCCTAACATGGCTAACCATCAAAACCGGAAGCCAAAATGGTCTCACATGGCCTCATTAGTGCGTCCCCGTGCACCAGACCTTTCCGACTAAAAGTGAGTATCTATGGAGATGATACTGGAGAGACTATTCCCCCATAATCAGATTAGTAAATTAGTATATATGATAATAAATAACATATAATAGTGTAATAAGTACTAAAATAATGAAATATCCATGTAAGAATAAAATTTACAATTAAAATAAAATAGACACCACCAATACATAACAATGCATGAATGTCTTTAGAATGATTCATAAACTAGAATACTATAAATACAAAAAGAAACATGATACAAAGTAGTACATGGATAAAGGTAAGAAATATAATCCTATTTATCATTATACATGATAATCCTAACCTCCATCTTCGTCCCTTTCTTGTAACACCATGGTACAGGCAAGTCGGCTTAAGAAAATATGGTCATGCGAACGTGATATCTGCTCGGGTACCCCAGTGTAATGGATACCTGAGTAGGGTGTCAGATAAAATCCCATTAGGCCACCACCCATGGTGTGTAAAACTAATTCCATCCCATGAAATTAATTTAGATTGTTGTGAAATTAAAAAAAATAATAAAAAACTTAATAAATGACAACCTTCTATCTCGGGTTTCTAAAGGACACTTAGAGGTTATACCTGCTTCAGAACATATCTAGAATGAGTTTCTGATAATTAAATATATATATATATATATATATATTAAATATTATATATATATATATATTGTAGTTTTATATTTCATCCACTTTTATGAACCATGTATAAGAAGACCTAAGTGGCCATATATGTAGAATCCTACATGTTGGCTGGACTGGAGCATAACTCAATCATCCATAATATTTCTAAATGATAATACATGCTCCCAAAGAGGTTAAAATTCATACATATAATAATTATTTGGGGATTTATTTCTCATCAATTGAAATGGTGAGTGTTTCTTCACGTCAACACTCATTAAAAGCGACTTGATGTGGCATGTCCACCATCCGAATAGAATCAATGGTGTGAGATGTCTTGCTCAACACCTGATGTAAGGGAGTGTAATACCATATTTCTCAATAGAAACCTTACCATCATTTTGTATCCATTATCAGGTCATAATAGTGTTTATAATAATAACAATCTCAATGATTCATTACCACTCATGAAATTATTAGTCAAGCCCAATATAAACAAGGTTGTCACAATTCTATTTATAGCTTGTACTAAAGCATGCAAGGATCGGTGTGGATTTTCATCCCTTTATAATTATTTTAATTTGAAATAAATAATTCATTCATTTAAATAAAAAATAATAAAAAAGTCTTTCCATTTATAACATGTCACCTTATCGATCAAAACATGGAAATTCATTTTACAAGGCTTAAAGAGACACACAGAAGGTTCCATTGTTGTTTAAAAAATTACATACATGGGTAATTCCATTTTATAATTGGGATAAGACCACTGAAGGTGCCTTGGGTTCAATAAACATTTATATGGAATGAGTTAAACACCATGTAAAAACATAAATAGAGACCAGTTTTGAAACATTTATTTCATTTAACATTAACAAAAGTAAAAGGATAACACCAACTCTATAAGTCCAAGTTAGATTTAAATAACTATGAACCACATTGTAATT
Source organism: Viscum album (assembly GCA_963277665.1). NCBI lineage: Eukaryota > Viridiplantae > Streptophyta > Magnoliopsida > Santalales > Viscaceae > Viscum > Viscum album. The sequence goes on along the minus strand of OY728140.1, from coordinate 1,694,423,030 downwards.
TAAAATACATCGCACCTCATCATATGGTCTATATTATAAAATCATGATATTTATTATAAAATAGTTCAATTATCATAACCAAACATCAAATTGAAGTTTCATAACACAATTCACCATTGAGAATCATTTTACCAAGACACCGTACATGGAAATTAAATTACAAGGCTAATCATGGAACTCAATGGGATCTATTATCAATTAGGAAAAACACATACAATGGGTATTTCCATTTATAAATAAAGTTGAATTCTTATAAGTCACTCCAAGAATATAATAATTTAATTATAAAGGACAATTCATGGTACTTCACCCAAGGGTTTTTTTTTGTTCAAGGTTGTCGTCCACTATTTACATGACACTGATCAATGGGAGTATATCAAGGTGTGTGTGAAAATTTAGAATTATGAAATCAATTTTAGAGAAATGCATGATAATTTTAATAATGTGAAATGCTGAAAATATTTATAATTCAATGTAAACTTGTGTAATATATATAGACCATATACCTCATACACAGGATTCTCTACTGCTCCAATATTGAGTTTTTATTCAGTCTGGTTAGAAAGAAATCTAAGAAATTGACATCTAATAAAATAAAGGAAAATCATGTGGAACCAAAATAACTTGGTTGATACTAACATAAACTATAAAATTTCAAGTGTAACATAAGGCTTTCTGGGAGTGATCCGTAGAGACTGACGGTGTTCGAATCTGACTTCAGTCAGAGGATATATATCAAAGCCCATAGTATGCTTGGGAGGAGAAACCAATTATGGGGAGGATAACATCACAAGTATGGAGGAGTTAATAAAAAGGAAAAGATTATTTAAAGGTTCATTAAGGATAAAAATGAAATTTCACACTCAAAACTAGGTGTCATAGTTTTTCTGCATGGTTGGCCTAACCGTTCTCAAACAGTGTGACTCCATCTACATAGGAACTTCAACCTCTATTGTTTTCCTGCATGATTTTCACTAACAGTGCACAAACCATGTGATTAATAATGTATTCACTTGGACTAGTTATCACTAAGAAAGTCAGATGGTAACACGGTTAGGGAAACCATTCCCAATACATGCTAATAAATTATGCACACTGTTAGGTTCTGTATTTATTTCACTAGCAGCAAACATGATTTTAGAAAAATTGTGCTCCCTTACCAGCGATTCTCAAACATGAGATTTTAGGACCTAGTTCTCTCAAAACATAAAAAATCACTTGCGACACCCCTCATCGATTTAACCGAGTATAAAAAAATAAGTTTAAGCATTAAAACTTTGAAAATTACATTCTAAAATTTGTTTTATAGAACACCCCATCCACTGAACGCCAAAATTCAAATTCTTTGTAAATTATACCTATGCTCAAAAAATGGGTTTTTACAACCTCCACACATTAGAACTTCTCATCCCTGAGAATTATTGGGGAAACAAATAAAATATCACCCAACCGACTTGTTTCATGAGGTGTACTTCAAATGGTTGTGTTTAATTTTCAAATTCCAAATGAACATCCAAGCATTACATAACCATATGTAATTTAATCACTTAAAACCAAATCCAATGCTCTTCTTCTGAAGTAGAATTTTAGAAACGGTTTTTACAAGATCCCGTTTATCTATATACATTATCACATTGTAATCTCATTAAACATAGATAAATGGTGCTCCCCACCATAATTTTTTTTCATTAATATAAATTTTGAACCATGGTATGACCCACCATTGAAATTTACTTACAAAGAATACTCCTCAGCATTATAATAATGCTCTTGGAATGTTTACATTAAAAGGTAAACCCAAATTTGTTTTGATATCATATTATGAAACTCACTCCATAGAAATGTTTAAACTGTTATTAGCCTAACCAAAACTGGTTGCACAAGAATTCCATGAAAGACACAACCGACCATTACCCCACACCTACCTTAACCTAATGAAAATTTTTAAATAGTTCCCTTTAATTATATATATCAAACAAGAAGGATAAAAAGTCCAGACACTCTGATAGACTTATCTTGAAAACATATATCTTAGACTACCAGCATATTACAAATTGAACTGGAATTCCTTCTCCCATGGAATTTTGTGTTTTCTATGAGCATGTTCACTGAAGAACATCCATGACTTTTAGGGATGTTCCCTGATCAAACTACCACCTGTAAATTTATATTTTCATTCCTTATCATAAATGAGGGTGTAACCCAGATCTTTCCCACTAGAATCATCACCCTTTTTTAAAAGGTGATGCCTTGGCCCAAAATGATTGAAACACAAATATTATTAAAAGAATGAATACAAGTGTCTAAAATATAGGATCATATTAAAATATTTTTTGTGAAAGGATATAAGAGAAATTGGAAGGCCTTTCAACTTGATAATTTCTTCATTGACTCCCATACAGGCCAAACAATCTGCAACTGTGTGAAATCTAGACAAAGATAACCAAAGATTCATTAAAATGGAGTTAGTGGAATGAGCTTAATTAATCACTTAATCCATGTTTACATGTGATAAATCATTAAAACGGTAATACCTCCACCTCAGGTCATCAATGTGGCCTAGATTGGAATCTACATGGGGGTAATGTGAGAGGAAAATGGTTGGTGTCCAAGAGTTCATTTGTTGATTTCCTACCGGGGAACCTACGTATCACTCAAGAATAACCATGACTCAATAAAAAATCATGCATGAATAATGAAACACTGATAAATCCAATTTATTAAAATATAATGACACTAGAATCATTTATCTCAAGATATAATTGATGCAGTCACAGTTTATCATGTATGATGTCAATATAGGGGACATGATCATTTCTAAGACAGATTAAAATAAAAGGAAGTCAAGAATTCAAAAAATTGATTGATACACCCCCACAATGTCTAAGACTAAGTTATCACTATAGTTTCCAACCAACCAAACACCAACTTCCAGAATGAAGAATAGTCAAACCATTACTGTTCAACTTCAGAGAATAAACTCATCTTCACCTACCGACACATCCGTATTAACTGATAGCAATCCATTACCAAGAAATGTGTCCCGTGATCACAAATATTAAACCCCCAATGTCTATGAATGAACCAATGTGTTACTCAGGGGTTACGTACACAACCAACCACATCAACATCATGTTTCCAAGAAAGCACTACCATGATTCAAAACATGAAAGCATCAATGGAATTCAAGCAAGATTGACATTTATGATGGTCCTCCTTTATTTTGTTCCTTATACCTAAAAGATAATGATTACCATAATTCACATGAAAATCCCACATTACGAGTTTCAAATTCATCTAAAGGATAGATATAATAGCCACTCATAAGCATTCTAGGTCAGACTCACCTTAAACAGACACATTACACTTATCAGAGTCATGATAAAAAATGCTACAACATTTGGCATGAAAGACCAAAAAAAGATAACAAGTGTTTCATGACACTCGATCCAATTGTAATATCATCTAATTCATTGGGATGAATGGATTACTTTCAATATTAGGTCACTCAACGCCAAATATGACTTGAGAATGTACAAAATAGCTCAAGTCCCAAATATTCCACAAAACTCAACTGGTTCTTTATATCATTCAAGGATTGATAGGAACCACCTATATAAAGGCGCACTGCACCGAGAATAAATAAAATAACGTAACATCCTCGATACTATCTATATGTTTTTTGACCTTTGAGTCCATGTATCAGATGATTCGTACATGAGATTTAACCCAGATTTATATTTCCCCTTAAAACCAATAACTTTCGTGATGACATACCATGTAATCCATCGTAGAGGAATAATAAAGGGTCGCACGACTTATTAAGAGGTCGACCATTCCATAGGCATGTCTAACCTACTAAAACCGAGCATTTCATGATGATCATACTCGTAAAAAAGGTAAATATAAATAGAGACCACCTATCCAAACCATGGATTCATTTGGAATCTAAGATTCCTACTTGGGAAAATGACACCTGAATTGCACCATACATTATATATTTCCTATCATTTATCTAGGAATTAAATATATAGGGTTTATACCTACCTCAGTCTAGCACCATACAGAAGAATAAATTTCGACCCTATCACTATGACATTCCAAACAGATATTTTCTAGGACATATTCCCATGTTTTAAGACATTGAAAAAAGGAAAAAGTCATATGGAATATAATCGCGTTTCCATTCCAATTAAACATAAATAGATATTTAAAATTTCATTATATGTGGTTTTAAACTAAGGATACCTCTTCCGGATCCATTTTAATTCATTACAATGATTCATATTCTATCATTAAAAATTTAAATGATTTTTAAAGGAATATCAATTACCAATTATAAAACAATGAACTTGGTAAAATATAATATGACATACATGGGCCCCATTAATCTAACCTAGGTTTATAAGAATGAAACACAACTGAAGTATTTTATTATCCCCAATCTCCAAACACCCATATGAGGTAATCTCATAATAAAAATCCCCCAACTGATATACTTATGTCCAGTTTTTAATGTTAATGTTAATCATATGGATCGTCATGCCTGTGTAACAGATTCAAAATCATTTATAGTGGCAAACATCAACTACTTAATTTTAAAATTACCTTTAATGTGTTTTTTTATGATAATATTAAAGACCAAAACTAACTTAGTAGTATCGATTCATGTAATATGTCCATATGTAAATAATTTTATTTCAAGAAAAAGATAAACCCCTATTACTTTTATAACTATTTAAATATATATTATTGTAATATATATAGGTTTAGTTATATGGGTTTTTATATCCCAATCTATAAATTTCCTACACACATAATAGATATGAAATTTGGCTCCAATTAATAGTTACCAATTCACTTTAATGTTTGTAATTTAGAAGATTTAACATATTAATAAGGGTATCTATATGTATTTTCAAAGCATTAAAGACAGTTCGAATACATAGGTTACCTTCCCTCAATTATAAGTAACCCATACACCTTACAAATGAAGATTGAATCATGTTTAATCATAGCCCATTGAATATCCCATGAACCCAATTAAATATTAAAATCATAACTAGGCATGTCATCACAAGAAATCAACATAGAGGAACATGCAAATAAAAATAGAAGAATGATACATAAGGCAAGAAAAGATAAATAATCAGGAATCATGGAATTTATTTACCTAATCATGGTGGAATATTGACATGATAAATAATTCAACCAATTATGTTTATAAATAAGAAAACTAAATAAATAGCTAAATAGATAAAATATCATTAATGTAATTGAAATCCCAAACATGTTATATAATATCTCGTCCAATAAAAACACAATTCATGTTAGCACAATCAGCAATCAGGCTACAGATCCAACTACATCGAATGAAAAACACATGAAAATTGAATTTCTATGTGCCTCAGAGGATGCATGTATTTATACATTCTTTCCATACTAGGACTAGTAAAAATTTCCATAAATTTCCGTAATCAATAAGCAGTGGAATGTACACCATTCTCTCAAGGTGAAATCCTGATCAATAGTAATAGAAAATAGCACAAACAATAATCCCATCCCTAGACACATATTTTTCCCCATACATGGGTTGATCACTCCCAAGCATAAATAATTACCAAGCATTGATTCATTCCTAGTATATTTTCCACCATCCCAAAATAGTAATAAAAATGAAAAATGAAGATCTGACACCACTCTGTAAGAACCCCACCTAGATGACCATCAAAACTAGTAGTCGTCCTGGTCTACACATGGCCTCAAGCCCCCCCCCCCCCCCCCACCAGAGGGTATCGACTAGAATTCATGGTCTAAGGTGATGGTAGTGGGGAGATTATACCTTTATGATCAGTGTATCGGAGAGGTATATAATATATTAAATAGTAGAAAATAGTGGAATTAGTAATAAAAGAAATACAAAGAAGCATAAGAATAATAATAACAACTGAAAAAAATATCCATCATTAATACACAAAAATTCATGAATGTTCAAATGATGATTTATAAACTATAATAATAGACATAAAAGATAAAACATGATACAATATAGTACATGAACAAAGGAAAGAAATAAAATCCTTTAGAGAATTATCCATTAGCATCTTCAGATCCATCCCAATCCCTTTATTCTAACCCCTAAATACCAGAATGTTAATAGAAGAAATACCCCATGGTATTATGTACATGATATCTAATCATGTACCCCATTGCAATGGTTCCCTGAGAAGGATGTGAGATAAAATATAAGTAGGCCACCACAAATGGTGTCTACAAATAAATCTATTTCATGAATATAATGTAATGTAATTTTCTGATATAAAGAATAATAAACAAGATTAATAAATGAAAACCAGCCAACTCAGGTTTCTAAAGGACACCTGGAACCTCCACCTACATTTGATCATGGCTAAAATGAGTTTTTTGTTACTATATATATATTAATAATATATAGATTGTATTTTTATATATTGTATCCACCTATATGTACCAATTAAAAGATAACATAAGTCTCCATATACCTAGAATACTAGCTGCTAGTTGGACCGGTGCATAACTCAACAATACATAAACTGTCCAAATGATCTTGCAAGCTCCCACATTGGGTAAAATCCATAAATCTCATAATGAGTGGGGGATTTCCTGATTTTCACTCAATATTTTGATTGTTCCTTCATGTAAACACTCATAACAATGGGTGTGGTTTTTCATTCCCACCATCCAAATAGTATCAATGGAATGATACATCATTCTCAACACGTGATGTAAGGGACCATGATAGTTTCATACTCAATAAAACCCATAAAATCATTCTATATCCCTTATCAAGACGTAATCATATTTATATTAATAACAATATACATGAGGCATTACCTCTCATGAATTTATTAGTCAACTTGATATAACCAAGGGTATCAAAATTCAATTTAAGGAAAGTAATAAATCATAAAAGGATCGATGTGGACTTTCCAACATTTATAATTCATTTTTTTACAATATTTAATTCATTCAATAAAGGAATCAATCATGAAAAAGTAAATCTATTTATTACATGTCACTTAATATATCAAAACTTGGGAATTCATTTTACAAGGATACATACGACACATGGAAGGTTTCATTGTCATTCAGGAAATTACATATATTGTAAGATTCATTCTATAACTTTGGAAAGTCACTTAGGATGTTCCTTGGGTACAATAGTCCTTGATATGAAAGTAGGGAAGCTCAATGTAAATAAATATATAGAGTTAATGTCTTAAATAATACATTCATTAAGCAATTACAAAGTAAATTTGAAAACACCAATTCTATAAGGCTAGGAATGATTTAAATCATTAATCACCACTTTTAAATTTAGTAGACTGTGCACTTTATCTGAGGGGTTTTATAAAAAAACGTTAAATTTTTTTCCAAAAATTGATTTAGCAGAACCAAACATCAAATTCAAGAGTCATAACTCAATTCACCAAAAATATGTATTTTAGGAATCCATCATATAATGAAATTCTATTAAAAGGTCAAACATGGAACTAAAGAGGTTCTATTATCAATTTGTAAAAACACCTATAAGGGGTAGTTCCATTTAAAACTATTTTTAGTGCTTACAAGGTGGTCAATGATTTTAACAATTTAATTATAAATGGAAATTAAATATAGAAAACCCAATAGGTGTCCGTTTTTGAGGTTTGAATCCCCTATTTACATAAAAATGATCAACATGGGTATAACAAGGTGCATATGAAAAATTGGAATAAAGAAATAAAATTTATAGTGATGTATAAAAAAGTCCAACATGTAGCACAATAAAAATATTTATTATTAAAAAACATGGGAAAGAAGCTATAAACTTCCTTCCTCATACTAAGGATTCTCTACTCATTTGATATCATCGTTTGATTCGGTCCCCTTTATAATAAGATCAAGATATAGAAATATTGCCTTAAAATTGTGAGAATGAGCTCACACCATAGTAACTCAGTCGAGATGTTGTTAAATATATAAAATAACAAGTGGAATGTAAGGATTGCCCAATAATCTATAGAGGCCAACGACATATGAATCCAACATTAGAAAAATTAGATCTATCAAAACCTAGGGTAGGAATAGGAGGAGAAACCCAAAAGGTAGAGGAGATCCTCATGTGGAAATAGGGTAAAATAAAAAATAAAAGATGATATAATGGTTCATTAAGGTTAAAAAGATAAATTTCACCCTTAAAATGGGTTGTATGGTTTGGTCTAATGGTTGAAAACCCATTTCCCAACCATGTAGCTCCCACTGCATAGGAACCCCAACCCCACAAGGTTTTCCCACATAGTTTTCCCAAACAGTTTCAAACTGTGGTATGAACAGTGAAAAAAATATCCTAAGTGGAAATAATGGTGTGGGATTAGTTCATGATTTGGGAAATCCTGTACAGCCTATGAGGATCCATTCTTCTCACATACATGTGCCACGTAGTTTTAACTCGTAAGCCACATTTTTTTGACAAACTATGCACCCTTAACATTTCTTCTCATACTTTATTTTTTGGTCCCATCACTTTTTAAACACAAAAAATCACCCATGGAACCCCTTAGGACTTTAACAGAGTCTAAAAACTATGTTCATGTATTCCAACTCTCATTATTGAGTTCTGAATCTCATTTTAAAGAATGTACCATCCAATTAATTCTAAAATTAAGAATCTCATAGAATTGTACCTTGGATCAAAACACATGTCATTACAATAAGGGTATAGAGGTGGTTATCTCAAGCCTAATAGTTTGTATAGGAAGTTATCCCTGCCTAATAATGTACATGGTTCATTATCCCAAAACTACTATGTAATGAATGTCTTAGTGGGTAGCCATGAAATATGATTTCTATGCTTATGTTTATGTTATACATTTATGTTATATTATCCACAAATATTATTATGACTTTTTAATACTCTCGTGGGTCATGAATCAATAATATTACACACACTTAAGACTCATATCTTATTTTATGTTGAAGATTTGTGTCGTGAATCATGATTTGATATTAATATATTTGGGTATGAAAATTTTTTTCTCATCCCCTTATTCTCATCATAATAATATTTAAAATCATAGAAATGTTATCTCCCATATTTACCATCATTAAGAATATGATATCACACATATTATGTTTAAGTTATTTCATGTTTGGAAGAATGATATTAATTTTAATGAATCTAAAAATATACCATGTTAAATGAATTTTTTGGGAAATATTAGAGATTATTACTTAACAAGTTTTTTATATATCTAGTATCCAAATGAATTAAATCATTATAGTTATTGGAAATGTATTATTATAATATGTATTGAATATTCATCTAAATTAATGTAATAGTTATTTATGTTACACCCAAGAATCCACATTTCTCATTATTGGATATTCCATGGGAAAACATTATTGAATGACACAGTGTACATACCCAACTAATAAAATATAATGATTATCCTAAGAAAAATATTCCAAAATTTTGAAGTGAAGGGACCTCATAATACAATTTTGATGCCACATCATCTTAATAAATGACCCATATCCCAAAATAAATATTCCAAACAATAATTAATTCATTATCAATGTCATCTCAAAATGATGGAGGTTGCACATAGATTAGAAATATTCCCCTTACTAAGTAAAATGCACCCTTATTATCAAAAGTATACAATTCATTTAATGGTATTTCTTATTCAATTCCATTAAATTCCAAGGAGAAATTAGAGTCTCTATGTCCCCTAGGATATAAATAGTGTTGTAGTTGGTTCCCAAGAACCAAATTCTATGTTCTTGATGATTACATGTATTCATTTCCTTTAATAATAATTAATTTATTATCACATAATGAGTGTTCCTCTATATAACATAGTATTTGATAATTTCCTATGAATATATGTCATACTTGAAGGTCATGTAATTTTCAAGATATGATGAGAACTTGTTGGTTCCAGGATATTATTCTTGCATATATATATTTTATAGGTTGATGATATCATTTGATGGGATGAAAATTACATAGGATATTGGGGGTGGATACTCCTAACTAATGATGCACCATATCATGGTGTGTTCCCTTAGTAATTTCCAATGTATGAGATGATGAGAACAATACCTAACAATAATAAATCCACTTTATTATTTGTCATTAAATATTTCAATATAAAATTGTTTTTATTAATCCTTACAATTTATGATTATTATTAATCAATATCTCAATTCACACACTATGAGGTATTAATGAAAACCAATATGTAATATTATCGCAATTAATTAGTATACATTGGGTATGTTGAAAATTATATTGTATTCAGGGATAATTCAATAAAGGATTTAACCCCATTTAACCTTCGTAGAATTTAATATCTTTGGTTCATTGATGAAAATGGAACTGTCAGGATATATCCATGTTCATAGTGTTCTTTTGTAAAGATAATTTATAGAAATTAAAAGAAGGATACATAAGGAACATAGGTTTATTACACTATTATTATACCATCATGATTAGATATATCATGATTAATGGATTATGTTTCCTAATGAGAATTTTTCAAAGGATGTATGGAATTGCAACATTAACATCAAGGTCCATTGGTAACTAAGCCTGTCTCTAGATGATAACCATATAATTTATGTGGTTCAATATATTTCCCCTAATAATGGGTCATACTGGGACACACACTAAGTGTATCCTAAATTAAGGTAAACTTTATGATGAAATTTGTTTTCAAAGGAAAAAATTATTGTTTTTGTTTAATATTTATTTGGGTTTTATTGATCACCATGATTTAATAATAAGTTATTCAAAAGAATAAGTGAGTTAAATAATAATAATAAATATTTATTTTCATAGTTTAGAAAATAAGATATTTAATATATATTTACTATGAATAGTGAAGTAATATTTATATATTAAATAAATATCAATTATCCAATGATCGATAAATGGAAAGTATAACAAATTCATAGAGTTTAATGGTCTAATTGGATATGATATAAAAAATATTCAGGTTTTAATAGGTGTTTCACATGTTATGTTAAGAATAATTATATTATTATTTGGATATGTTTTTTATCAATAATTAAAGAATTAGCATGGGGGTTCATATGAAAATATGAAACCCTAAACTATCATTCATATATATCTAGTTATTCCTCATTACTAATATATATTATTTGGGAAAATGGATATAATGAATCTATATCAAACCCTATATGGAGTTTTAAAGATCTAGAGTGTGCATCTTCCTCCACCTCTCTCATGAAATTGACAAAAATCTATGAATTATTCATCCTTAAAGAGAATTTTACTATGATCAACCATGAATGAAACTATAACACCCCAAACATTTTATGGTATGTTTCTCTTAAATACATTCTATTTATAGCCTATATTTCATTAATCACTAAGACACTATGGAAAAAAACTTTGTTATTTATAAGATATAGTCATAACTTAGCCATTAGACTTAAATTTGGCAGCTCTATGATTTGAATTTTGAAAATATGACATACACGGTTGTATTCAAGATGATATTTAGAGTCTGATAGAATTAAATTAACTTTTTGGAGAATATACACCTACTCTTATGAATAGTAACCTACCCTTATTAATAGTAACATACCCTTATGATTATTAATATGGATTTTATAAATGGTAACCATACCCCTGAATGTATAAATAAAGTTAGGCACCTTAAAAATTAAGATGAATATTTTAAGTGTTTAAATTTTTCGATTAAATAATGATTTTAATTAAATATTTAGTTAATCATTTTTGCAAAATTATTTTGGTAAAAAATAAACTTCATTTTCGGATTCTACACATCAGAAAATGGATAGGGTGAATTTTTGGTATTTTTCTAAAATACTTGATTTTTTTTAAATGGTAAAATGCATTAATTTACGGTTTAAATACAATATAAATTAAATTAACTATTCCTAGCATCATGAGTGATGTAAGAAACAAAATATAGAACTCGCATTCTCTTATTACTATTATAAGTAAATTAATACTCACTATTTCTTGTCTTGAGAAGAAATAATAAATTAATGATTACAATATTAAGAAAACTCTCCCCCCCCCCTCCACTATATAAACCAACCCTCACCCCCTCTGCCTCCCACAATACTCAAGCTTGAAGCCTTGCATAAATTCTGCTCAAATATCTCTCTAACCTCATCCCCCACGACCATGACCTTCTGGTCTCATCAAAAGGCCAAAAACAAAGGCCTTATAGAGAGTCTCAAAGAGAAGTACTCAAGAGGTTGACCTATCTTCCTTTTTCATTCAATTTCTTTTACAAGTTCCATTATTTTTTTCTCTCTTATCAACTCACCTCATCCAAATTCCATTATAATTCTAGAACCATATATGTACTTTATTTTCATTATTCTAAAGGACTATTTCATCAAAATCTCTTGTTTTCCCTTCCTATTATACAATAAATGCAAACACCATCCAAGATGTGTTAATTTATCACACTCTGGGAAGACAGGTTTTCAATTTTCATTAATATCTTCAATACTAGTCAGGAAACATTTTCAATGGTTTAAACATATCATAATATATGTATTTAATCTTTTTTAATGTTTTTTAATCCTTACACACTCATAAAATAGAATAATAATACAAACCAATTTCATTGTGCACAAAATTTCCAAGCCAAATCCATGGGTTTATCCAAAACTCATCGAATGAGTCATCCTCATGGTATATAAACAAAATCATTATAAGAAAATTTATATCTCTATAATTTCATTAATAAGATATATTAATGATTTTGGATGTTTAACCACATTTCAAATTAACTTCCATTCATGAATACAAGTAAACGAATCATGAAAACCAAGAAATTTTTTCCAAAATAATAAAATAGAATCTCTTAAACCCATTAAAATGGATATTAATGAACATAATAAGGTTATAACATATTAATTTAATGTTTATTAGGTTGTATAATTATTAATAAATTAATCTAAATTTGATTTTTCAGTTCATTAAAAACTATCAAGAACACCTTCGAGTTAAGGTAAGGGATCCTCTCTATCACTTTTGTTCAAGAATCTCCCATATGTTGTGATCTTTTATTTTTAATACCTAATGATGGCCTATGTTTTCAAAAAATCCACATACTGTCCTTATAATATATAAATAATGGTATAACCCCTTATCTATCATTAATCCCCTATAAGAACACTCATTATCATGCCAAGATGTTTGTAAGGGGTTTTCTCATCTCACATTAAATTCTATGGGATTTCCATTGTCCATATATTATTTATTATATGTGGTATAGGTGTAATGAAATTTGATATATATTATCATTATTATCTTTATATTCATGGTATTATGTGATCCATTTGGTATTTATTAACGTTTTTTCATACACCTCAATTAATTACACATTGGTAACGAGCTTTGTCTCTATTTTCTCTTTGTTGTGACTTGGTTAGTATTGAGAACCTAGTATTTATTTTGGAGTGTAGTTACTGCCCATTTGAGATCAATTTTCAATTTTAATTACATTACATTTAAATTTCCTTATTCTCATATCCTAAAAATGATTATTATCTAAACTGTATATCATTTTACATATGGTATTTATTTTGAATATTGTTTTTACTGTAAAAAAATCGATGATTCTGTATCCTCTATTGTACATGGATAATGTAAAGGTATATTGATCTTGTGTTGAATATATTTATATAGAATTCCATGGACATCCAATGGAAGGCGGGATCCACTACATCCCCTCGACGCATCAGTAGGTCTGATGATACAAATCAGTTAGAGACAAACCCTTTGGGTTTGATTCCAAAAATTAGATGGGACTCTACCCATATAACTAAACAGTTTTTATGGTATTATTGAATCATGGGCTCGATACATGATGTCCAATTAATAATAATTCCCCTTAATCATTAATAGTTACTACTATCCATGAGGTTTTCACTATAACAGAATCTATGGATGTTGTTTCATTCTCAGTTTATTAATGGTGTGAGTTTTTAATTTATTCACCATGCCATATTGATTATGTCAAATTTTTTAAAATTTAGTTATTATTGATTCATGATTTTTCTATTTGTAACCCTTACTGAGATTTTGAACTCACCCCTTTCATTGTTTACCTTCAACAGGTGATGAAGAGGAGATCATTTATTGAGTTCATGTGGTTATAGTTTTCAGTTTTATAATGTACTGTATTTTGTAACCTTTTACAATGTAATTTAAGTTACATTAATGTATCTAGTTTCTTCAAGACTACTAAACTAATCATTCCATTGGTATTTTCATTCCTTTTAACCATGTGAATATAATAATTAATTTACCCACTTTGGTCTAGAGGGGTCGGGGCATTACAATTGGAATTAGAGGAAGATTAGTAGAAAACATGGAAACTATAGTAGGAAATGTATAATAGGGAACAAAGACATAAGGTATTATTTAAGGATAAACGTATAAGAAAGTCCTGGAATTTTTGGTAAGGAACAGATTATGTTAATCCTTCTAGAAAATACATCCCTGTCTAGATACGAGCAGGTAGAGGGGGCTCTGGAATAGATGTACCTAGGAGTGAAAGCTCCGACAAAGAGTTTCGGGATTGACCCGGGGTATCCTAGCACACGAAAACGGGCCTTGATACTCTATTGGTTAAAACTCTACCAGGGGATATGCTTAGGATAATTCATATTTTCATTACAAGCCATTATGAAGGATTTAAATGTAAATTATTCCTCAAAGAAACCATTTTTCTGATTATGGAATTATCCATGCGTAGGATCTCAATTTATGCTAAGTTTTTTGTTATGTTAATATTATAAATTATGATTCATACCCTAATCTAGTGTGTTCCATTATTTAGAAATAGCATCTAATGGAAGAGGGGGAATCAATACACGTGGGCAATGTAGGGATCTCCCCACTACGAAAGTCAATAGAGTCAATGTTGGAGCAGATCAAATCATAACCATATTGAGGAAACATACTCTGGTTGTAACGAATAACAATTCCACACCTGTGTTGGATCGTTTCATGTGGTAGAATCCCCCATATTTATGTGGGACTACTAATCTAGTTGTTGCTGAGCAATGGATCAAGTCCCATGAAAAGATATTCATTGCATTAGGATGCAATGAAAATGAAAAGGTAGTACTGGAAGTATATTATCTCAAGGGTGATGCTAATCAATAATGGATCTTGAATCAGAATACCATAGTGGAAGAAGAAATAGAAGATATGGAATGGATGAATTTTAAGGAAACATTGTTCAAAAATATTTCCTTCACAAGAAACGAACCAAAATAAAGAGGAACTTCCTTGGATTAAAGAAAAGGGAAGAAGATAGTATTGCACAGTAAGAGGCTACCTTCATAAGAAATCTAGGTATGCCATATATTACATATGTGGGATAGCAGACAAGATTGATCATTTCTTTGAAGGTCTTAATCTAATTCCTCAAAGGGCACTGGATTCTCAATCATTTTCATCATATGATGAAATTGTATCATGTTCCCTCAAAACATAGAAGGAATTTTCTAGATCAAATTTGTTCAAGAGAAACCAAGATAAAAATTGGTACTCTGATAAGAAAGTGAAAGGTGAAGTGCCAATGAAGAACAAGGTAATGAATAAATTCCCATTATGCAATAACTGTGGAAAAAAAATCTCAGGAAATGCTTGAAAGGCATGGGAGTCTACTATAAGTGTGGAGAAAAGGATCATCTATCTAATGAATGCAAGTGGAAGAAAAAATTTGATGATGTTAAATGATAAAATTGTAGAGAGATGGGAAACTATACAAATTATTTTCCTAATAACCAAGGAAACATTCCTTAGAAAAGGCCAAGAGATCAAGGGATAGCTTATACGATTACAACCGCAGAAGTTAAAGTTTCTAATGATGTGGTGGCAGGTACTTTGATTGTTTCCTCAAACTTAGCCAACGCTTTATTTGATTTTGTATCATTGTATTAATTTATATATTACCATTTTTTCAAGAAAAATAGACATGTCCAATTTGATTTAATAAAGGAGTTATCAGTAAAAATTCGTAGGGGATACATCAGTGCAACAAAGGCATGTCAACTAGTCCCCCTTGTGACACATAAACGTTCTTTAGTTGTGAACCTTATCATCATACCAATGAATGAATTTGATATAATTCTTGGTATGAATTGTCTGTCAAACTATGATGAGAAGATTTATTACAAGAAAAAGTAAGTTACAATTTTTGAAAATGGTGTAGAATCCCTTATCTTTAGAGCAGAAACCTTGCCAATTGATTCTTATCTAGATCCACCCCCAGTAGCTCTACTAAATGAAATACTTGGCATGGTATATAATCCAATATCTATGGGTGAGGAAAGAAATATTCAAATTGAATATGTTCATATAGTGCATGAATACATTGATGTATTTCCAAAGGATTTACCTGGAAATCCTCTAGAGTGAGAAGTTGAGTTCCTTATTGATTTAATTCATAGTGAAAGACCTATATCAAATACTCCCTATAGAATGGGCACAGTGGAATTAGCAGAGCTAAAGAAACATTTAGAGGATTTGAGTGAAAAAGTGTTTATTTGACCTAGTGTTTCTCCATGGGGAGCCCATGTCCTCTTTGTCAAGAAGAAAGATGGATCCCTGAGGCTATGCATTGATTATAGGGAAATAAATGCTATTACAATAAATAATAAGTATCCTATACCCCGTATTGATGATTTACTTGATCAACATCATGGAGCTCAATACTTTTTGAAGATTCACCTTTGATCTGTATATTATTAGCTACGTGTGAGGAAGAAACATATTCCTATCACATCATTTCGAACTAGGTATGGGAATTATGAGTGTACAGTGATGACTTTTGGACTAACTAAGGAACCCCCTATTTTCATTGATTTAATGAATAGAGTTTTCAAAGAATATCTTGATAACATTATTGTGGTATTCATCGATGATATCCTAGCATGCTAAAAAAGCTATGAAGACCATGTGAATCACTTTCAGATTATTTTTTAAAACTCTTAGATGAAATGAATTATATGGGAAATTTAGAAAGTGTTAATTCTTTCTTCAATAAGTTTATTTCCTTGGCCATATTGTCTCAAATGATAAAATATTAGTTGATCCTACTTAGACAAAGGCAATACATGAATGGCCCACACCAGCAAACATAAAGAGGTATGCAGTTTTATTGGTATAACATGTTACTATCGGCATTTCGTATAGAATTTCTCCTCACTGGCTAACCCGCTAACCAAGCTCACGCATAAAGGATTTATGTTTGTATGGATGAAAAAATGTACATAATGCTTTGAAGAATTGAAAATAAGACTATTCAATGCACCATTTTTTACTCTTCCATTTGGAAATGAGGGATTTGTGATATACAGGGATGCATCAAAGAATGGATTGGTTTGTGTCCTTACGCAAAATGATAAATTTATTATTATGAATCATGGAGTTGAAGACTCATGAGAAAAATTATCCTACTCATGATCTTGAGTTAGCGGTCATAATATTTTCTCTAAAAATATGGAGACATTATCTCTAGAGAGAAAGATATGATATTTATAAAACCTCAATAGTTTGAAATACATTTTCACAAAAAAATAAATCAACATGATGTAAAGTAGATGACTCAAGTTACTCAAAGATTACAATTGTTCAATACACTACCACCTAGTAAAGGAAAATAAGGTGGCTGATGCATTAAGCTAGAAAGATCACAGAGTCCTAACCCCAATGAGGATTGAAAGAGATCATATATTCATGGATTGATTGAAGATGGATATGGGAATTGTTAATGAAGGGGAAACATCTTTTCTCTTTCAAATTATTGATAAAAAATATTTATTAGAGAAGATAAAATTCTCTCAATCTGATGATGAGAATCTACACAAGAAAATTAATGTTTTCAAGGATGGGAGATTGGTAGACTTCATGTATGAAGAATGAGTTCTTAAATTTGGGAAGATTTTATGCATTATATCAGTACCTCAAATAAAAATAGAACTATTAGATGATGATCATAGCTCAAATTTATCTATACACCCGGGTAGCAAAAGATGTATAGAGATATGAAGGAATATTTTGGGTGGGATATTATGAAGTGGGAAATTGCTGAATACATGTCAAGGTGTCTAGTTTTTCAACAAGTGAAGGCATAGAGACAACACCCAAGAGGAATGATGCGACCTCTACCTATTATTATTAGGATGTGGGATAACATTACGAAGGATTTTGTCACTGGACAACTGAGAAAACCTAGAAGGAATGATGCAATATGGGAAATTGTTGATTGTCTCAAAAAATCTGCACATTTCCTTCCTATAAGAGAGGATTTAACACTTGACTTCCTGGAAATACTTTATATTAATAAACATTAAAGACTTCATGGTGCACCTCTATCAATTGCGTCTTATTGAGATCCCTAATTAAATCAAAATTTTATAACATTCTCCTGATGTTTTTGAATACTGAGCTTCGTATGAGTACTTCTTATCACCCCCAAACCGACGGATAGTCTGAAAAGACTACTCAAACTCTAGAAGACATGATACGGTCATGCTATCTTGACATCCTAGGTATGTGGGATCAATAATTTCCTTTGGTGGAATTTTACAACAATAATAGTTTCCATTTTAGTATTTAAATGGCTCTATATGAAGCATTATATGGAAGAGATGTCGAACTCCAACTTATTGGGACCAAGTTGGTGAGAGGAAATTTATAGGCCCAGAACTTATTGAGGATACCATGACAAAGGTAAATACAATCCAAGCCCATGTTAAAGAAATCCCAAGTAGGCAGAAGAGTTATGCTAACAACCATATAAAGGATTTGGAATTCCAAGTTGTAGATCATGACTTTCTGAAAGTATCTCCATAGAAGGGTGTCTTAAGGTTCAGTAAGAATGGGAAGTTAAGCCCCATGTACATCAGACCATTTGAGATTCTAGAAACAATCAGAGTTGTAGCTTACTATTTAGAAATGCCTCCAAATCTCTCCAAAGTTCATGATTTTTTCCATGTGTCATTGTTAAAGAAATACATTCCAAAACCAACGCATGTACTCACCTATAAAGAAATAGATATGGAACCTGATTTGTCATACTGTGAGGAGTTTAACAAGACTCTTGACAAAAAGGGAGAAGATATTGAGAAATCAGACAACTCATCTAGTAAAGGTTCTTTGGAGAGACCATAATATGGAGGAAGCAACATGGGAACCTGAGGATGTTATGAAGAAGAACCACCCACATATTTTTGAAGTTCTTTATAAATGAAAAATTTTGAGGAATAAATTTCCAAAGGAGGGTATAATGTAACACCCCTAACATTTTATGGTATGTTTCTATTAAATACATTCTAGTTATAGCCTATATCTCATAAATCACTGAGTATCTATGGAAAAAAACTTGGGTATTTATTAGATATAGTCATAACCTAGCAATTAAACTTAAATTTGGAAGCTCTATGATTTGAATTTTGAAAATCTGACATACACAGTTGTGATCAGGAAGATATTTAGATTCTGATAGAATTAACTTAATTTTTGGTGAATAGTAACCTACCATTATGAATAGTAACATACCATTATGAATAGTAACTTACACTTATGAATAGTACTATGGATTTTATGAATGGTATCCATACCCATGAATGTATAAATAAATTTAGGCACCTTAAAAATATAGATGAATATTTTAAGTGTTTATATTTTATGAGTAAATAATGATTTTAATTAAATATTTATTTAATAATATTTAGAAAATTATTTTTAAAAAAATGGACTTCATTTTTGGATTAAACACATCAATAAATGGTTAGGGTGAATTTTTGAAATTTTTCTAAAATACTTGAATTTTTGGTGAATAGTAAAATACCTTAATTTACCGTATAAATACATTATAAATTAAATTAACTTTTCCAAGAATCATGAGGGATGTAAGAACCCAAATACCAAACACACATTCTCTTATTACTATTATAATTCACGGAATACTCACTATTGTTTGTCTTGAGAAGAAATAATAAATTAATGATTATAATATAAAGAAAACTCTCCTCCCCTCAACTATATAATCCACCCCCAACCCCTCTTCCTCCCACAGCACTAAAACTTCAATTCATGCCTAAATTCTGATAAAATATCTCTCTAACCTCCACCCCCACGTCTCAGACCTGTTGGTATCATCAAATGGCCAAAAACAAAGCCCTTATGGAGTTTTTCAAGGAGGATTACTCAAGAGGTGAACCTCTCTTCCTTTTTCTTTCAATTTCTTTACAAGTTCCATTATTTTTTTCTCTCTTCTAAACTCACCTCATCCAATTTACATGATAATTATAGTACCTAACTTGTACTTTATTTTCATTAAGATAATGTAATTTTTCATCATAATCTCTCTGTTTCCCTTCCTTTTTTACAATAAATGCAAACACTGTTCGAGATGTGTTAATTTATCACAATCAAAGAAGATGGGTTTTCAATTTGCATTACTATATTCAATACTGGTCATGAAAAATTTTCAATGGTTTAACCAAATCATTATATATGTATTTTATCTTTTCTGATGTTCTGGAATCCTTACACACTCATAAAATGGAATAATAACACAAAACAAGTTCATTGTGCACAAAACCGCCAAGCCAAATCCTAGGGTATATCATTAACTCATCGAATGGGTAATCCTCATGGTATATAAATAGAAACATTATAAGATCATTTATATCTCAATAAGTTCATTAATAAGATATATTAATGATTTTTTATTTTTAAACACATTTCAAATGACTTCCCTTCATGAATACAAGTAAACGAATCATGAAAACCAAGTAAGCAAATGCTTCCAAAATAATAAAATTGAATCACTTAAACTCATCAAAAAGGTCATTAATGAACATAATAAGGTTATAAAATATCAATGATATGTTTATGGGGTTATTTACTTATAAATTAAAGAATATAAATTTGATTATTCAGGTTGATATGAACTATTAGGAACACCTTTGAGTTTAAGGTAAGGGATCCTCCCTCTCACTTTTGTTCAAAAATATCCCCTATGTTGTGCTCTTTTATTTTTAATACCTAATGATGGGGAATTTTTTCTCACCTCCACCATACATACCTTATGATATATAAATAATAGGATACCCCTTTACCTCTCATTAAGCTCTTGAAATAACACTCATTACCATGCTAAAATATATGTAAGGGGCTTTCTCATCTCATTTTCAATTCTGTGGGATTTCCATTGTTTTCCTCTTATTTCTTATATGTGGTATAGGTGTACTGAAATTTGATATATATTATCATGATTCTCTTTATAGTCATGGTATTCTGATATTCATTTGGTGGTTATTAACATTTGGTCATACAACTCAATTGATTACAACATGGTAACGAGCTTTGTCACTATTTTCAAATCATTGTGACTTGCTTAGTATTGTGCACCTACTCATTATTATGGAGTGTACCTAATACCAATTTTAGGAAACTTTTCAATTGAAATTGTATTCAATTTGAATTTCCATATTCTCACATCATGTATATTATTATTGTCTAAACCATATACCATTTTACATATGATATTAATTTTAAATGTTGTTTTGACTGTGGAAATATTAATGAATCTGTATCCTTTATTCTATAAGGATAATGTAAAAGCATATTTCTATAATTTTGAATATATGTATAAATAATATTTTGTACATGCAGTAGTGTTTGGGTCCCACTACAGTCTTTTGATGCATCGGTTGGTCTCATGAGACAAATCAGTTGGCGACAAACCTTTCGAGTTTGTTTCCAAAAATCAGACGGGTTTCTACCCACAGAACGAAAACATTTTTATGGTATAATGGTATCATTTTACAGATACATGACTTCAAATTAATAATCATTATCTATATTAATTATCAATTATTACTATCGATGAGTTTTTCACTATAATAAAATCTATGGATGCCGTTACATTCTGAGTTTATTAATGGTGTGGGTTTTTCATTTATTCCCCATGCCATATTGATTATGTCAAATTGTTTACAATTCAGTTGTTATTGATTCATGTTTCGACTATTTGTAACCCCTACTGAGCATTTAACCTCACCCCTTCCATATTTTACCTTCAATAGATGATGAAAAGGATATCATTAATTGAGTTCATGTTATTGCAGATTTTAATTTTGTTATGTATTGTATTTTGTAACCTTTTCCAATGTAATTTGAGTTACATTTATTTATCTAGTTTCTTCAAGACTACTAATCTAGTCATTCCTTCAAGATTTTCATTCCTTATAACCATTCCAATATAACATGTAATGCACCGACTCTGGTCTAGAGGGGTCAGGGAGTTACATAAACAAGTGGTTAGTATTGATTATACTAATCCATAGAGATTCTATATACATGTTCATATATTATGATGTATGGGTGGATCACTAATTCACAGATTCATTGCCTGAATATTACAATAGAAAGACGGTAGAATGATATTGAGTCAACAAGGTCATCAATAATGAATGAATTACATGTTTAGGTAAATTGATATATATTAATAAATTAATTATAAAATACAAGTAATGATCCTCCACTTATTGTGATGGAGTTTTTTTTTAATTAATCCTTAAAATAATTATATTTGTCATGATATTTTTTTGGTGTACATCCCATATTATTCAAATTATTATGAAAAAAACCTGATTTTTTCATGCCTAAGAGATTCTTTTGGTATGTCTGGTACCTTTTTTTGGTATCATATTGGTCATATTCATAATTTAAAAAATTTTATTAATAATTAATTTAATTTAATATATTTCCAATTTATTTTACATTAGATAAATTAATTCATGGAATTTAAACATCATTTTATCTTCCAATTTTTCATTCCTTCTCAAATAATTGATTAAAATGTTTAATTAAAATGATAAAATGTATAAAAATTATATCTGTAGATGCTAATAATTATAGTCGGATATCACAAGACTACACGTCATGTACTCAGATACACACCATTTTTTAATTTGTAACTCCTAGAGTTATTGGATCAAGCTGATGATATTAGATTATATCTAATAAATGTTTATCTATGATGATTTACACTAGAATTAATATGAACTAAAATTCAAGTAACTCATGTACACAATACATAGTCCTCATTTTCTTGTAGTGGAGTACAGAGGGGTCTAAGGGTGTTGTGTATCATCTCTACTACATAAGAACTGAAAAACCGTGCAACATAGAGTTTAGGAATTGTGTGGGAATATTACACATCATGTATCCCATACACATCCATGTAAGGGAAACATTCTTAGTCACTAGGAATATTTCATGGAAACTGGTAGAAAATAGAATACACTTTGTAACCTCAAAAAACATAATGTGTAGACTTTTCCAAAGAGCGTGCTTCATTTTTCATGAAGAGAATAATTAATTCTACAATTAAAAATTTTAACATGTGCTCTATGTGTAAATTATTTGACTATAAATTCCATATAATTGTATTTTTGATTATATATAATTAATTTCCTTGTAAAATTCAAAAAATATTTTTTTTTAGATTTGGTATGGTTTGCCTAACTATGTTAAATACCCTCATACAGGGGGTGAATCAGGGTATTATAGATTAATGTAACTACCCATTTTGATCAGTTTTTATCATTAAAAATAATATTCTCCCCCTTTACCTTATAAATATATGAATAGAAATGAATGCATGCATGAGACAAAATAATTGAACTTGATTCACCCTCACTGGGCTATGTCCATGGAGTATATAATGACAATGTGTTGATGTACCAAATTCACTAAGGATCAACGCTAAAATATGGTTTTTTATAAATCACCTCTATGCCTGTGATAATTTCCCTTACTATGTTCTGAGTGGACTCACTATCCCTACTGGTTTACCACCAATCACAATTTAAAATCTCTCTGCTCTCTCAACAAATGTGTGATCAATGTTCCTCCAGAAGAATATCATGTTGTTCTAAGTCACCTAAAATTTGTTTCACACATATATGGGTTTTCAATGAAGTCTTGTTTTAACTATGTAGATGAAATATACTTTTTCTTGTACTTTTAGTTTGCAGAAACATGTTTAACAAACTATTTTAGTTTCTTCATGGACTTATTTATATCCACTGTGAACTGTCTTCCATTTTCCGTGAACTACCTTCCACCACGTGGTACAAGTTCTTTGAAAAAAACATTTTCTTTGGGTAAAACATCTTCTTTGTGGAAGGTCGATTCTTTATGAACCACTAGTGCTTCGCAGATGGCCTCTTCTTTCAGGTCAATTGATGCCTCTTGAACTACAGATGATTTTTTAACCACCTTTACTTCATGGTCCCATTTTCATTGTCTGTTACAGATCCCCACAAACCCCTTCCATGAAATAATTCCTCATTCACAGAATCATCCCTTATGAAACTCTTCTACTTCAAAAAAACAACAATTTTGAACTACTTCATACATCCTCAAGTTCTTCCAGCAGCGATGATCTTATCTAATTAAATTCTATCTTCCTCATGATGGTATTTGATTCATTTGTATAGGAAAATAAATATCATAATTCACACTAATCACAATACCCAAATAATCCTTATTTCATTGCTTTCACTGTAAACTTGTTATGTGCTTCGTAAAGCACATTAAATCATTCATGGTGCCCCTAAATCACTAGATTCCTTCAACAAAGTACGATACCTTTGTGATAGAATAAATCCACCACCCTCACTATAAAAACATCAATTCTCTTGAAAATAGATTTCACTTTTCAGTTTATATAGTTTCGTTTTTGTTTAACATAGTATAGAACCCTTTTTAGTGGGATTATTCTACCACCCACACCCACTAAACATCATCTTCCATCATAGTTCCTCATACCACCTTTGTGGTCTGCATAGTGAGTTTATGCTACTATGTAATTTGAAAACTCTACTATTCATGGTTTATGAGCTCCATGCTTCGCGGTCCATGAGATGTGGTCCGTAAACTCCTTTGTGGAAAACGTTTATTTTCCATAAAAGAAACTCCCAATTTCGAGGCACAAAAAAATTGGAAAACAATAGTAAACTGCACCACGATAAATAAATCTGATTTAGAAACACCAACCATACTAAAACTTAATCATCTATCTTTTTCAATAGTTCAAATCACAACAAAAACACTAAGACAAAACCTTGAGAGATTTTTTCCAAATAATATCCCCCTTTAGGTTTGTTGAAAACTATAAAAATTTTATACCTTGATAAATATTCTTCCATGTTCTACCAATATCCGATTCTTATGATTATAGTAGTGATCAAAGATTTAATCAACATACAGTCTAAGTCCAAAAGATCCATTCTCCTTGTGACAATCAAGAGTAGCATGAAAAATTCATCAATGAACCACATCATTGAAAACCACTCAACTGAATTCATTAAAAACCATATCTATCCTGATATTAACCTTTGATCGATCATATTTTTTATCATAAAATTTTAGATTCTATGTACTTCACAGCTACCCCAATTTTCATTAACACATTTTCTCCCCTTTTATAGACACAATTTCTACAACATTATTATTGAAACTGAAGGTCACATAAAATTGGTCTGTAATGGGGTAAAGAACAACAATCAATACATTAGGGAAAAAAATAATACATAGGGGATAGGGGTCCCACATTCAAAATTTATCATGTATAGGGAGTTTAATGAACTCCAAGAGACAAAATATGTTATTAAACCCCTTCTTTGGGTAAGGCTATATTCAGAATGAATGAAACCTTTAGTTCTTTAAGGGAATACTCTAATTCACGGGCCCTTACCCCACCTTATCCTTGAAAAAATGCTACTCTATTTCAATATGATGGACTCTTGAATGATGCAATGTATTTTTTCAAGTATTTATAGAACTTCAATTATAGTAATTAATTTCAATCGGAGGCTTCACTACAACTCCCGTATCATCAAGTTGTTTCTTAATCCACAACAATTTTTTTATCCTTTATTATGCTCAATATATTCATATTCTTTGGTGTTCAATGAATTGTAATCATTTTTCTTGAATATATAATAAATACACAATATACAACTATAGAATTCACTTCATGATGTTGAATTCCTATCATCTAATGATATGGCACAATTTTTATCTATAAATCCCAATAAATTCTGCATTGATTTTTCATCGTACATCAAATTGAAATCTATTATGCCCTTAATATTATGAAGTAGTATTTTTACTGAATGAAATTCTATTTTGATGGGTTTTATTTTATATCTTTCTTCTCCACATGTTCCAAAAATAATATCAAGTCTTGCTACTGCCAAGTACAATAGACATTGAATGATTGGCTTGTATTCTATGATATTAACAACATTTCCATCATCATATCATGATAGTTTCATTCAAGTAGATTCTATATTCATCATATCCTTGGAAATATCCTTTCCAAATATTCTCAAGACCTATTTTTCATATTAATATTCAGATGTTAATGTTCTTTTAATTCCCTATGCCACCTGTCAAACAAGGAAAAACATGTTTTCATCAATCAATGGTATTTCAAACTCACCTTTCATGAATTTTAAAAACTATTAGTATTATGATTCATCTTATCCACCAAATATTATGTCTTCAACATACAACATTACTATCATCCTTTTATTACTTACATTGTTGAAACATATTTATAATAATCTACTCCACCACACTGATAACCAAGCTTGATCAAAAAACTGATCGAGCCTTAAATATCATGATCTTGGTGCTTTTATTAACCCATATAGTTTCTTTATCATCCGATAAACTCTTTTCTCATCTTCATGAATGATAAAACAATCTATAAGATCAATATAAACATCCTCTTCTAGAACCCCATTCAAAAGTGCTGACTTGACATCTATCTGAAAATCATTAAACTTTCTTTTCACTATAATGGCCATGAATAATCTGATTGTCTCTAGCCTTGCAACATGGAAAAATGTTTCATCAGCATTGATACCCTCAATCTTGGAGTACCATTTTCACAATAGGAATTCATTATTTCGAATAATTGTGTCGTATTCAGTCATCTTATTGTGAAAGTACCATTTACTCTTAATGAAATTATTTTCTGTTAGCCTCGAAACAATTTCCCATATCTGATTCCTCTCAATTTTGTTTATCTCATCATTCATATCCTGAATCCAAATTCTTTATATAACTAATTATTCAAAACTTTTTGGATCTACCTTTCATTAAAATTATTTTTTCTATAGATTATTATTCCTCCATGTATCCACTAGCGCTATCTAATCACCAGTTATGTCTTTTCTATCAATTTAATCGCTTATATTTGATATTTATGCAGATAATGGTTTATGATCATAATTTTTATTATCTAAATCCTTTTAAAAATTAGCTTCTAAAACTAGAACATCCCCTGATCTACTTATCACTTAATTAATATCCTCCTTAGACAGATGATGTAATTTCTAAGGATTCTTCTCATCCTATAATATAGTAACATCATATCATTAAACTACCATTTCCAAAATTAAATAGAAAAAATTATATTCTATTATTTTCGTGAGTATCCAACTAATATCCCTTCATCTCTGTGGGATGAAAAATTCAAATTTTTATACTTATTGAGAAAGAAACACTTACTTTCAAATACTAGGAAGTAGTTCTACATTGGATTGTTTCCATAATGTGGCTCATTTTTATTCTTTTCATATTTCAGGTATAATAATTCACTATTTTATGTGTAGTCTGATATCATTACTTCTTATATCTAAATCTTCACTATAAGGTTTTCCGTAATGAGAATTGTTCTATCCATGTTTTTGAAAAATCAATTTATTCTCTCAACTAATCCATTTTGTTTTGGAGTTATTACTAGTGAAATATTTTTCCTTGTCCCATGTTTCTCAACGTAATCCTTCTCTTGGCTATTTTTGAACTCTGTTCCATTAACTATTTGGATGTTCTAGATTTTATAACCAATCATCTTTTAAACATCCCTTTGGTATGTTTTTATGAAAATTAACACATCATATTTGTGAGTGATAACATAAAACCATGCCATTATGCTAAAATCATTAATAAATAAAAAAATAATATCTACTCACATAAATAGATATTTTGGATATAGTTTTTTACACATCAATATATACCAACTCAATAACTTTGGATTCAATTTTCACTTTTTCCTTATATATCTTTTAAATGATATTCCCTTGTTGATAAGCATCGAACATATGGGTATGATCAAATAATAAACTATTGAGGTCTCAAGTAGCATCTCATTTCACCAGATCCTCCAATTATGTTTATCTCTAATGAACAAGGAATTTATTGAATAACTTGTTTTATTCTTACTTGGTTAAAAATAGAATATCTTATTCCCCACTTATAAGGTAGAGATTCCCCTTCACACTCTTTCCATTAAAACAATTACACCATATTTTTCCTTAACGATACATAGTTTCCTTGAAAATAATATGGAATGTCCTAAGCCATATAATTTACTGAAACTTTGAATGTTGTGACCAAGACATTCAACAACGAAGGCATCTTCATGTCTCATGTCTTTTCCCACAAACATGGACTTTCATGACCCAATAATTTTATGGCCCTCTTCATTACCAAATCTCTTCATACCTTCCTTCTCATATATGATTACAATCATTATTTCCTTATTTCATGTCTTATGGGAGGTGCATCCACTATTAGTAAATCGTATTCCAGTTCGATCAGAGGCTTTGAAAGAAATCACTATAACCATTGCATATTCAAATCTCTTCTTTTTTATACATGTTAATGAAATCATACCCAACAAAAGTTGATAATCCTGAACTTCCTCAAAGTATAATGTACCAGATTCATCTTACAAATCTCAAAATAAATTTTGTGTTTTCAGATCATTTTTTTATACATTATGCTGCTTCTTATGACTACATTGAGTGTTCTTTAGATAATTTCTATGTGGTATTGATGAGAAATATATATCCATGTCTCTAAAACCTCCACACATGAATGAGTGAAAATCAAATAACAAACTAAAAGATTTATCTTTGTATGGATGCCTCTATTGTTCTTTTCCCTTTTGGTACCACTTGGTTATGGATCAAACTTTTTGTGAGTGTCTCATATTACCACAACAATAACAACTAATGTGGTGTGAATTCATGTGTGTCACCACTTAATTACTCATTATCCCTTGGGTTCTCTGAATATTTTTATTCTAATTCATAACCAAATCAATTTTCAATCTAAGAGTGGGTTCTTGTGGTCTAACATCAACCATTATTGTTTTCTGTTTTTGATCAAGCCCTCTACTATTTGTAACATTCAAATCTATAATTTTCATATCCTAACATTCCATTTTCTATTTCACCATAGCATTGAACATTAATTTTTCATCTTCGAATGACTGTGCGACTTGGTTTTCTAGAGAAAATAGTTTCTCAAGAAATTTCACTTTCCATCTAGGCTGAAAACCTCATCCTCAATATTTTTTATATGTTTATTTTGATATTTCACAATATTATTCAAACCATTGATCACCCATTTCTTTTCTACAAAATTGATCTTGAACTCACATATCATATCTGAGTTATTTGGCATTGAATACTTAATCAATTCAATTTCATCTATCATCTAAGACTTCTCTTCTTCCTAATCCTTCATATCGAGTTCAGCATCATGTACCATCTAATTGGATTTCATTGTTTTGTATATCCAAATTACTATATATTCAAATGAAGCTTTTAATTAGACTTAAAGTTAAACTCTTCCTTTGAATTCTCATTTATCATTGTCACTTTATTCCTATATTTGTGAATTTTAGACATCATCCACCATAATATTTTCTTTATTATCCTTACAGTCCACCAACTCTTCTACAAAATATTTTTCTGAATTTTTATCTTCTTTTGAAATCAATTCATTTTTTTGAATAAATTTATCTTAATATATTTCTTAAAATTCATGTAGGCTGAAGTATTGTTCATGTGAATCTATACTTCAACATCATCTTCATCTTGAAACATCTTAGGGAACCTCAATCCAAGATATCCAACCTTTCCACATCGAAATCATACAAGTGGGAGTTTGCCTTTAAACAGTATTTTCTTCTTTGTAAACAAGATGATTGATATGACATGAAATTATCTATCTTTTATTCATCCAACGCATCTTTAATGGTGATATTATTAAATTACCTTAAAACCACTTCTTTAGACTTCCCTTTTTCGATATAATCATTATCATCATTTCGCATCCCTTATAAACAAGAGTGTTATGCAAGATATCCAATGTCAGCTCCATAGAATCTTTATCTTCCAATTCAAAAAAACTTTCGATTTAAAATGATGTGTAATTATTCTCAAGATGAACTTGATAATGTTAAAATATTCAATAGTTCCTATGATTCCACACATTTCAACAAAAAACAGTATTCAGCTTGTCAAATAATGCATCAAAAGACTCATTAAGGACTATTTTGATATCATCATACCACTTGCATATAACCTTCAACATTTCTTCTCAGAATATTTAGTCACCCTCATAAAGATTTAGAAACATTTTCCATATATAAATTGATGAATTAAAAGAAAGTACCTCTGTATGAATTTAATTATATAGGGATCCCCTTGAAGCATTGATTCATTTAGTGTCAGCATCCAATTCCCTTCAGTAAACTTCTGATAAAGCACAATCGCATCTGTGAAGGCATTCATTCCTAAAGTTCAATAGTAGTGATTCATATATTTCTTCCATAATTGAATTTTTTTCCTTCCAAGTTCAGAATCCCTTTATGATTGAAAACCTCCGTTGAAACCCCTTAGAGTGGGATAATGAAATTAACTTCTGGATCTGATACCAATTTTTAGCTAAACAATGTTAAATACCCTAAGAGTGGGGGTGAAATAGGGTATGACATTAAAAAATCATCATTTTGAACTTATTTTTTATTAAAAAAACTATTTTATCCCTTTCCCATAGATATATGTAAATATAAATGTATTCATGCACAAGACACAATAATTTTACATTATTCACCCTCATAAGAATATTTCCAAGGATCATACAATGACAATGTGTCAATGTACCAAATTGACTAAGTCTAACTTTCAAAATATTGTTCAGGATATATCACTTATAAGCCCATTCTCATTTCATTTAAAATGTTTAGAGTGGGCTCATTGTACCTAATGGTCTGTAACCAATCACAATTTGAAATATCATTGCCCTCTCAACTGAAGTGTACTCACTACTTCTCGGGAAGAATCTTCTATTGTTCTAGATCACCTAAGAATTGTTTCAAACATAGATGAGTATTACATGAAGTCTTTTTTTTCATTATTTAGATTAAATACACTATTCTTCATACTGTTAGTTTATAAAAAATTCTTTTGAAAACATTTTTAGTCCCTTTATGAACTTCTTGTACCCACTGTGAACTATCTTCCATCCTCTGAAAAATGACTTCCACCACATGGAACATGTGCTTCATGGACAACAATTTATTAATGGAAACCTTTTATTTGTATATAGTAGATTCTTTTTGAATCATCAGTGCTTTTTGAACTACCTCTACTATTAATATGGATAGTGCCTCATGAACCACACATACTTCACGGAACACCTCTACAACACTATCCATTCTTATTTTATGAGCTACCGATCCCCACAAACCCTTTCCTTGAACTTATTTTTAATTCTCAGAATCTTCACCGATTAAATAATTATCTTTCATGGAATCCTCCCTTGTGAATTGCTTTAGAATTTCCTGAATTATTCCAGTAGTGACGATCTTATCTAATGAAATTCACTCTTCCAAATTATATGATTAGGTTCCTTTATATAGGAATATAAATCCTTAAAAACCCAATACTAAGAAATAACAAAAAATTAGTTTTGGTATAGTCTTCATCGTGAACTTCTTTCATGGTTAGAACAGTGCATTAAATCATTTACAGTTCACCTAAATCACACCCTTCCTTCTAAAAATGATTCTCCCATTGTGATGGAGTAAATATACACCCTTCACTCTAAAAATAAAAAGCCTCTCATAATCTAGTTTCACATTGTGGTTCTCATATCACACTTCACAATTCACATAGGGAATAACCCTTTACATAGTTCTTAATTCACATCCCTCATATGAAAAACATCAACTTATTCCATGGTTTTCCGTATAACCATTGTAGTCTTCATAGAGAAATTGTGGTATGGTGCATTCCATGAACTCCATGTTTTTCGATCTATGAAATCCACACATTTTCTTTTGTAAAATGAGATCTATAACCTCTTTTGTTGAAAATTTAACTTTTCCATAACATAAATTTTTGATGTTGAGGCCTAAAAATTTGGAATAAATTGGGAAATAGTGCCACCTTAAATGAATCTGATTTGGTAACACCAACCGTACTAAATCATGGTTATCCAGATTTATCAAAAATCACAGTCAACCCCAAAAACATCAATAAATCATCTTGAGTGATTTTTTCTAATAGGTAATAGTGTTCTCCATCTACATCAAGATCATTTAATGTAGTGTAATTCACATGTGTTATGTGTTTCATTTGATTGAAAATGAAATAAAAGTAATTACCTTTCTTGAAATGTGTGTTTTACACCCAGGGAAATCATAAATGCATGGATATTTTTGGGTAGTTTGGATGAGAATATATCATTGCCTCTATATACACTTGAGAACATAATTACTTTTAAATATAATAATTTCATTAATTTCTGTAAAATTTTAGATGATAATAATTTATGGATGATTGGTTGAAATTTAGATAAATTGAATTAATTTGTGTGGTTTTATATTAATTTATTAATGAATAAAAGTAATTCAAAACTAGAGTGAAAATGTGTGTTTTTAATATGCTATGTGTATGATCACGATCTTAGACAGAACCAATGTATGTGATTGGTTTCCATTAAATTCATTAATATTAAATTAAATTAATTGATTATAAGTCATCCCTTCCCCTAATTATGTAAGGGAATGACGCCCAGGGTTTGTTTTATGCAAACCCTTTATAAAATCCATAGGATCCCCTCTCCAACAAGTTAGTAAAATTATATTCATGGATGGTGCTTTATTACGAGAGGACGAAGTTTGAGTCTTGGGACTAAGGTGAAAATATTCTAGATGATTCATAGGATATGATATGGAATGTTGTAACACAAACCAATCTTGAGTTTAATGTGTTTTCCCTTAGGTTTGAGGATTAGTTTTTCATCCATTAAATAAACCATGTATTAGATAATCTCATGATCATTCCACTTATATTTTATTTATTCAGTGTCCTGGTTGAGAATTTATTTTTATGGATTATACATGGTCAAATAATAAACGAATTATGAGGCATGAATGATGGAATAAAATACAATATGATTTTGTATAAATTTTATCTCACATGGTTAATTAGTTAAGTAAAATCCACTTAATAATAAAAATTCACGTGATATGATAAAACGATGTTTTTTTCATAAGGATTAAAATACCTAAACTAAAATATTATGTTTCTATAGCTTTCTAATTATTTTGTTATATTTGAACCCACAGTTTAAATATTAGTAACAACACACATCAGGATGCTTTTAATTATTGGTTAACTTTTAGTTATATTTTTTATGTTAACATATCTAGGTTCACATCAAGAGTTAACTTCTCGATTAGGACATGGGGTAACATAGACAAAAGAATTGTGGAAGTCATTATTTATGATTCAATGATTGGGGAGTGTAGTTACCATGGACCCATTAGGATCCCCTTGTAGGGGGTGAATCAGTGGTACCCACATTTTATCAATTCTAATTTTATTCAACCTCTTGAAATTTATTCGGGTTCTTGATACACTCCATATAAACATTCAATCTTACTTCCAATATAATTGTAATGATAGGGACAACATAAAATGAAATTTATAAGGATCGCTTTAAGGGAATGCATCTTTCCATATTGGTTATACCCCCAAACATGGATTCTTCAATATCTCCATATGTGAATACAACAACATAGAATAAATTTTTTCCTTTTTATAACAATATATAATTCAATGTTACCTCTCTCTCTCTCCATAGTCTAATGGAGATTTATTCTCTTTAATAATCCCGAATCTTAATGATATTATTCTTTATATAGTCATTCACCATAAGAATATTATATTATCCTTCATTATTTAATTTTTCAAAATCATCAATAGTGATGGTCTCAAGTCTCCATCAAATATTATTGTTATAAAAAATCTCCTAAATCATTCGATACTTGGGAAAATAAAAATATTATTCTTTAAAGGCTCCTAGATTCAAATTCATTCCTCAATACGTTGATGTATTGGGATATCAGTATTGTATAACAAAATTCATAAAATATTTCTCACAATTTTTTCTCAACATGCTTCATCACCTAAATGCAATCATTTATTCAAAGAAAAAACATTTATTGTGTATTTGACATTATATCATTTATTCCATGATGTAAAATCCATCATTATTTTTTTCATTTTAAATCCATTATTTAAATATTTTATTAATTTAACTTTTATTTTTACATTAATTTAATTCTTTGTAATGTCCCATATTTTCCATTTGATTTTTTTGAAAATTATATTGGATTATTTTGAGATCAGGCACTAAGATGCTACGTGATTCTGAGGCCCAGGGTTCCTGGAATAAGTATTTGAAATATTTTTATGTTTATTAAAAATATCATGTGTGTGAGGTTTTAGTAACTTTTAAGAGGGTGCATGTACTAGAAATCTAAGGACATCGTTGAGCTCCGTACAATGAGTTTACCTTAGGCAGGGCCAAACATCGGCCAACACAGGTCAACTAAAAAAGTTAATTTATGGATGTTTTATGAGAAAAAAATATACCTAACAAATTATTTAAAAATATTTATTCATATTTAGGTAGTGAGTTAGTAGCATAATGGTGTGGCAACTCCGAAACATTGCAATGCAGTTTTATGGTAATGTTGAAACACATTAAAAATGATGAAACATGTTAATGTGTTTTATCCTTTAATAAGAGAAAGGGACTAGCATTATAATTCATAATGATGGATAATTTTACCTAGAGCCTAAAATTTTTATTATGTAAAGAGAATTAATATCCCTCTCTAGTGAAGAACACTTAGATATCAGAGACCGGATCAAGCACCGACGAATGATGGATCAAGGACGTTTATAGATGGATCAACATCAATGACGAATTCCCTCCTCCGCCTGAACATATTCCTGGGTAGTGGGTTTATTTTCAATGTGTTTTTATTCCCATTATTTATTTCAAATGTTGAACATGGATAAACCCATGAACATGTTGATCCACGAGTATATTGTTCTTGCAATATGGGTGTTCTGTTGTGGGGTTTGATTCGGAAATTATTCACTCTAAGAGTTGATGATGTTTTACTCATAGATCTTCAATTATAACATGGATGGATCAAGGATGACACAAAAATTATTAGATCCATCCATTTTGGGGTTCTTAGGCTTTGAATTTTCCCCTATTTTCATTCTCCTCATTCTTCATTAGGCACAATGATCTAGAGCGGGACTCGGACCCAACCAACCACTTTTCACTAAAAGACCCATAACATTCAAACCATAAGTCCATTTGACGAGACATTTGAGGAATTTGGAACCATGTGAAGAGAGTGTTCTTTTGATATGGTTTTGGGGGTTTTAAGTGGGGAACATCATAGGTGTGATGCTTCCCCTTGGTTCTTTCTTCAAAAGTTCAGTACAACATTCCATCCATATAACTGGGGAGTAATCCCCTCGAGAGGATAGAGTTATATATAGTGTTCTAGAATCCACCTTGGGACTAGAGTGACACACTATCACCCCTAATATAGTTTCTTGAGTATTGATGTGATCTATGAGCATAGGGTGTTAATCCTCTATCTGGTGGATTGTATTGATAGGGTTCAATGTATTCTCTATGGAGAATCCCCTACGCTAGGAGCCGAATCTGTAGGGTTCATTGTATTATCTTAGAAGAATCCCCTTTGTTGTAGGATAATAAACATTGGGTTCCTAATCTTTTCTATTGAGAATCCCCTATATTTATATCTTGATCTTTGATCAGTATTTTCTCTTTTCACGAAGCCCAAATTAAAGGGACCTCTTGTAAGAGTCCCCAATGACATCAAGGATCGAGGTGTGAGTTCTCTAGGAATGAGCATTCCTCGAGAGGAATCATGTAGCTGATGATTAGTTGTAACTTATCCCATCTTTCATTCTAGCTATTTTTTAAGTATATATGGATGTCCGTTGTGTATTTTTGGGTGTGTACATATTTATGGATGATTGTGCATTATTTTGTGGTTTTTTCATTTCTGTTTCGGGGTGTCCTACTGGGTGTTGTATTAATCTCCCCTATATTGGATTTTCCCACATGGGTCATGTCTTGTAAAAACAACTGACACTTTAATGGAGTCCTAGGAAGAGTAAGACCGGGAATAGGACCATACGATGACTTATGTTATCATTTGGGCCGACGTGTTTCAAGAAACTTTCTACAGTAGTTTCAGTACCTTTATTTGAAGGTTGAACATCATAGTTGTCTTTATTTTGGTGGGATTGTATTTTGGCCTGGTTTACCTTCATTTACATTACTTTTCTATTGTACCATGTGGTTGGTTATTAGTGTATTCATGCAAGGTGGTTGTTGTTTTCTTCTTTTAGCTTTGTGGGATTGAAGATGTCTGTGTGCATACAAGTACTTAGGAAAATGCCTCCCATTTGTGAGATATGACTACTCAGTGCTAGTTTCCATCTCCTGGCCTATTGGAGGTGGTCTTCAGGTAGTCACGACATGGTCCACACTAGGATGTTTTGTAACAAAGTAGTATCAGAGCAGGTCAGTTCCACATTGGGACTGGGAGTTTGTGAGATTGGTTTGCAAAAATAGTTTTAAGTGTTTTGATTTTAGCATTCAGTCAAGGGAACCCAGTTTTGGTGGGTAGGTCGATGTATCCATCCACAAATAATCTAGACTCCTTATTTCTAACATGGTATATGAAAAACACTGATTTTAGGGAAAGTAATGGTACATGAATCAAATAATAATGGGTTGTATTTTCTATGTCATTCTTGATTCAGATATCCAGATGTACTCTATTGATTATGGTTCATCTTGATCTGTTTGGGGATGGCTCCACACAGAAATCCATCTAGGATTTCGATGTGTGATCAAAAGGATGATCTTCCTAGTAATGAAGTGTTAGTACATGGGCATATTCCACACATGGAACTATTATGTGGTGTTCCTGTTATAATTCCACTAGTCGAGCAGTAGTTCTTTCCAGTGATACTTGTAGAGGATGCATGTAGGTTGAGTGTGTTTTAGGAGCTCTAGAGGTAGAGACCTCTAAGGTTCAGTGTTGAGATAGACACACATGTTGCTAAGGATTTGCTGGAGGCAGTTACACATGTCATCCACCTTTTGAGGACACCTTCTAATTAGATGGTATTCCTAGCTGAGAGGCTTCTTTAGGGCTTAGCAGGGCGATGGTAGAGCTTAGTAATCCCGAAACGTGACGAGACGGCTCTCTCTTGGGTTGAATTTGACAACCTCTTCATGGAAGAGTTCTTTCTGGAGATCTTGTGATCAGTACACATACAAAATCACCTAAATCTTCAGTAGGGTAGCCATACAGTAGTGGAGTTCTCTGTGAGGTTTACTGATATTTCTTGCTACTCTACATATAAGGTGAGAGAACCATTCTTTATGGATTAGGATTTTGAGTAGGGACTATGTCAGGATATTAGGGCATCTATGGTGTCTCTCAGAATCCCCACTCAGGCTGGGGTGCTGGAGCTATCTCATCTCATGGATAGATTTCTAGAGTATCATATGGAAGTAGTGGGAGCTACCAGAAGGAACTAGTTAGTTGAGTCTTTCGTGGTGTGTAGATGACAACAAGAAAAGGGGCCCCCAAGTGGGCTACATCCTTCAAGCGATAGCCCTAGGATATGGGATGATCAATGTGAGGCAACCATGGTAGAACAAGATAGCTGAAAGACAGACTATGTTTCATGTGTGAAAAATGGGGACAGAGAGCTTGGGTTTGCCCAACACACCATACAGACGATTAGTGGATGGTTGAGGAACCTCCAAGATGGAGGAAGACGTTCGAGTGTGGTGGTATGTTGGGAGGCCGATGTGGCAGGGGAGTAGGTAGAGCAGTAGGCGATGGGTGACTGTTTAAGGTAATACCACCACCACCCCCAGGTGGTCCACCACGAGCTCTGAGAGCAGATGGACTGGGTCAGGGCCACCATTAGGCGATGGAGACTATTACCCTAATGCTGCATATATGATTATAGGTACAATCTATGTCATTTCCATTCTATCTTCATTTCTTATAGACACAGGTACTAGTCACAAACTTCCTTGCTATGGACCTTGTTCGGAGCTCAATGATTCTGGTTGAGCAGTTGGATGAATCCTTACATTTAGATACTCCTATTCGAAGGGATTCGATAATCACAC
Organism: Viscum album; assembly: GCA_963277665.1. Classification (NCBI taxonomy): domain Eukaryota; kingdom Viridiplantae; phylum Streptophyta; class Magnoliopsida; order Santalales; family Viscaceae; genus Viscum; species Viscum album. The sequence continues at coordinate 1,694,384,518 of OY728140.1, read as the reverse complement.
ATTGGTGCCAACAATGTGATCTTACTCATGGAGGAAAGATCTTTGGTTGGGATCTTCTAGTAGCGACGTCAAGGCCTTATGATGTCATTCTAGGTATTGACTTGTTATCCACAGTTCATGCCCAGATTAACCATTTTAGGTACAGAGTGTGGTGTATCCATAGAGATGGGATTTTGTATTCATTTACCATTGAAAAGGAAATGCATGCGATAGAGGATGGAATTTATCAGAGGAGGGTGTAGCCGATCGCTCACCAGTTGGCTAGCCTCACCCTAGGTGTGGTGGATGATAGGAGTCCCTAGTTTCCTGAAGTGGTTGATGGGTATGAGAACGTCTTCCCCGAGGACGTTCTAGGATTACCTCCTCACATGGAGGTTGACTCTTGCATTGACATATACCCCGGGATGGCACTAATATCCACACCTGCATATCAGATGCATCTCATATAGATTTTTTATTTGTGGGTATAATTGGATGACTTGTAGAGAAGAGATTCATGATACCCATTATTTCACCATGTGTAGCCCTAGAATTGTTTTCCAAGATGGGGGATGAGAGATTGAGGTTATGTGTGGACTTCTTGTTCCTAAATCCGATAACTATGAAGGATAATTATACACTAATGAGGATTGATGAAATATTTAATTAGATGAAGTGAGTGAGATAGTTCTCGAATATGGACCTCAGGTCAGGCTATCATCATCATCAAGTGTGGTATGAAAACATTTAGAAGATGACTTTCAGATGTCGTTGTGGCCACTATCAGTACATAGTGATGCCTTTTGAGTCCAAAAATTCCCCAACAGTGTTAATGGGACTCATGAATAGGATCTTACATCCATACATAGACCAGTTTGTAGTGTTCCTTAATGATTACATCCTATTGTTTATGCCATAAAAGGAGGAGCACATGATACAATTGAGGATGGTCTTGGACTTACTCTGAGAGCACTGGAATTACGATAATCTCTTAAAGTTTCTGTTCCTAATATGAGAGTTCTACTTTTTGGGACACATCAATTTGAATGCTAGAGTTATTGTTGTTCCAGTAATGATAGAGGTGGTGCTTGCATGGGAGCCACCGATGAATGTTACCTAGGTGCAGAGTTTCCTTGGGTTGGTTGGGTACTATCAGAGGTTCATGCCTAACTATTATAAAGGTGCAGCATCCATGATATCCTTGACATGAAATGGAAAGTCTTTTGAGAGTATGGAGAAGTTCCAGGAGAAATTTTAGCAGTTGTGGCAGAATATGACGAGCACTCACATCTAGAGATTTCCAGAAGATGGTGTCGAGTAAGTGGTCATCTGTGAAAAATCAGGGATCTGACATGGTTGTTTTGTGATATAGGGGAAAGCGGTGATTTTCATTGGTTCACAGAAGTTGATAACACCCGAGTAGAACTATGTGACCCACAATCTAGAGTTGGTTGTTCTAGTCTTTGAATTTAAGATGTGGTGAGACAACCTTATGGGTAAGTGATTTATCAACTACTCAGACCCAAAAAGACTCATGTATGTATTCTCTTAGAAGGATATGAACATGAGATATAGGCATTGGATAGAGTTCCTCCAAAACCATGACATAGAAATAGTCTATACTCTTGGGAAGGGGAACTTGATGGAAGATTCTCTCAGCCATAGATTGAGTTTAAAACTATTCGATAAGGACTTTGAGTAGTTGGCCTTAGTTCAGATATCCTTCAAGGATGGAAATAAATAATCTTATGTCTAGTTGATGGTAGTTACCCCTACACTCTTACAGCGAGTCCAGGAGGTATAGATAAGAGATACCAGCTATGAGAATAAAAATGCTTATATGTTCACAAGGCATTCCCCTGATGGATATTCAAAATATGGGGAGCACGCCATCCTTTTTAGATGATGAACAGTTATACCGACAACATTACGAGAGGATGTGTTGAGGTAGTTCCATACATCCAATTTATAGGTACATCCTAATTTCGAAATGATGTAACAGGACCTCTAATATCAGTTTAGTTGGCTCAGGATTAAGAAGGCAGTGAAAAATTTTGTCACTAGATGTCTCACTTGTCAAAAAAGTGAAGGTCGAGCACCAAGTTCTTGTGGGTTTGACCCAACCGCTTGAGCTGTCATAGTATAAGTTAGATGAAATATAAATGGACTTCATGATGGGTTTAACAAGTATGTATAAGGGTCATGATACCATCTGGGTGATCATTGAATGACTTACCAAGTCGGCACACTTTTTAGTGATTTGGAAACTGGGTTATATAGAGAGTTTGGGACACCTCTACGTATAGGAGATAGTTCGACTCCATAGAGTCCCATCTATGATTGTCTCATGTCACGACACATTATTTAATCCCTGATTGTTTAAGGTATTTTCAAGAGGCATTTGGGAATCAGTTGTGTATGTGAACATCTTTCCACCCATAGGAATACGGCATGACAGAGCAAACCATTCAGGTCCTAGAAAATATGTTACAAGATTCCATCCTTGATTTTGAGCACATTTAGGAGGATATAGTACCCCTAGTGGATTTTTCATACAATAACATATTCCACTCCACCATTGGTATGGAACTATTTGAGGCCTCATACAGGTGACCTTATAGGTCACCACTTTGTTGGACTGACCCCGGAGTGTCAGCGCTCATGGGCCCGAAGTTGGTGTAGGCTACTACAGAGAAGGTGTTGGTCATCCAAGTGAGGATGGAGACTTCACATAGCTTTCAAAAGTCTTATGCTGATAGCTGAAAGATATCATTGGACTTCGAGTATGGATACCATGTGTTCTTTTGGGTCTCTCCTTGACATGGGATATGGAGATTTGGTAAGGGTGACAAGTTATCTTTGAGGTTAATCGGACCTTTTCAAATACTATGTAGAGTGGGTGAGGGGGCATACCGCTTGGCACTACCTATACAGTTAGAGATGATTCATGACGCCTTTCACGTATCCTAGAAGAGGATGTATGTACATTACACATCACATGTCATTGACTGGGGAGAGATGGACATTGACGATGGATGGTCTTTTGTATGTTTCCCAATGTAGATCAAGGATCGACAGGAGAATACCCTCCTTGGGTGATAAATTAATCTAGTTCATGTTCAGTGGAAGCATGGGAATCTCATGGATATCATGTGGGTGTGGGAAACAAAGATTCATGCTCAGTATCCCCATTTGTTTTTTAACTATTTTTTAGATTTTTTAGATGAAAATCCCTATAGTAAGAATAATGTAATGTCCTAGATTTTCCATGTCAATTTTTTTAAATTTATATGGGATTATTTTGACACCAGTAACTTAGATACCATGTGATTATGATGCTCAGGTGCTCAAAATAAATGTTTGAACTATTTTTATGTTTATTAGAAATAGTGTGAGTGAGGTTTTAGTAACTTCTAAATGGGTGCCAAGATCAGAAATATGAGGACACCATTGTGCTCAGAACATTGAGTTTACCATAGGCGGGCCCTAACATTGGCCAGCATAGGTAGACTTTAAAAGTTAATTTATGATAATTTTTCGGGAAAAAAATATTCTTAAAATGTTATTTTATTTTATTTCTTTATATTTACGTAGAGAATATACAGCATTGTGATGCAGTGACACATCGATTCTATAATGATGCATTGCAATAACACTTAAACATGTTTAAAACACTGAAATGCATTAACTTGTTTCCTCTATTAATCAAATGTTGGGTCTGGAATTATAATTCATAATGCTATAGACTTTTCCCTATAGCTCTGAATTTTCCCTGAGGAAAAAGAAGGAATATATCTCACTGTAAACAATGATTTGGATATCAGATCCTAGATCCAGAACTAATGAATGACGGATCAAGGATGTTAGTGGACAGATCACCATCAAAAATGAATTACCTCCTCTAACTAAACCGATTTCTCGGTAGGAAGATTATTTTATATGTGTTTTTATTCCAGTTCTTTTATTCAAATGATGAATGTTGATCAACCAACAAACAGGTTGATCTATGGGTCGATCGTTCTTACGGCATGGGTGTTTTATTGTAGGGTCTGATTAGGGAATTATCCACGCTAAGATTTGATGTTATTTTAACTGCTGTTATTCAATTCTAACATGAATTGATTGAGGGTGACATGAACAAGGCCCATGTATATCCACTTTGTGTATTTTTGTGCTTCCAAATTTCCCTTATTTTCATTATCCCCATTCTTCATTGGGTGCAATCACTACTATAAATAAGGCCATTAGCGACCGCCATTGGCGGTCGCTAAAGGTCTGTAGCGGTCGCGCAGCGACCGCCATTGGCGGTCGCTGTTGCCTCGTCGCTAGAGGCCTTTAGCGACCGCCAATGGCGGTCGCTATAGAAGGCCGGCTTATCGGCCTTCAGCGACCGCCAAGCGGTCGCTGAAGGCCCTCTACCGGGCACCCTATAGCGACCGCCTATGGGGGTCGCTATTCTAAAAAAAAAATTTAAATTATTTTTATTGAATTGAATATAAATATATATATAAATATATATAAAATATTCATATATATACTATTAAATACAATATTTTAAATATATATATATATATATATATAATATATTTTAAATGTTTTAATATATATTTAATATATATATAATATCAAATCATTGTGCTATAATAATTTAAAAACTTCGATTCAAGAAATAATCTCATTTCAGGTCTTTCGAAACACGTTTGCTCCGAATGGGACCGCCGCACGCCGTTTTGGTGTTTTATGGCGCCGGAAACGCGTTTCCAACCACCGCGGTCACACGGCACCTCCGAATGAGGTTCCTCCTGGCCGAACATTTCACAATTCACGCCCCGGATGTTGTCGTACGGTTTCGTGGCATTCGGAGGTCGTTTGGGTGGTTTTGACCCCCCAACGCGCCATTTCAGCACGTGCCGCGCTGCTGAAAACGACACAATCGGAAGTGCCACGCGCACCGCACGTCCGATGGACGTGCGGCCTCCTCCTGCATCTCAGGAATAATATTTCTATCGTTCCCGTGCGGTTTTAGGTCGTTCGGAGCAAGTTTGCTCCGAATTGGACCGCTGCACGCCGTTTTGGTGTTTTAGGGCACCGGAAACGCGTTTCCGGCCGTCGCGGTCAAACGGCACCTCCGAATGAGGTGCCGTCTGGCCGACCATTTAAAAATTTACTCCCCAGATTTTGTCGTACGGTTTCGTGGCATTCGGAGGTCGTTCGGTTGGTTTTGACCCCCCAACGCGCCATTTCAGCGCGCGCCGCGCTGCTGAAAACGACACAATCGGACGTCCCGCGCGCACCGCACGTCCGATGGATGTGTGGCCTCCTCCTGCATCTCAGGAATAATATTTCTATCGTTCCCGTGCGGTTTCAGGTCGTTCGGAGCACGTTTTCTCCGAATGGGACCGCCGCACGCCGTTTTGGTGTTTTAGGGCGCCGGAAACGCGTTTCCGGCCGCCGCGGTCAAACGGTACCTCCGAATGAGGTGCCGTCTGGCCGGCCATTTCACAATTCACGCCCCGGATGTTGTCGTACGGTTTCGTGGCATTCGGAGGTCGTTCGGGTGGTTTTAACCCCCCAACGCGCCATTTCAGCGCGCGCCGCGCTGCTGAAAACGACACAATCGGACGTGCCGCGCGCACCGCACGTCCGATGGACGTGCGGCCTCCTCTTTCATCTCAGGAATAATATTTTTATCGTTCCCGTGCAGTTTCAGGTCTTTCGGAGCACGTTTGCTCCGAATGGGACCGCTGCACGCCGTTTTGGTGTTTTATGGCGCCGGAAACGTGTTTCCGGCCGCCGCGGTCACACGGCACCTCCGAATGAGGTGCTTTCTGGCCGACCATTTCACAATTCACGCCCCGGATGTTGTCGTACGGTTTCGTGGCATTCAGAGGTCGTTCGGGTGGTTTTGACCCCCCAACGCGCCATTTCAGCGCGCGCCGCGCTGCTGAAAACGACACAATCAGACGTGTCGCACGCACTGCACGTCCGATGGACGTGCGGCCTCCTCCTTCATCCCAGGAATAATATTTCTATCATTCTCGTGCGGTTTTAGGTCGTTCGAAACACGTTTGCTCCGAATGGGACCGTCGCACGCCGTTTTGGTGTTTTATGGCGCCAGAAACGCGTTTCCGGCCTCCGTGGTCACACGGCACCTCCGAATGAGGTTCCGTCTGGCCGACCATTTCAAAATTAACGCCCCGGATGTTGTCGTACGGTTTCGTGGCATTCGGAGGTCGTTCGGGTGGTTTTGACCCCCCCAACGCGTCATTTCAGCGCGCGCCGCGCTGCTGAAAACGACCCAGTCGGACATGCCGCGCGCACCGCACGTCCGGTGGACGTGCGGCCTCATCCTGCATCTCAGGAATAATATTTCTATCGTTACCGTGCGGTTTCAGGTCGTTCGGAGCACGTTTGCTCCGAATTGGACCGCCGCATGCCGTTTTGGTGTTTTAGGGCGCCGGAAACGCGTTTCCGGCCACCGCGGTCAAACGGCACCTCCGAATGAGGTTCCGTCTGGCCGACCATTTCACAATTCACGCCCCAGATGTTTTCATACGGTTTCGTGGCATTCGGAGGTCGTTCTGGTGGTTTTGACCCCCCAAAGCGTCATTTCAGCGCGCGCCGCACTGCTGAAAACGACACAATCGGACGTGCCGCGCGCACCGCACGTCCGATGGACGTGCGGCCTCCTTCTACATCTCAGGAATAATATTTCTATCGTTCCCGTGCGGTTTCAGGTCGTTCGGATCACGTTTGCTCCGAATTGGACCGCCGCACGCCGTTTTGGTGTTTTAGGGCGCCAGAAACGCGTTTCCGGCCACCACGGTCAAACGGCACCTCCGAATGAGGTTCCTTCTGGCCGACGATTTCACAATTCACGCCCCGGATGTTGTCGTACGGTTTCGTGGCATTCGGAGGTCGTTCGGGTGGTTTTGACCCCCCAACGCGCCATTTCAGCGCGCGCTGCGCTGCTGAAAACGACACAATCGGACGTGTCGCGCGCACCGCACGTCCGATGGACGTACGGCCTCCTCCTGCATCTCAGGAATGATATTTCTATCGTTCCCGTGCGGTTTCAGGTCGTTCGGAGCACGTTTGCTCCAAATTGGACCGTCGCACGCCGTTTTGGTGTTTTAGGGCGCCGGAAATGCTTTTCCGGCCGCCGCGGTCAAACGGCACCTCCAAATGAGGTTCCGTCTGGCCGACCATTTCACAATTCACGCCCCGGATGTTGTCGTACGGTTTCGTGGCATTCGGAGGTCGTTCGGGTGGTTTTGACCCCCCAACGCGCCATTTCAGCGCGCGTTGCGCTGCTGAAAACGACACAATCGGACGTGCCGCGCGCACCGCACGTCTGATGGACGTGCGGCCTCCTTCTGCATCTCTGGAATAATATTTCTATCGTTCCCGTGCGGTTTCAGGTCGTTCGGAGCACGTTTGCTCCGAATTGGACCGCCGCACGCCGTTTTGGTGTTTTAGGGCGCCGGAAACGCGTTTCCGGCCGCCGCGGTCAAACGGCACCTCCGAATGAGGTTCTGTCTGGCCGACCATTTCACAATTCACGCCCCGGATGTTGTCGTATGGTTTCGTGGCATTCAGAGGTCGTTCGGGTGGTTTTGACCCCCCAACGCGCCATTTCAGCGCGCGCCGCATTGCTGAAAACGACACAATCGGACGTGCGGCCTCCTCCTGCATCTCAGGAATAATATTTCTATCGTTCCCATGCGGTTTCAGGTCTTTCAGAGCACGTTTTCTCCGAATGGGACCGCCACACGCCGTTTTGGTGTTTTATGGCGCCGGAAACGCGTTTCCGGCCGCCGCGGTCACACGGCACCTCCGAATGAGGTGTCTTCTGGCCGACCATTTCAAAATTCACGCCCCGGATGTTGTCGTACGGTTTCGTGGCATTCGGAGGTTGTTCGTGTGGTTTTGACCCCCCAACGCGTCATTTCAGCGCGCGCCGCGCTGCTGAAAACGACACAATCGGACGTGCCGCACGCACCGCATGTCCGATGGATGTGCGGGCTCCTCCTGCATCTCAGGAATAATATTTCTATCATTCTCGTGTGGTTTCAGGTCTTTCGGAGCATGTTTGCTCCGAATGTGACCGCCGCACGCCGTTTTGGTGTTTTATGGCGCCGGAAACGCGTTTCCGGCCGCCGCGGTCACACGGCACCTCCGAATGAGGTGCCGTCTGGCCGACCATTTCACAATTCACGCCCCGGATGTTGTTGTACGGTTTCGTGGCATTCAAAGGTCGTTCGGGTGGTTTTGACCCCCCAACGCGCCATTTCAGCGCGCGCCGCGCTGCTGAAAAGGACACAATCGGGGGGCTGTACGGGGGTGCGGGGGGCTGTACGGGGGTGGCGGGGGGCTGTACAGTGGTGCGGGGGGTTGTAAGGGGGTGTCAGGGGCTGTACGAGGGTGTCGGGGGGCTGTACGGGGGTGGCGGAGGGTTGTACGGGGGTGCAGGGGGGGGGGCTGTACGGGGGTGCGGGGGGGGGGGGGGGGGGGGCTGTACGAGGGTGAGGGGGGCTGTACGGGGGTGGCGGAGGGCTGTTCGGGGGTGCGGGGGGCTGTACGGGGGTGGCGGGGGCCTGTACGGGGGTGGCGGGGGGCAGTACGGGGGTGCGGGGGGTTGTACGGGGGTGCGGGGGGGGGGGGGGGGGGGGGGGGGCTGTACGGTGGTGTCGGGGGGCTGTACGGGGGTGAGGGGGGCTGTACGGGGGTGGCGGAGGGCTGTACGGGGGTGCGGGGGGGGGGGGGGGGGGGGCTGTACGGGGGTGCGGGGGGCTGTACTGGGGTGAGGGGGGCTGTACGGGGGTGGCGGAGGGCTGTACGGGGGTGCGGGGGGGCTGTACGGGGGTGCGGGGGGCTGTACGGGGGTGGCGAAGGGTTGTACGGGGGTGGCAGGGGCAGTACGGGGGTGCGGGGGGCTGTACGGGGGTGCGGGGGGGCTGTACGGGGGTGCGGGGGGCTGTACGGGGGTGCGGGGGGGGGGGGGGGGGGGGGGCTGTACGGGGGTGCGGGGGGCTGTACGGGGGTGGCGGGGGCCTGTACGGGGGTGGCGGGGGGCAGTACGGGTGTGCGGGGGGCTGTACGGGGTTGCGGGGGGGCTGTACGGGGGTGCGGGGGGTTGTACGGGGGTGCGGGGGGGGGGGGGGGGGGCTGTACGGGGGTGCGGGGTTGCGGGGGCTGTACGGGGGTGCGGGGGGCTGTACGGGGGTGGCGGGGGCTGTATGGGGGTGGCGGGGGGCAGTACGGGGGTGCGGGGGGTTGTACGGGGGTGCAGGGGGCTGTACGGGGGTGCGGGAAGCTGTACGGGGGTGCGGGGGGGGGGGGGGGGGGGGGGCTGTACAGGGGTGCGGGGGGCTGTACGGGGGTCGCGGGGCCTGTACGGGGGTGGCGGGGGCAGTACGGGGGTGCGGGGGTTGTACGGGGGTGCGGGGGGGCTGTACGGGGGTGCGGGGGGCTGTACGGGGGTGCGGGGGGGGGGGGGGCTGTACGGGGGTGCCGGGGGCTGTACGGGGGTGCGGGGGGCTGTACGGGGGTGGCGGGGGGCTGTACGGGGGTGGCGGGGGGCTGTACGGGGGTGGAGGGGGGCAGTACGGGGGTGCGGGGGGTTGTACGGGGGTGCGGGGGGCTGTACGGGGGTGCGGGGGGTTGTACGGGGGTGGCGGGGGCCTGTACGGGGGTGGCGGGGGGGGGGGGGCAGTACTGGGGTGCGGGGGGTTGTACGGGGGTGCGGGGTGGCTGTACAGGGGTGCGGGGGGGCTGTACGGGGGTGCGGGGGGCTGTACGGGGGTGCGGGGGGGGGGGGGGGGGGGGGGGGGCTGTACGGGGGTGCGGGGGGCTGTACGGGGGTGTGGGGGGCTCTCCGGGGGTGCAAAGGCCATCCCATTGATTACAAAAGTGAAAAATAAAAGTGATAACATCTAATTAATACATATTTCTTTTATCGATACCATACAGAAATTTATAAAAAATATATTGGATAATACATAATCTATAATATCAGATTTATTGATCTGTTGGAATTAGTTCGGCTTTTTCAAATGTAGAATCATTCAAGATTATCTGATCAAAAACTCAATATGTGTATAAAATATTTAAAAGACCACCATGGATGGTAATAATGCATTATTTAAATGAATAAATACAGTACATCAATGTCAACCCTACCAGTAAAAACAAAAAACATATCCCGTGAATATATGGTGCGTCACGCGTTGCCATCACTGCTACCTCCTTCTGGTGGGCCAGGTGCCTACAACAAATAAACATTATAAATATTTTAATAACAAAAATAATTTAAATTAAATAAATAAATACAGTATATACCTGCGTCGTATGATCCCCTGTACCATCAGCTCGACGCACATATTCCCGCAGTGCTCTAACCTCAGCTGTCAATTGCGCATTTGTCTCCTCGGAAGCGTGCAGCCGTGCCTCAAAATCTGATATCTGATGTGTCATATGAGCAACAGCAGGACCGACAACCGCAGCGCGTGACACTACAGAATGAGGAATCCCTGCTCCATAGGTCAAACTATAGCCATGCCCGTCCCGACCATAATGCGATGAAAGATCTCATCCCGTCGCATGGGAAGCTGTCGCTGGTCCTCTGGCAGATGTTCTAACTCAGCTTCAAATTGATCCTGTGAAATATTTAAATATATATAAATATATATATGTTAATATATAGATTTATGTAATTATTGGTAAGTACAGACACTTACTATCAATGCTGCAACCTCTGGATCATTGCGATCACGAGTCCTTATCCACACCGACATTTTATCAGTTGCTGCACCTTGCCCTCGTAACTGTATATTAAAAGAATATAAACACAAAACCATATTAATTAATAAATTAAAAAATGAATAATATATACCTCATGTCGGATCTGAGACACGTGACGAGTCCCGAGCCTGTGAGCTGGTCCCTGCAATGCTCGATTCTCCGAATGGCGTGTTGACACCTCCTACATTCAATTCATTCAAATTTCAAAAAAATCACATATTCTTGAAAATATATATACATAAAAATAATTAATATACAAACTGAAACACCCTCAGTAGACCAATATGCAACCAAGTCACACCACTGAGCCGGGAGGACACCTCTCGGGACTTTTTCCAAAATGTCAAGGGCACCCACATTTGGTACCCAGTGGTCCCTCTTCACTTTGCCTTTATAATCTTTCCACAGCTTACGGCATTTTCTCATACACACGGGCCGAAACTCTTGAGGGCATACTTTCAAATTTTGCTATAATGAAAATAATCAAACATATTAGTATTATTTATAAATAGAAAATAAAGTAAAATTATTTTCTTACCTGAACCTCCCTCCATAGACGATCTAATGTGTCCTGAGGGATAGAAGCCCAATCACGCGTGGTCAATGGAAGTCGATGTGGGTCACGTATGATATGACCCAGATGACGAATAAATTATGGGGCATTCGGTCCCACGGGATGAAATACCTCATCAAATGAAACATCTATCGTCGTGTCCAAATTCCATGATAATATGCCACGACCAGGGCCTCTCCTGCGAGAGGAAGAAGCAGCCGAGTCTGATCCTGTTGAAAACAATTTTATATATAAATTGACAAATGTTATATATATATAAATATATATATATGTCAATTACATAAAAAATATAGATAATGACATTCAAACATACCTCGACCCTGAGACGTAGATGCCTCAGATGGATGATGTGGATTTTCTGCCTCTTCCCCTAACATGTCTGCAGTCATACAAAATATCAGTAATGAGTCCAAAATGTTTAAAAGATAAATTGGATTGTTCTTAATAAATCAAACTTGTACAACTGTTAATCAAACAAAAAATGGATTGAATAATTAGTTGTGAATGAATTTTAAAAAATCAGAAATTTAAGCAACCTAAATATTTATGACTGAATTAACTTACAAAAGTGAGGATTAAAACTTATAAGGATTTATAAAATGATTAGATAATTTATGATATCCTAGGACATTCTACTGAATAGCGGGAAAACAATTATACCTTTCATTAAGCATGCAAATCGACCGTTTCTCCTTCAACAGCCGCTCTGACCCAATAAATATCTTCTTCACGTTGAACTATGGTATGTTGATCAAGTTTTTGGTAAACAAACGGAACAGTCTCGGGTTCATCTTCTTCAAATAAAAACACTCCTCGCCGAGACATTTTGACAACAACTTGCCAACTTGGATCCGAAGGCAATGTAACGAAGAATACTTGTTCCGCTTGTGATGTCAAAATGAAAGGTTCATTCTCAACTCGTTCATTATTTCTGTATAACATATAGTTAAAATTCACCAATGAAAACTGATATTGATTGACTTTACATCCACGCACTAGATCAACCCAATTACACTTTAACAATATGTACTTCAAATCGTGTGTGTATACAAATTCAATGATGTCTATCAATTGACCATAGTAATAACCAGAATCGACAAAGGGACAACCGATGCCACTGTTTTGTGTTGCTCGTTTGTCGTCAACATCTTTAATGCGAAATCGAAAACCATTAGCATCAATATCTTTATAACGACGAGCCGTTATAGATGGACCCTCAGCCAGTTAGATAAATACTTCAGTTAGCGTGGGGTCCCCTAACTCCCTCAGCTTACGAACCTACATAATTTATAAAAATCAATACTGATATATGCAGAAAGAATTAGTTTAATACTTCACTCATAATGAAAATCAATTTATACATACATAATCCTTGAACCAATCATGAAATGCCGCATAATGAGATTGTTGAATTTGCAACTCAGTCGCACGATGCATCTCTTCTTTTATCTCATTAATGTGTTTCCTGCAAATGATTACGCGATGTTTAAAAGATCAACTTATGCAAATAAATCATGTAAAAGTTATACAAGCACATTGATAAGATACTTACTGCATTAATGGTGCAACTGATGGAGTATTGAACAAGATATATCGATGTGATTTTATCCACTCGATGTTGTCCATATCAAATGTGGTTCCTTCTCCAACTGGACCATCATGAATCCGAGAGGGCTTATCTAATTTTGTTTCAACATCCGTAAGATATTCTGCACAAAAGGTAGTACACTCATCCATCAAATAACCATTGGCTATTGATGCCTCTGGACGAGCTCTATTGCGTACAAATCTTTTCAATGTACTCAAATACCATTCAATAGGATACATCCACCTGAATTGCACTGGACCAGCAGCCATTACTTCATCAGTTAGGTGCACTGTCAAGTGGACCATAACATCGAAAAATGAGGGGGGGGGGAAAGTTTCTCAAAGTGACAAAGCGTAAGTACAATTCGGTCCTGCAAACTTTTTAAATCACTCATTCGTTGATTTCTTAAACAAAGCTATCTAAAAAAATTACTCATCTCAATCAAGGGATGAACAACATTGGGGGATAAACAATCACAAATTGCGATTGGAATCAACTGCTGAAGTAATATGTGATTGTCATGACTTTTCAACCCTTGCAATGTCTTGCTCGTCAGATTCACACACTTTGAAATATTAGAAGAGTAACCATCAGGCACCTTGACCATCTTCAAAATGGAAAGAAATGTCTCTTTCTCCTCTGTAGTCATCGAATACTGTGCAGCAGGCATATATGCCTTGTTTCCCTCAGCTAACTGTAAATGCAACTGTTTCCTTAAACCCATTTCTTCCAAATCACGGCGTGCATTAACATGGTCCTTTGACTTTCCACTGACACCTAAAACGGTCCACAATATGTTATCACAAACATTTTTTTCAATGTGCATGACATCCAAATTATGCCTCAACATGTTAGTTTTCCAATACGGAAGACTATAAAAAATACTTTTCTTTTTCCAATTGTGACTGCGCTGCCTACCCGCAACACGAATATTACGTACTGGAGGAGCCACCAAATCCTGAATTTCATATACCGTGCGGATGTTTTCTTCCTCAATCTGCGATAACATTTCGACTCCTGTCATGATCTTTGGTGCTAGGCTGAACTCTCTAGAACCATCAAATGCCACTCTGTCCTTTCTAAACCTGTGCTGGGGAGGGAGAAAACGCCTGTGACCCATGTATGCCCATTTTTTGGAATGTTTAAGCCATACAGATTTTTTACTTTTATTGCAACAAGGGCAAGCAAATTCCCCTTTCGTACTCCAGCCTGATAAATTTGCATAAGCTGGGAAGTCATTGATTGTCCATAATAAAGCAGCATGCAGTTTGAACATTTCATTCGTTTCGCAGTCATAAGTCATCACACCATCGCCCCAAAATTCATTCAACTCATCAATCAATGGCTGAAGGTAAACATCAATCTTATCCCCCGGGCTTTTAGGTCCATCAATAAGAGTGGAAAGTAATATAAATTGTTGCTTCATACAAAGCCACGGAGGAAGATTATATGGAACCAACACCACGGGCCATGTGCTATGAGTTGCACCAACCATAGACTTGAATGGATTGAATCCATCTGTTGCCAATCCCAATCGTACATTACTAACATCTTTAGCAAAGTCGGGATGTCTCTTATCAAAATCCTTCCATGCTTGAGAGTCTGCCGGGTGGGTTAACATGTCACTTTCATGAACTCTTTCTGTATGCCATCTCATTAAATTAGAAACTTTAGATGACATAAAAAATCTTTTCAACCTCGGTTTAAGGGGAAAGTAACGCATTTGCTTTACGACAATCGATTTCCCCTGTATCACAATCTGACTTTGATGAGTCTTATTTCCCCTGTTCTCTTTCCACCTGGAAGAGCCACAAACCGTAAAAATATCCAAATGAGCAGTTTCATTTCTAAACAACATACAGTTGTTTGCACATGCATCTATAGTCTCATATGTAAAACCTAAGTTCTCTGTCAACTTACGAGCATAGTAATACGACTCAGGAATCTTAGCGTCGACAGGAAGAACTTTTTTCAATAAAACCAAAAGCATGTCGAATGATGTGTCTGACCAATTATTCAAAGTCTTCAAATGCAACAACTCCACGATAAACGACAGTTTATTGTAAGAAGTACATCCAGGATATAATTCTATTTTCGCATCATCAAGTACTTCATAAAACCTCCTCGAATCACGATCTACACCAGAGCGAAGATTTATCTCACCGGTCTCAAGATTCTGGATGTCAATGCCTTCAGGATCAAACCCACGTACCATTTCAGTAAGCATTTCATGCATTGGATCAGTCATCCTTGCATCAACATCCATCTGAGCTGCATCTGTATTTTGACAACGAACATATTCTTCTCCATGACGAGTCCAACTCTTATAATTTTTCAGAAATCCATTAAAGAAAAGGTGCTCCCTCACAGTATCTCGTGTGAATTGATATCTGTTAGCACATTTTCTACATGGACAACTAATATTGTCACTTTCAAATCCTCTCGTGAAGTCAATAAACTGCATAATGCCATTGAAATATTCTCTAGACGTTCGATTTGGAAGATCAATCCAACTCTTATCCATAATAATATATGTATAACAAACATTTACTCAATACTTATTACATTTACATTTTTCAAATCAACTATATTCAAAATAATTATTAACCATTTGTTTATGAACCATTGATAAAATAATAATGTAACTGAAAGCTCATGTTACCTGATTGAGCTACAAACCTTAAAGGGAGGGGAGCCGAAGGCGGTGCTGCGAGGGAGAGGAGGCAGCGAAGGGGAGCCGGAGCCAAAGGCGGTGCGGCAAGGGAGGTGACGGGCGGCGGCGGCGGTGGGGAGCTGGAGGAGAGGAGGCGGTGAGGGGACGGGGGACGGGCAGCGAGGGGGGGGGGGGGTGTCCGGGGTCGGGGGGGGGGCTGTCCGAGGTGCGGGGAGGGGTGTCTGGGGTGTCGGGGGCCTGTCAGGGGTGCGGGCAGGGGTGTTCGGGGTGCGGGGGTGTCCGGGGTACGGGGGAGGGGGGCTGTCTGGGGTGCAGGGGGGGCTGTCGGGGGTGCGGGGTGGGGTGTCCGGGGTGCGGGGGGCCTGTCCGGGGTGCGGGGGGGCTGTCCGGGTTCGGAGGGGGGGTGTCCGAGTGCGGGGGGGGGGGGGCTGTCCGTGGTGCGGGGGGGGGGGGGGGTGTCCGGGTTCGGAGGGGGGTGTCCGAGTGCAGGGGGGGCTGTCCGGGGTGCGGGGAGGCGTCCGGGGTGCGGGGGGCGGTCCGGAGTGCGTGAGGGGGGGGGGGGGGCTGTCCGGGGTGCGAGGAGGCGTCCGGGGTGCGGGGGGCGGTCCGGAGTGCGCGGGGGGGGTGCTGTCCGGGGTGCGGGGAGGCGTCCGGGGTGCGGGGGGTGGTCCGGAGTGCGCGCCGGGGGCTTTCCAGGGTGCGGGTGCCGTCCGGGGTGGGGGGGGGGGAGGGCCGAGAGGCCGGAGGGCGGTGGCCGGAGGCCCGAGGGCGGAGGGCGGCGGCCGGAGGCCCGAGGGCGGAGGGCGGCAGCCGGAGGCCGGATGGCAGGCGGCGGGGGAGGGTGGGCGGCGGGGGAGGGGGGGCGGCGGGGGAGGCCGGGCGGCGGGGGAGGCCGGGCGGCGGGGGAGGCCGGGCGGCGGGGGAGGTCGGGCGGCGGGGGAGGGGAGGGCAGCGAGGGAGGGCGGCGAGGGAGGGAGGGGGTTAGGGCGGAGGGAGATCGCGGGCGCGAGGGGGGGGCGTAGAAGCCCCCCGTTTTTTTATGTAGGTTAGCGACCGCCATTGGCGGTCGCTAATGGTTAGCTATAGCGACCGCCAATGGCGGTCGCCCGAGTCTGGGGGGCTCCAATGCCCCCTTTTCTAGTAGTGAATGATCTGGAGTGGGACTCAGAACCAACAAACCCCTTTTCACTAAAATACCTTTGACATTAAAACTGTAAGTCCATTTGATGAGGTGTTTAGGGAATTGGGACCCTCAATATGATGAAGTTGTTTGGAGATAGATTTATGGGTTTTTAGTTAGGTCCAGTGAAGGTGTGAAGCTTTCAATTGGTTATTTCGTGGAGTTCATGGTATAGAATTGCATCCACATCACTTGTTAGAAAACCCCTCAAGGGGATAGAGTCTTGTATAGAGTTGTGGCATCCTCCTTAGGGTTGGAGTGATACTCTATCACCCCTGATAGAGTTTCATGAGTATTGAAATAACCTCTGAGTGTAGGGAATTAATCCTTCATCTAGTGGGATGTATCGATAGGGTTCATGATATTCTCTGAGGACAATCCCCTACTTTACAATCCACATCAGAAAGGTTCATGGTATTCTCTGAGAAGAATCCCCTACATTACAGGATAATACAGATTGGGTTCGCGTTATTCTTTGAATAGAATCCCTTATTTTTATGTCATGATCTTTGACCCCATTTTCTCATTGGGTGGATCCCAAATTAGCGTTGCCTCTTGTAAGAGTCCCCAATGACATCAATGTATGAGGATTGAGTTCTCCCAGAGTGAGCATGCCTCGTGTGAAAATCCTAGAGTTGATGATTGGATGTGAATTATCCTCTCTTTCTTTGTGGTAGGTTATGAGTATATATGGATTTTATTGGTATATGTATGGTCGTATTACTATGTGAGATAACTATGAATTCATTTGTGGTTTTTCCTTTATGGTTTCAGGTTGTCCTACTGAGTATTATTTTACTCACCCCTATACAAGCTTGGCCCACATGTGTAATGTCATGTGAACATGATCGACGCTTCAACCGAGTCCTCTAAAGAGCAGGACCTGGACCAAGACTAGACGATGCCTTTTGAGATCAGACAATATGAGGTTTTTCCAATAGCTTCCTCTATCAGCTTCAGTACCCTTGTTTTTAGGTCATACATTTGAGTTTTCTTTCATTTGGTGGGCTTGTATTCTGGGCCGGTTTAACATCATATATAATACTTTACTATTGTAATCTATGAATGGTTATTAGTGTATGAATGCATGGTGGTTGGTGTTGTCTCTTTTTATCTTTGTGGGCTTGAAGATGCGATTGTGTGTATAGGTATATAGGAAAATTCCTCCCATTTTAGAGATATGCCTACTCAGTGCTTGTGGCCAGTCCCTAGCCTATTAGTGGCAGGATTGGGGTAGTCGTGGCACAGGCCCCACATGGATGGGTAGTGACATTGTGGAAAACTTTTAGATGTTGGGTATGATCATTCACTTCTTAAATATGAATTACCAAGTGTTTTCTATTACTATATGAACCACATTAGAAAAATCCTATGGGTTTTGGGTTCTCATAAAACTTTTCATGGCATGAAAATCCTTTTTTATTATCTGAAGAGAAAAATTATCCAAAACTCAAATAGAATGAATACATTATAGATTCATCATCTTAAACACTCAAGGATTTTCATCATGTAGACTTATTTAAATTAACTTAGGAGAATATTTTTTTCATTCTTTATGGAGTCTCATGCACTTTCACCCTTTGTATTCATGTGCTTGAATGTAATATGTACAGGTTTTTCGGATGTGGAAAATCCATTCTGTATTTCCAAAAGGATTATTCTCCTTACACAATGAATTTATCCAATAATTTAATTCATCTAAATAATCTAATTCATTCAGAGACATCACAACTTAGTATCTTTTTATTCATGCATTTAACATTCATCAATATTATATGAAATGAGTGCTTCAGAATCTATTAGATCTCAAGAGGATGTTGTGACATTATTAAATATGGAAGAGGCCTTCAGTTTGATATTGGGGATGAAAACACAATCTCACTGGATTATAAATGAAAGATGACATGAGAAATATTGAACCATCACACATGGGATGAAGAAGACGATGTTCACCTTTAATCAGATAGTACAGATCAACTGGATTAGACGGCCAGCATTATATCCTTACTTTTCTTACCATGGGTAGATTGTACCCATAGAACATATCGCGCGCTTAGTTTAGAACATCCTGATGACCTTCTCTATTATACATACGAATATAGATAGTAGTAGGGTTCAACACCCACAACACTACACACACTCACCCTCACTATGTTCTTCCACGCCTGTGAGTTCCACTCGATCACCACTAGGCATGATCTATTCACTTCATTCCCACTCAGTACAATCCCATTCAGGCATGATGCATCCACCCACATTGTTCTGGTACCAACATGGCTGGCTGGGATTTGACCTTTTCCCCCTAAGCACTGGTTTAGGAGTCCTCTTAGCTATCAAGGTGGTTGGACACTTTTTTAATAATGGCTAACCTAAATATATAAAAATAAATTCTATTACATATTTTAAATAATTATACCAACAAAATTCCAATCCATTAAAATATCATATTCAAAATATTATTTATGCTAAAATAATATAATTTAAATTTGTGGATAGATTTATTTAATTTCATCATGAAATTAATTTCTTTTTTCATGGTAACCTTAAATCCTCATGAAAATATATATTTCTTTGGCCTTATTCTACTAGTTCTATATGTTATCTACTTTATAAAAATTAGGTATGTGACTTTAAGAATTACAATCAGTTCAAACAAACATCACATTTCAAAACAAGGAGAATTTTCCATGCATGACATCCAATTCCATAAAATGAATCCAAAAAAAATCTCCAAGCATCATTAATTCAACATCAACTAACTAAAAACAATTGGGTACATCATTGAAATCAATGGAAATACTTGGGCTCAAAAATCTCCCCTTTATATGTTGATTGAAGTATCTTTTCACTTTATAAAAAACAATATGTTTTCTCCAATTATTCTCTCCCTTTTTCTCAAAAAACTATTCTTCTATTTTTAATTACATAAAATGATATAACATGATACTTGGTTGGGATCATTTACATAAATAACTCTATGTCTCCATTGGCTAACATGGTGTAGAAAAATATAGATATGACCATGGTTGATAATTATATCCATAAAAAAATACACACATGTATAATATTTCTATAAAATTATCAAATCACAAGATAAGGTATATTAATAAAAAAATACCAAATATTATTCAAATCTTAAAAACACATCAAAATGTTCATGTTGAAAAGAATAAAATAACCCCCCCCCCCCCATTGCCTCTTTTTCATCAAAAAATCACTTCCCATTAATAAATAAAATTTATAATAAAGGATGATAATCCAACTGGAAAACAACAAAATCCATGTATTCTCCCTCTCGAGAGATGCACTCAAATTTTTCATTCCAACGCAGTTATAAGAATCCATGAAATACAGGTTCCCTATTTTTTTATAGAAGTGATAACATCAAGTTTCTCCTTTAATTATCTACATGTTATCTAAAAAAATTAATTGGTAATTAGGAAGATCCTCCAGATTTATCTGAATAAAATATGAGGTGGAGAGATTCCTCTCAAGCTAGGTGTAAGATCCCATCCTTCTCTAATTCTATTCCTCTGCAGTTTTGGTTGAACTTATTTTAGCTGGTTTTTGTTTTATTCTTTAAAACATGGTGGTCAATTCTATTTGGGGTGTCGGGAGATTTTACTGGGGGAAATGACCTTAAGTTTAGTAATGTTTTTTTCAATTAATGGAGTTTTTGAATAATTATTTCAAAGGGAAAAAATATTTCTCTATGGGTTTTGAATGTTTCAAAGCTTGTTTAGGTATTTTCTACAGAATCTAGGCTATGAACTATTTGAATGTAACCTTCACATAATGAATGGGTTAAACAATGTAAATTTATGTCCAAAAATATTTCATGAACTAGTTTAGAGCGTTAAACCATTACACATCCTAAAACTAGTTCACATCTTGAAATGGTCTATAATGGTTATTTTAACCCGAGGTGATGTGTTTTATGATGTATCTTATAAATTTATAAATTCATATCATGAAATGGATTCAATTATGGAATATCTTAGGAGTAGTGATTTCAATCATCATTGTTAGTATGATTCTATATTCATCCTCCATGTAGCTTCCTCTCTTGAACCCTGGAGTGACTCTAGGCAATTTTGGTGTGATTCCTTCATTTTCAGACATCTTAGTCTATTGTTTTATGTATGATGAATTCCTTCATTTTGTTACCATTTATTATAGTATCCTCTTTTGTTGAAGTTTGATCTATGAGACGTCATTAAATGGTTATGATATTACTGGTTGTCTCATCTATGTTTTCATTATGATCTATTCTACGATAATAATTTATTTTATTTCCCTTTAGAGTAATCCTTTGATTGTAGAGTTAAAGGGGTGGTTTATATCTTATCCCTTTTTTATTTAATTATCCATGGAATGTGAAAAATGTGTGATCACTTCATCATGCCATGAATTCAATCTGATTAATTGGATAAATCCTGTTAAATAATAATCCATTATTTTTAAACCATCCATTGTATTCTGTTGGGTCCATAGGCATGGAGACTGGGACTTGTTTCCACCAAATATTTTTACCAACCTTGGACCTTTTAAAGACTTTTCCAGCTAAACATCATATCATAGAGATATTTTGGGAAAATTAGATCGATTTTTTTCTTATTCTTATGAATTATTGTAACATGTGAATTGTGTGATTCCTTATGTTTGAATAAAATTGGCTACATTTAGTTAACATATATCTTAATGAATTTAGGGTTAAATTATATATTAAATAGGATTGATATATTTATGAAGATAATTTGAAATATGGTTTTATGAAACCTAACTAGCCATAAAATAAAAATATAATGAATTGATCATTTTACCTTGTGGTTATATATCATGTATGTTATATATTCCCTTGTGGATTGTTTTCTTATCATCTGATATTATGTTATATCAATGGGATTTTTTCCTAAGTTTGGGATTATTATTTCCTTGTTTAGTATTTTAGAATGGGACTCATGGTTTATGTCGATGCATGTGGGGGTCGGGTAATGATTTTTATGCTTCCTGAGAGATATGATCACTCATACTAGATTCATGGGTAAGAGTATATGAATATTTTGGGGGTTTTAGGACTAGATTCATGGTATTTTGATTCCATATAGTGAGATTATGGAAATATTATAGGAAGAATACTTCATGTATTTTGATGATTGCATAATTCATCTTTATCGGGATAATCTTCCACCTATTTGGTGATCCATCCTAATATAAGAGGATCCATGCATAGAAAGTGATACATGGTAGGATGATGAATTTGGTTTGGCTCAACCAAGGTGTCATGCCAAAGCTTGGGGGTTAGTATATTTATATTATTCATAATATTATTTTACGAAATTAAAACTATATTTGTAACTATATTACCTTCAATGTATTTTACATAAAATATTTTTTTTGACATGGTGGTGTCCACCAGCTATGTTATACTCATTCCCTAGGTGTTCTCCCATTTGGTTCCCAGATATATTTCCTGAATACAAGATTGGACAAGGAAAATAGTAACTATTGTTTATTTGGGGCTTGTTGGATGGGATAGATTATGGAGATAGGAATGAAATGGGGTTTGGTACCAGTTTCATTGGAGTCCTTATTCAAGTCTATTTAGTCTTCTATTTTTATGAATTTAATCATGAAATTTAGATATATTCATGTTTTTATTACATTATTCAATTTTTTTTTGGATTTATTAAGTTTTCCCTTCTCATCATGGTTTCATGTTTTTTATTAACATATTTGTTTTCTATTTCTACTACTATGGAATTAAATTATAGTTTCACTTAAACTACATGATAGGGAGTATAGGTTCGACACTATATTAATTACACCCTTGTTTCTAGTTGGAAGCCTCTAGAATATAAGGAGGAGTGGTTGATGTCATGTAGCCAACAAGATTGGTCACTTGAGGGATAACCGGGTTAGGGATGATACAATGTGGTATTAGAGGATCAAGTTTATTTTTTGTTGCTTTACCATTTTGGAAAGGTAGAAAGAAGAGTATGTTGTGTCCGGTCTTGGTAATAAAATTTTCATGGGAGTATCTAACCCATGTATAGGGGAAAATCTGAGTGCTGATGTATGGTATTGTTGTTCATGGTGTTCTCTTTTAATGAATGATATTATTTAACCTTTTGTGACTCACATATTGTGTTATGTTATTGTTTCATTATATTTATACTCACGACTTGGTAAGATATGATATAAGTATACATTCTTTATTGTAGGAACATATTGACATATTTTTAATTGTATTTCTCAAGATAGGAACACATTTATTTTATGTGATATATTTTCATGTATGACCTGTGAAATGAGATACCAATTATATCTAATGAAAAGGGAATAAATGAACAATTATGTAATTCTATTTTAATTGTTAATCCATTAATAAAGAAACCATGACCCATTGGATCTATATTGATTTGACATGTAATGGTTGACATTGATGTTATCCTGTGTTCTGTGGAGTGTGTTTTCGTTTTAGGGAAAATTCCACCTCAACAACTTTAAATTGAGAATCAAGAGAGAGGGAATGAGCACACTCCTAAAGGAGATAAACTGGAGCTTCCTATATCTCATGAGGATCATAATGATGTTCAACTTCATAGATTCATCCTATGGATCATGTCATTCATGTATATGGAAACTTTTATCACATAGTATTTGATGTCTGAGTTGAAGAGAGAGTTACATCTATAGAATCCCACTACATCCACTGGAGAGAGAGGCCCCCAGGTAGCTTAGTTATAGATCGATTGAGTCCATTTGATCATTAACAATATTTATACACCGTCTTATAGGAGGGTAAAAGTTTCTTCGTACATGCTTCATGGACCACCAAGCATTGGTGGGACATTCTAGATCAATCTGAGAATAAAGAGGTGTAATCCTATATGGAATTTGAGAATAAGTTCTTAATACAAGACTATATAGAGATGTTTAATGTAGAGACCCGAAGCCTGACGTACATGGACTTTACATTACTTTTGCGGAATACTTAGTACATTACAAAAACACACACACAAGGACCGTAATAGTTTAGTGTCTTTGGAAACTCGGACTATAATCTTCTAATCGTGGTGAAAGATCTTCAACATCTCCCATAAAGATCTTCTTTTTTTTTTACCTAAAACCTTTCTTTATATCCTGGGGAAAAGAAAACATAAAAGGGTGAGCTCAAATGCTCAGTAAGGGTAAACAAAAGAAATATCAATCACATCATATTCATAAGAACATAACATTTTGGAAATCATAACCTGCAAAAGAGAGCATAATTTCATAACATGGGATAAATCATGGCAGTGAAATGTAATCACAATAATCATAACATAAAACATGGAACTTTGTGGCATACACACATAATCATAGAGAATCATTTCTTGTTAGTCAAGACTCATTGCCAAGACTATCTTAGTGGACAAAGTCCCTTTCTGAATCGAGTAATCCTCGTTTCAGTCCTGTTTCACTGAACCGGTATAACCTACCATTCCAGCCATGTCTATCTCATGAGATATAAAATCTTTACCCAATGCATTGGAGGGAGATATAGGTCCCACCCATCTCTTAATGAATCCTTTCTTATGTGTGCCACAAAATCATAAATCATACATCATCGCATAACCCATGTAATAAAAATGGGATTCTTGAAACATCATGACATCATAAATCAATTCATATAAGGTAAAGGAATTCATAAACATAATTCCATCTCAACATAGTCAAATCAATGTAAAAATATGGATAGAAACCGAACCCTTTATTATCTTATATGGAAAATAATTTTGATAAAACACTTGAATTGAATTCTTGAGGAAAATATCCTTTCTTCTTCAAAATCAATTTCTTTTCACAAAACATCATGCAATTTTAAAAGAAAGAGATTTTATTGAAAATAGTCATGAAATCTTTTAGAGGAAGCTTCATGAAAATAAGGCTTTATAAAACAGTAGAAATCCGTTCGTTCCGTATAAGTTAAAAAAAACATTCTTTGTACTTTTGTCGAAAAGTCAAAATGTACCTCGTACGATAAACGACAAAAGATTCCTTTCATATCTTTTACTAAAAATCTAACCAAAGGGTAAAATCTGATTTAAACCATTGTAGTTGGATGGAAATAATATTACATATTGAGGAAACATGGATGTGGATGATAAAATAAACCCCAGTAAATACTTACGAATAAACAATCTCGGATAAAAATGAGATTGTGATATTTCCCTTACCTTAGGTCCGACTTGCTTTGTAAGTGTCCAAACCTCCTGTATAATGATTTAAATCATGTTATTGACTTATTACAGAATCATATTCATTGTTATGATATCATATATGGTTCACTTATGACATTATATTACCCGTTCTTTTGTAAACTCCATGTTAAAGAAGCGTTTTGGGTAAAATCGTTTCATTTATCGTAGGTGTTTTGACTTGTTGTTCTTGACATCATTATTACTTATATCATGATTTACTTACTTCCAGAATATAAAATATGATTTATATATCATATATATTCAGTATATATATATATATAATAGGTAGATAAATAAAATGAAAAACACCGTTCATGGAAACGGTAGTCCGTACGTACGCATGAACGCTGTTTTCCTTTCCTTATTGTCTTGAAATGGAAGTTTGTAGATTACATACATATGTATATATATACATAAATCCAGTAGCTTTATAATGTCATATATTTCATTATTATTTCTTATATATACATTATAATCATTCTTAAATGGTTAACATGGAGAATGAATCTCATCGCGTCGTGGAGACGGTAGTCCGTACGTACGCACGAACGATGATATCATTTCTATAAATATTGAATTGAATTGGAGTGAATTATACAATATATCAGAATCAATATGATGTTGTAATAACTATGTATAGTTATTTTTTTACACCATTATACCCATCCATGTAAGGTGGTGGTGGAAAATAGATTACACCACGGCGTGGAGACGGTATTCCGTACGTACGCACGCGCGGTGATTTCTTTTTCTGTAGGATGGATAGATGGTGAAATAGGGTTGTTTCATACTTATAATAACATATCAGTATATGAGTGATACTGATGTTATTACTTCATAATGAAACAACCTAAGAAGAAGAAGTGGAAGAAGAAATAAAGATGAAAGAATTGGTAACGGTAATTACCTCTTCTTTGAAGCGCCTTTTGGAGACCTCCTCTTAGGGAACTAAAATTGGTCTTTGAGTAAGACCAGAACCTCTAGGATGTTTCTAGGGAAGTGGAGAAGAGATTTTGGCAGGGGTTGGCCGAGCTTGAGTGCTCAAATTGGTGTGAGGAGGAGGGGGAGGAGGTGTCCTTTTATAGGGGAGGAGAGGGGCACCTTAGGAATTCTTAAAAATATTAATTTATAATAAATCTAACCCCACTTAAAAACCTCCAAAAATGACTCATATTCGAAGATTAGATGAGATAGGGTTGTAATCTCATCAACCAATCAAATTTAGACAAGTTTAGGATATTATTTTAACCTTATCAATTAGATTTAACTCTAAGATAAATAATTTAACTTTTACCGTGTCTTTTTGTTTTCTTTCACTATATGGTTAATACACTTACTATAACATGCCAAACGAACCCAAAATTGTATATTATTAATAAATATATCCTTATCTAAGTCATTTGGCCGAACCTTAGATTTTTAGGAATAAAATAACAATTAATAATATAATATTTGATTTAAAAACTATTTTGTGTCAATTTTGACACTATTTGATATATGATTTTTTTGAAAGTCATAACAGAATTAAATGTTCGAACCAAGTTGATTAAATCAACATTAATATATCATAATAACCTAGAAAATTAGTGGAATTCATAAAAAATCTCAAATTACATTTATTTTGGTGTTTATAACATCAATTATGTCAATATTTCATTAATAAGATAATTACTGCATCATCGTTGTGTCATAAATAAATTAAATTATTTGATGTCTAAAAATTACAAATAAAATACCATCATGTAGTAAATCTTTTTAGCTTTCTAATGAATATTTATAGTCTAATTTATCTTATGTATAACCCCACATTAAAAATGATTTACTTATTAAACTTTGATTTTAACTATTTTAACCCTTCTTTAAATAAATTAATAATAAATGTCCTAATATAATCCAAGTGGGCCTAAATGGTCATATTTTATTCCTAAGTTTGTTTTTGGTCGAATTACACTTGTCCAATAGAATTAGGACATGTGTTAGGGTAATATTAATATCATATTTACCCTTAGTTACCTTATTTACTATTAACCGTGGTAAAAAAAAGTAAAAAGTTACTATTCACCAAAAAATTATTTTCATCTCATTGAACCACATTTTAGTCCTTGATATTAACCGTGTCTCTCGGATTTTCGAAATTCCATTCACAGAAGCGGTAAAATTAAGTTTTATGCAAAATTCAGTTTTTAACCTACCACTTAGTAGTTTCACTATTCATCAAAAATTGATGTTTTTCAGAACAATGCCAAAATTTCATCCTAAGCTATATTTCATATTCCGAATTCAAAAATGAAGTCTATTTTACCAAATTCATAACACAAAAGTTGCATTAATTAATTTTATAATTAAATCCCGCTGTTAAAACAAATAGCGTGTTTTTAAGAAACAATATCTATCAAAAGATTGACACTTGATTATGTCTGGTTTAAATGTGAAATTACAACCAATGACCAACATTGTATTAAATTGTAAAAATATATTCTAAATATACTTTAAAACCACTCAAATTAATAATTTATCACTATTAATAATTTCGATTAAAAAAGTTGTTTTTAATTAAAATTTAGTAATTTTCACTATTCATCAGAATATGAAAGTTATCCGAAATGTACCAAAATTTCACCTTAGGCTAAATTCGATACTCCGAATCCAAAAATGAAATCCATTTTGAAAAATAAAATTTACAAAATTTCAAAAAGTGGTTATTACTATTCATAACGGCTAGTTTTAATAACATTTTAATAGCATATCGTTGTTTAGTGAAACTCGGTATTGCGTATTACACACGCTATCGAGGAAGGTCGCGATTGTGTGTAATGCAAGTAAAGTCAAGGATGTTTGTTGTGCAAGCTCCTTTTGGTGTAGCGTACAACACAAGACATTAATAAAATAAAAAGAATAATTTTCATAAAATCTCGGGCTGTTACATTTAAGGGTGATAATGATCTCCAATTTATGAAATTGAAAAAGGAGGGCTTTTCAAGGATATACAATTTTGTACATTTCAATAAGTTTTAGTGTTTTTACATATTTAGAAGTTGATGATATTTTTAGGGCGAGGCATTTTCATTATGGGCTTCACTATGAGATCGGGTCATAAGTAAATGACATTTTATAGAGTAGCCTTTTGTATGGGATGAATCATGATCTCATCATGGAATGGAATTTGTGAGAAGCCCTAAGTAGGAGATAAAAAAATTTTGTAGGGCAATTCAGTAACTCCTCTTCAAGTGAAATGAAGTACCACTATGACAATTATCACCAGGGAATTAGTTGTAAGATTATTCATGGAAGTGGAATTCTTCCTCAAAACCATAGTACAATGCTTTAATTTTATTGTGGCTGGAATGGACATAATCACATTCAATATTCTCTCCCTCAATTATAGTGTTATGTCTATCGCATGTTGGGTCATCTTCTAAATTTTTATATAAACATTCCATGAAAGAGTAGTGTCATGGGATCAAGATATCCACTTGGGTCTAGAAAAACTCAGCTACCCCCAACATAATGGTAGTTGGAGTTCCACTAACCATTAAAGTTGAGGAAAGGGACAAGGTACCTTAGTATATAAGTGGAAATATCATTCCCAGGGATCATCACATGGAAGTTGGAATGGAGCCCAGGGTATAGAGGAATGTGAGCTGCACACTATGAAATCTACTCCAACAAGATTGTATGCATGACCTTCTACCATTATAAGTATAATTCGTGTATCATCTACCCTTGATTTAATTTTGTTTCATACAAGATAATCATTTGTAATTATATTCTATTTTTAAATTGGTTTTGGATTAGTTTTGGAAATCATTGATGGTTTCTTGACCATTACTAAACTATTGAGAGTGAGGTAAAAGAATATCAATAATTGTATGGAATGTTCTCTTGAAATTGGTGGTTTAAATTGCTTTTGGGAAAGGTTTTTGATAGAAATGATATGTTTTGATTTTATTTTTCATATGGATTTTTTATTTATGTACTAGGATCACATCAACTATTACTAGAAAATATTTTCCTTTATATCTCTGGAAGGAGGAACCTATTTTCACTAGGGTGAGTTGGATATTAATTTTGGTTGTTTAGGACCAAATTAGTGTAGATTGGATTGAGTCACAACATATATAGAATGTATAAATATATATAATTTTGGAATATAGCTGGATATTATACCTCCAATGGTAAACCTTTTTTAGGAATTTTTTCCAAAAGAGTTATATAGATTACCACCCAAGTATGAGATCAAGTTCACAATCGAGTTAGTATAGGGAACATATCCATTATAATTCCCCCCTTATTTGATGGAACCAATAAAGATTCATTATATGAATGTTTAGTTAGAAGATCTAGAATATAAGGGTTTCACATTTCACAGTACATCTCCTTGGGTTTATCCTACTTTTTTCACTAAGAGGGTAGATGGAACATTTTTCTTTTGTATAGACTACCATACATTGAAGTATATGATGTCCAATAACTAGTACCCCCTACCATGAATCAATGATCTCTTCTACCAGCTGAGTGGTACCATTATCTTTTTCAATGTCTATTTTATATTACGATACCAAAAATTTAGGGTGACACCATCAAACAAAGCTTAGGCTTCTTTGAGGAGAATGTATAGCTTGTATGATTTCTTAGTGATATCATTCTTTCAAATGAACACATAGGAAATATTCATGGACATCATGAGTATGATCATTCATCCATTCATAGATTATTTTTTTCATCCTTTAAATATTTGGTAACTCCTAGTCTACATATGATCATTCCCATAATCTTGACATAGTCCAGAGTAAACTGAGAGGCAATTAACTTTACAATAATCTGTAGAAATTTAGTTTCTTGATAGATAGTGTGAAATTATTAGGACAAATTAGATAAGAATATGGAGTGTCATTTGTAATATAGAAGTTTTCATCCATGGTGTTTGAGGAGTGACTCAAGAATGGATTTATGCTTCGTAGTTTTCTATGTTTAGATGGTTATTATTGAAAATTCTTATATGAATTCACTTATCTAGTAGAACTGATGTTTGGGATGACTAATAAAGGCAGTAATTTTTTTGTTTGAGGATTTTGATAGATTATTAGGAGATAAAGAGAATTCTAACCTTAGTAATGATCCTTAATTTATGAGTGTCAAAAAAAGGATATTCTATGTACTCTGACCCATATTTAGTTAGACGACGATAATTTATGAGGTGTGAAGAACAAGTGTATGATTATAGCTCCAGATGAATGAGGCCAGATTATAGGACTTATCTAACCCATGATATAGAGTTATCCATAGTGGAAAACACCCTTAGAAGATGTAGACAATATCTTTTGGGTGAGATTTTTTTGTTCTACATTGAACACATGATCTTGATGTACATATTTTATAATCATAACCTAAACCTTCAATAGAGGAGTTGAGTCGAGTGTCTATATATTTTCAATTTATAGTAGGATTATAAACTAGGAAAGGGAAAAGTCATTTCCAAATCATTGAGCTGGAAGATGCAGATGGAGGTAGTATGGGAATCTTGTGATGAGTGGAGAATTATGCCACTATTTACAGACATTCTTATAGATTTTCATTAGTCCAAGGGGAAGAATAGCTATGTATTTGAAATATATTATACCCTTACTAATTTAATGGATCATGGAAATGAATATATCATTTTCATAGGGATTATATCTAAGGGAATTCTTATATGGTGGGAATCCACCACTTGGATGGTCTCTTGGTAGATGAAATGTTCTTTTAATCCATGGTAGAGTATGGGTTCTTATATACATACATAAGGAGATAATGAGATATTTTCATGCTTTTAGATTGTCATAACACCCATGTATGACTCATTTCACTTCATAGTTTTAGTAGGGTATTTAAAATTCCATTGTATAATTGGTTATTCTTTTTACATCCCATCATTTATAGGCAGATGGTAAATCGGAATGGACTATTTAGATTCTGGTGGATATGTTAGGATCTTGTGTGCTAGATTTTGGTGGTTCATCAGAGAATCAATTGGATCTCATAGATTTTTCATATAATAACAACTTCAAGGAATTAATATAAATGTATCCTTTGGAGGATTTGAATGTAAGGAAATGTTTTTTTCTTCTTTGTTGGTCGGAGGTAGGTGATTCGATGCTTGTTAGAATTAGAATTGTGAAAGAGATTTCTGAGTATGTTTTTTTTATTATGTGGTTGTTGATGACCATATAGATATGGAAGAAAACTTAGGTTGACCAATTGAGACATGATCAATAGTTTGAGGTGGATCTTCTTGTTTTTCATCAGATGTCACCTCGGTTAGGTAAGTTACATATTAGTAAATAGGGAAAGTGAGTTCCTAGGTTTTTTGGATCTTTTGAAATAGTAGAATGGGATAGTGTATTATAATACCTATTAGACCATCCATAGTGATACAGTGCCAGGAATGGCATATTTAATCTATCACATATTCAAATATATCAAATAGACCCTTATCATGTGTTAGACATTGATGACGTTGATCTTTGTGTAGATGCGTCATATGAGGGGAATCTAATACAGATTTTGGACCAAAGTGGGATGTATCTTTTGGTAAATACTGTAATTATAGAATGATTTGAGTGGTTGAATAAGGGTTTTCTAGAGAATTCCTAGGAGAGGGTCTATGATATTCAAGAACAATGGAAAAAATCTTTCACTGGGACCCCACAGTGATTCTTAGAGCATCTTTTGGATGAGCTATTATATGATGGCATGTGATAAAATATCATATTTTTTGAGTTATATCCCTATTGAGTTTTAATTGAAGCTTTTTTAGTTGGGTTTTTAATTTTTATTTAAACCATGATAATTGAATTTAATTTGGGAATAAATAGCATTTTCCATTGAAAAATAACTAATGTTTCGGGATGTTTTCTTTTGAATTAATGGATTGTGGTTATAAATGTTTCAATGTGTTATGAGGTTTTTCTATTTGTGGGAAAATATTAGGAGGTGGGTTGGGTCATTTCTAAGAATATGGGATTTAATCTATCTGCAAGACACTTTCACATCATGAATGGGTTATACAAAAAAAATTATTTCCAAGGTCATGTTGTTAACTTGTATAGAGGAAGAAATGTTTACCCACCATGAAATGAGTTCATGTGTTGAAGCTCTCAATTATGGTTATTTTAACCTTAGATGATGAATTTTTAGTATATATTATAAATCAATACATTAACATCATGAAGTTTTATCACATCAGTAATGTCTCAGGACCAATGGTTTTACACCATGTTTTTCATATTATTTTATTTTCATCAACCATGATGCCTCCTCTTTTGAACCCCAGAGTGAATCTAAAAGATATTGGAGAAATTCATTACTTTTTAGAAGTATCGGTGTATAATTTGATCACTATTGACATCCTTCATTTTATTTTTCCAATTTATTCCACTATTCTATATTATAGTGATGTGAAATCTTGACTAGCATTGAATTAGGTATTGATCTTGTTTCTTATGTAATCTAGGTTTTCTAGTTGATCTCCTTCACCAAAACTCTTTGTGGTAATTTTCATGATAGTGTTGATTTGATCGATGAGTTAATTTGAGCAGTCTAAAACTTATCCCTTTAATCTAATTTAGTTTTCTATAGTATTTGAATACTTTTGGGGTTATGTTAGCAGGCCACGTGTGGGACCTAATAAATTCAATAAACCCTGTTAAATAATCATCCATTATTTTTCCCTATCCAATTGATTGTGTTGGGTCCATATGCATGGGAAAGAAGACCAGTAGCTACCAAATAGGGTTTTCACCAATGGAAATTGTTGAGACTTAGTCAAATAAACCTTAAGTACATTGGATATTTTGAAAAAAAAATTAATTGATTGTTGGTCTAGACTTGTAAATTGGAATAAAATTTAAATTTTATGATTGATTAAGGTTGAAAGACCTTGACTAACGTTCGTTAACATATATGATAATGAACTTACTGGTAAATGCAAAATGAAATAATTTTCATATATTAATGAGAAAAACTAGAAACCTATTTTTATGAAACACTACTCGAACAAGAGATGATAATTTGATGAACTATCCATTTTTCTTTATAGTGATATATCTTTTTTATTTTATTTTTTCCTTGTAAATTGTTCTCTTTGATTTTGACCATATGCATCATTTATTTTATTGATTTATAAGGTTGGGATGATTATTTTAATGTTCAATCATTCTGGTTACAAATCATGGTTTATGTTGAATCATGTGGGATTGGTGTATAATTTTCATACCCCCAGAGGACTAGGAACACTGGTACTAGAAGCCTAAGGGTGGAATATATGAATATGATGCATGTATGAGGACCAGATACACTATCTCTAGATTCTCAAGGGTGATATTCTGAATAGCCTATGGGAAGAGGTCATTTTTTATTTTTATGGTTGTTTGATTCTTACTTGGTGGTATAATCTTCCTCCTCTTGGGTGTTCCCTCATGATGTAGGAGGATCCACCCTTAGTTGATGATATTTGGCAGGACAACAATGAAGGTTTGGATAACCCAGGGTGTCAACATAGAGCTTGGGGGGATCAATATGTTTAATCTATCTATAGTATTAGTTTATAAAATTAATATTATGTTTGTCACTATATTTCATGTACTTTATTTCTCTAAATGTTATATCTTATACAAGGTGGTGTTGACCAACTAAGTTGTAATCACACCCTATATGGGCCTCTATTTGGTACTCAGAAATATTTCATAGATGAAGCATTGGATAAGGGATAGGGGCCATTTTATTCATTTTTTGTGAGCTATATTGGTTAGATCATATATACAGAACTCACATGGGGATTGGGAATTGGGTCATTGCTGTCCTTGTGTGAGTCTTCTTAGTTTTCTATTTGTATGAATTTTAGCACATCATTTACTAAAATTTATCTTGTCATTATAGTATTCTATTATTATTTGGATTTATTTAGTTGTCCCTTCAATTATTTGTTCCATGTTTTTTAATTAATATTTTTATTCTATTAAAATTAATTGACTATTTTTTCCTATTTCATTGCATTTGTTTACCAGAGGGAATAGTCTCCCCACTATATTCCTAAAACCCTCACTACTAGTCAGATACCTATGGTGTATGGTGAGGAATTCATGATGTCACATATCCAAATAGATCAATAACTTGATGGATCACTGATTTTGGGACATTAGACTAGTCTAAATTATAATTCCCATTTAATCCTTCTTGGAATTATTTAGAGTTTTTGAATCAACACTTTTCTTTTTTACCTATTCAAAGAATACTCATGATTATTTTCTTCCAACAATTTCTTTTGGTAAGAATATTTCTGTCAATATTATAAATTTATCCCCCATTCCTATGGTTTTATATGATTTTAATGAATTGAAATATCAAACTAACATTCTAGAGTATTATTCCAAGTCATCCGACAACAACAACAATATTATATGAATATTCTTATCTTATTTTTGGGTATAGTCTATTCTGATTTCATAGGTTATGAACCTCATTATTTTGAGTCTTACAAGAATTATTTTCAATGCTTGTTGGGTGTAAGGTTTATGAGAACATTTAACCATCCATACATTCTCAGAATTCGGTTTAAAACTGTTATATAATTTCAAAAAATGTTAATATAATATTAATATTCTTTGTTATGGGATACCTTATTTTTAAGGGATGTTTCAATTATATAAGAGGATTATCCTATGCACTTATTTCCACAAAAAATGAGAAATTATAGAGTCATTAATCTCAATGTAAACTTCTATTTAAAAATAAGATTCTATCATAACATTGGAATTTCAAGATTGTTCAATTTACTTATTTTTTATTATCGCCTCCAACTCAAAATACATAATTTTGAGGGTCTTATTTTCATCCTAAACCACACTTATCATATATTACTAATCCTTTTTCTTATTCATTATTTGATCTTTATAAATAGTTATTCATTCTTGTATGGAATTTTCATTCTCCTTTTCATTTTTTATCCTCTAATTGAGATGTTTTGACATCCATTGAACTGTTAATCAATTTTTTATGCTCATGTAGTGATGGTACAAAAAAATATCAGAAAACAATTTCTCACATGAATACCTTTGAACTTATACTTTAGTACGAATAATGGATTTCTCTACTTCTTCTATCATTTTTGTGAGACTGATGCACTTTCTAATCTTATTACATAGTATGTCTTCAATTTCTTGACATTCTACTTCAATATGTGATTTATCATAAATATGCCCTTTTATTGTACTAAAAATATATTTAACCACATATTTGATAACTTTATTCATATGTTATTTTAATTAAGCATGAAGACAACTAAATCATTCATTATCATCACAACTTGGAATTACCTCATTATATGAAACATATGAAATATAATAACAACTTTTACCAATTCGATTAACATTATTTATTTGTTTCTCTCCATTTTATTTTGAATCCTTCTCAAACATCTTTTCCAAGATTTTATTCCTATTTTTCTAATTATTGAAAAAAATACCCATATAAGGTAACTAAAAAACATCCAGAAATATGTAATTCATAAAAGCTATTAAAAAATTATGTTAAAATTTTTTGGTTATTTTTAGGTAATATCCTATGATACAAATTATTAAATACTTGGATTAGTTAGGTTCAACCCAGTGGGGGGGTGGAATCTATGGTACCATCATTTTAAAAATTATATTTTAATTTAACCACTTGAACATTGTTCAGGTTCATTATCCACTAAATATAAACTCTCAAACATACCTAGACTACTATTACATTGATAGAGGGAGCAATACATAGAATTTACAAGGTTTTTCTGAATGGTCTTGTCCTTTCAGCATTAGTTATACCCCTCCATGCAATAATGATTATTCATTATCTCTAAAAGTGAATACAATAACACAAAATCCAATATTCCATTTCTACAAGAACACATTATCCATTATTCTTTCCATTTCTCTATAGTCCACTAGAGACTTATTCTTTTTAATGATCTAGAATCATAATGTTATTGTTATTGATATTGTCTTCCTCTAAATGAATGTTGGATTCACATTCCTTGTTTACTTCATTAATATCATTAGTAGAACTAGTCTCAAGAGTCCTTCCATATTTTGTGCAATCTAGATTCTCATCAATATTTGAAAACTAAGGCAAACTAGTTGATTATTCTTATAAGGGTACTTGTTTCAAACTCTTTCATTTATTCTTTGGTGTATTAGTATTTAAAAATTGTCTCACACAATGGGTGTAAGATATCTCACTATTCTATTGAACACTATTCATCACCTACATGCACACATTTATTCACAAAGGAAAAAAGTATAGTGTATTTGATAATGTCTCATTTATACCTGATTTAAATTCCCTCATAATTTTTTCTTTCATTTTAAATCCTTTAATTAAACGTTATAGGAATAGAAATTTTGTTTTTACTTTATTACAATTATGAATACCCAATGGCTATTGGGTATAATATTTCTAATATTAAATATAATGACTAGAGGGTATTCCATATATAAATGCACCTTAATGAAAACCGTTGATGCTTTTAGGTTCTCATCAACATTCACATAGAATACAACTCATTCATTGTTCTCAATGTGGAAAAATTATCCACGACCAAAATAGTCTTCCCACATCACAAATTCATCTTCTTAAACACTCGTTCTTTGGATCACATGGACTCATCTA
Source organism: Viscum album (assembly GCA_963277665.1). Classification (NCBI taxonomy): domain Eukaryota; kingdom Viridiplantae; phylum Streptophyta; class Magnoliopsida; order Santalales; family Viscaceae; genus Viscum; species Viscum album. The sequence continues at coordinate 1,694,347,789 of OY728140.1, read as the reverse complement.
AATTCAATGGATTTATTCATTACAACCAAAAGTGTGTCTTTGAATGAATATTATATCCACTGGTTTCTTTGATCTGATAACATAATTCTATAATACCCGAATCATTAGGCTTCTTATTATGTCACTAAACTGATCATTATATTTATCAAATGACTCAATTTCATCTTATCCAATCACAACTTCATATCATTCTATTCAGACATGACATATGCCTGAATTTTTTATGTAGTGAGTTCTTTGAACATGCCTAAATATTATAACGTCATTTAGGACATCTAAAATGTTTATGTGTCATTTGTTTTGATATGGTGAATGTAGGAATTACCTTAAAGAATCATAAATTTTAGATTTCCTACAGAAATCTAGACCCTTTCATGTGGGGTGAAGAAGAATGAATTCACAATTTATCATATGAAACAAATCTGCTCAATCATATGTATAGTGTTATGTTCATACCCTTTTTAACCTAGGTGAACATTACCCATAAGATCCCATCCCACATCTATCTCATGATTGGGTTAGCACTTCTATATTACCTTTATCGTTCCATGGACCACACGATCCTATAAGTGTTCGACACCTACAACACTTCACATAGTCTCCCTGAATTGGATATGGAATGCTTGTGTGGTCAATCTGAGCACCTACATGCACACTCTATGTGAACTATGTGTACCCTGTGTGTTCTCATGTAGGTTTTACGAGTCTTCCAGCATTCATTTTCCACCACCGTGGTTGTTTGGGGGTTCAACCTATCCACTAAAGTAGTGGTTATGGGTTCGTCTTTTCTACCTATATAGTTAGACAACATTTTATTAAATTCCATCTTAAAGACCCAAAAACATTACATTCCATATTCTATTTAAGTCTCACCACCAAATCCTAATCCACTCAAATATATTCATAAAATTATTTTTCATTCTTAAATAATATAATTCATATGCTTTCATAGCATTATTTAGTTCCAATTTTCAATTACTTTTTTTTGTATAAAATACTTCAAATCACTAAGAAAATAAAGATTTTTTTGTTATTTTTAAACATTTTTTAATCATAATTAATTTAGATAAATTACATTAATATGAATTTATTATTTTAGATCATTTCAACAACTATCAAAAATCAAAATATGGAGAATTTTCGAAGCATGAAATCCAATTCCAAAAATTTAATCCTTAAAAAAATTTAAGTATCACCATGTTATCTTCAACTCACCAAACACATATTCAAACATCATTGAAAATAAGTAGAATAATTGATCTCAATAAAATCCTTATTTTTATTTTTATTTTTTCAATATCGCTTCCCTATATAAAAATCAATATGTGAGCACCAATTCCTCTCCCCTTTATTGATAAATAAATGTAAGGGATATGTATTGGTCTTATCATCTCTCTTTAATTCTAAAAATCATATTATATTATTTTTAAAGAAAATGAACCATATCACATTATACTTAGAAGAAATACATTACTTAATAAAATATAAGTCGATGTGGGCTAACACAATGTAGAAAATAATAGTGGGATAACCAAGGTAGCTTATGTTGTCCATAAAAAAACTCACATGTGAAATCGTCCTTGGAAATAATCTAGTCTCAATATAAGGGATGTTATGACCAAAAATGCATTATCTTCTATACAATATAACAGACACATCTAAATGTTCAGGTGCACAAGAATAAAATATCCATCCTTTTTTACTTTTTATCATCAATCAATAAATCCCCATTAATAAATAAAAATAATATTGAGCAATGAGAGTGTGATTGGAATACATCAAACTCTATTTAATTTACCTCTCTCAGGATTAACACATTTTTTTAATTTTATTGTAGTCAAAAGCATCCAATGAAAGAAAATATCTACATAATTCCCAGAAGTGATAGAATCAAACTTCTCCTTAAATTCCATATATGTGATTTCAAAAAATATAGAATAATAGGGAATATGTTGGATACTCAATATTTTTATAATGTTACTCTATGGATGAAAGACTCCTCTAATATCAAAAACTCTTTTTTCCTATTATTCATTTTTAAAATTATTGGGAGTTTTGGTTAATGATTTCCTTTTTTTACTCTCCAAATTATACTCATGGGTTTTTTCATTTATATTTTTATTTTTAACATCAAATTTTTCTCCCTTCTGCATTTCTACTCCTTTATTTTGGTTTTTAATGATTTTCTTGTATTAAAATATTATTCCAATATCCCATATCTTTTTTTCCAAAATTCTAGAAATATCATCAATATGATATTAATCATCATATGTTATTTTATAGTGTAGTATATATTGATTTTATAGGTTGTGAAGCATGCTGTTTTTGAGTGGGACCACTACTCTGTTGGAAACCTGTTTAGGGAAAACAATCTAAACCTCCTTTCTAATCCACCATTGATTTGGTTGTTTTATGACTATAATTATTCATATATTATTTCCCAGGATCTATTTTATAAATTCTATTAGAAAACTAAATAGAATTATTAAAAAAATACGTTATGGGATACCATTTTCTTAAAGGATTTTTTTCATTTGATAAGAGGTTGATCTCATTCTCTTCTTTCCAAAAAATGAGTCTTCTTAGATTCAGGACTCTCAACGTAAACATATGTTGAAATATCTCTTTTTATTGTTACATGGGATTTATATCATTTTTTGATTCCTAATTTTTTAATATCCCCTCCAACTCAAAAGAGTTCTTGTTGAGGGAGTTCATTTTATCCTCAACAGAACTTGGCCTACCTTCCCAATAATACTTCTTCTTTATTATTTTATCTTCATTAATTTTTATTGATTATTGTAAATAATTTTTAAGGTGATATGATTTTTTTAATTTAATGTATTATTGAGAAGTTTTGATATAAATCTAAATTTTGATCAATTTAAAATTTTATGGAATGATTCTATAAAAAATACCAAAAACAACTTTCTCACAAGAATAACTTTTCAATTAATATTCCATATGAATAATGGATTTGTCCCTTGTATCCACCAGATCATTTTGAATGATTCAATTTATAAGATTTTTTATCAGTTCATCCTCTATTTCTTCAACTTATTCAACAAGATGTTATTTAGTACAAATAATTCACTTGATAATACTTAAAATAAATTTTACCATTTATTTGGGAAATCTCTTCAAATGTTCTTTGAATTCAAGAAAAATTTCACTAAATAATACATTATCACCATTGATTGGAAAATATTAATTATAAGAAATATAATAAAAATAATTACATCTCGTACCACTCTGACTACCTTCAATTCATGGTGGTTCTCCATTTATATTTGAATTATTCATGAAATTCTATATCCAACTATTATTCTAGTTTTTTGAGTATTTTAAGAAATATCCATCTATGTTAACTAAAAAAATTCCTTAACATTGAAATTTATAAAAGCTATTAAAATTTAATTAGGGAAAAATTAAATATTTAGAGGTAACCTCATTTCATACCAAGTATAGAGTCCAAGGACCAGTTAGGATCCACAGTGATAGGAGAATCAGTGGTAACCTTGTTTTAAATTTTATCAGTTAATATTAGCTTTTGAACATTGTTTTGGTTCTTGATACCCTCAATATAAATTCTCAGTATTACCTTGAATAAAATTGTAATGATATAGAGAGAATCACATAGTATTAACAAGGTTCTTTTAAACTTCATTCCCAATTCCATGTTGGTTGAACCAACCTATAATGATTCTTTAATATATCTACAATTGAATAAAACAACATAGTGTACACAATTATGCTTCTAAAAAACAAATTATCCAATGTTCCCTCTCTTCCTCAAAAGTCCAGTAGAGACTTCTTCTATTTAATGATACAGAATCAGAATGATTTTATTTATCTGATAGTATTCCTCTAAAATAAATTTGATATACCCTTTATTTTTTACATCCTTGAGATCTTTGGAAATGAATGTCTCGATAGTCCATCTAGATTTAGTGAAATCTAGATTTGCTTCAATCTTTGAATACTCTAGAAGGCAAGTAGATTCTTATTAATAGAATCATGGATTAAAACTCTTAATTTGATACTTTAATGAGTTACCTTCTAAAAACTATCATGAAAAATGGGTGCATGATCTCTCACTATTTTTTCTCAACACTATTCATCATATGCATGAAAATATTTACTCAATATAACAAAAAATATTGTGCATATGATAATATCTCAATTATTACATTATTTAAAATTCTTAATAACTTTATCATTTTAAATCCATCATTTAAATATCTTATAAATTGAACATTTTTTTTTCATGTATGAATACCCACTATCTATTGGGTATAATATTTCTAATAATATATAAAAGAACATAATGGTATTTTGTATCTACATGCCCTACATTTCAAATACCTAAGGACTTCTAATTCTAATAAACTTGTACACAACATATAGTATATTTTTTAATTCTCCATAAAGAAAAATCCATTGCTACTCAAAAAGAATTCATGCATAACACCTTCATTATCTTAAACACCATTGGAATTTAATCATACAAAATCATCTATATTCACATTATATAAAAAAATTTCTTTCATTAATCACATTGTGACACTCATTATCATCATTAGTACGCATGCGTATGAATATCAAATACACTAATTTCTCAAATGTGGATACTTCATTCTAGAATACATCAATGATTGGTCTCATTATTCATTACATTAATATATGAATTTACATTTTTCACATCCTATTATTTATTCAGTTGAATCATGACATAGGATCCTTATATTCATGAATTACAAATGCATAAATATTATATGAAATGAGTTCTTTGAATTTCCTTGTTCTCAGGAGGTCATTATAAAATTATAAAATGTTGAAGCACCCTTAAGTTTTATCAAGTCTATAAATAAATGGTTTACATAGCTATTAATTGGTATATCACCCAAAAATAACAAAACCCTCACAAGGGAGAAGAAAAATACGACATTCACCTTGGATCAGACAGCACAGATCTACTGGATCAGATAGACAATGTGTACCTTCTTTAACACAAGTGAATAGTATATGTGGGACCCCATCCCACATTGATCTCATTATATATCTATTTCTTCTTTATTTCCCTATCTATTACATGGACTACTCAAGTTTGAATTGGGGTTCATCATAGACAAAAGTTCCCACACTCACACTCACCAAGTCGCGCCACAACTATGCGGTCCAACCAATGACCACCATGTTCTCTATGTGTTCCATACACACACCATGTTCGTGCTTATATAGGAACAATGCATACACCCACATTCTTCTTCCTATGAAATGGATGGATAGTTTTTGACTATTCCAACCAAATTGTGTCTACAGTTCCCATTAGCGAGCCAGGTGGTTGGATCCTTTTTTAATAAATTCCAACGTAATGATCCAAAAATAATTCCATGTCATATTTCATATAAGTATCACCAAAAAATTTAATTCTGCTCAAATAATTTCTTTAAAACATTTTTCATGCTTAAATAATAAAAATTTTACTCTTTAATGGACATCTTTAATTCCTTATGGAAATAACATTATTTCTACATGAAAACCATAAAATCCTAACCAAAATATATATTTTCATGGTCTTAATCAACATGTTTTTAACTTTTTTCACTTCATTAAATTACATTTTAAAAATTATTTATTATTTAAGATATATTCATGAAATCATCAAATTTTAAAACAAGGATAATTTTCCATGCATGACATCTAATTCCATAAAATTAATCAATTACAATTCTCCATGCAACACCACTTCATCTTTAACTCACCAATAACAAATTCATGAATAATTTACAACAAAAATACATGGGATTAAAATGGATTCTACTCAAAATATCTAGTAACTACAAGTTAATGGAGTCTGAATGTTACTCCAACCTAAACCCCTTTAAATAAATTTTCAGCACCAAGTCCAGGTTATGTGAATGGGAATAAGAGTCCCCTCCACTTGAATACCAATGAAATTTTATTTTATTAAAATAATAGTTAGGGTTGTTAGATTATAAAAAATAGGTGGATGTTAACAAAAAACTAGTAAATCATAAAACTACACATTAAATTATTTTATCAAGGAAGTACTTATAATCTCCTCATAATTTTATATAGAAATGGAAAACCACACACCTTTGACCATATCAATGTAATTAATACAAGAGAAGTATAATATTCACACTAATGTGAATCTCATGAATGGTATATATACATCAACATTATAATATTACATGAATGAAAATTAGATATGATAGAAACCCCACATCCTAAGTCACTTAATAAAGAGTCATGTATAGAATAAGTATATCTCCACCGAAAACATGTTGACAACTCAATGGATGTAAAATATTTAATTATATCTTCCATGTATTGTGAGATACTAAATAAATACAAGGATGGGGATTCTTATAGAATAATATATCACCTTCATGATCTATTTCTGGAGAAGGTGAGTGTAATATTTATATTTACAAGTTAGGAATTCAAAAATATAATTCATTCTATCATTTGTATCCAAATATAGGAAACATGTAGATTTTGGAAGGTTTCTAAATGAAGGATGAATCTATATAATACTAATGCGATGATGTTGGATACTCTATATATTGGATACAACCACCTAATATTTTCAACATGGATGGTTTTAGTTTTAAATAATTTATATTTTGTTTCTAGTTTTACTAATAACATAATACTTATTCCTTTTGCCGACATGGATGGATTTATTTTCAGTGTTTTGGAAGTAAGAGTTGATACTTTTATAAAGATAGGATATGTTATAGTATGACATATTTAAATGATGGTGGTTATGAATTAAATTATAAAAACAAAATATTTTTAATTTATAATGAATAAAATTCACTCTAAATATTTCATTCCAAGTTGTTGGATCACCACTTTGGTCATTTAAATGAGAAGCATATGACATAACACTATCAATATTATTACTAATATTTTTAGAACATAATACTTATGAAATATTTCTTGCTTGTTTAAAATTAAATATGATCAAACAACCATTTGGTGGTTAAGGTGAAAGGGACATAGTACTAAAATCTAAAATTTAAATTTTTCATTACCTTAAAATAAGAAAAAAACTAGTATCATACTCCACTCCTGAAGCTCTAAAATAGTGGATTTTCAAAGAATCACCCCGTATAATAATTTTACAATCATCTAATAGATACCCCAACCCAGTGTATAAAACGACGCATTTAGCTCCCTCCCATTATTGGAAAGAGCACCAGCCACACCATTCCCTTCTATCTATGTATGTGTGACCAACAAATCTTTATTAAAAAGAATTTTATATTTTCAAATAAGTTGAACAAGTTACCATGGATAACTGACCTTACCTTCAATAAAAATCAACCCAATTGGATAATTCATATTCAACTTCAATGATTGTAATTTCATATAACCAGCATAGTATGAGACAAAATATCAATGCTCAGACCTTGCTTTCAATGGAATTTCATTCCCCATAGATTGAATTGAAACCCAACATCACTGAGTTGTCTTTCTCATACACTAGACCACCTAATTGCATCACCCCTACCATAAAATATCCATCCACATTTAATTTGAGCCTCATATTAGGAGCCATCCATTATATCCATCAGCACTAATTAATTTGTCTACCCTCAATAAGGGAGTGGTGTCTCAAAAGTTGGCATCGTAAGGAAGATGATCTTGTTCCTCCAAGGATTAGAGTACCCTTCTCCACCAGTAGCAGCTTAAAATGGAAATTAAATAAAATAAGGGATACCTACTTACCATCTCTCTATTTTTTTATAGCATACCAGATAGACCAAAACACTTCTAAAATAATCGATACTCTGACCTTTTTCTCCTCCCCTAGAACCCCATCCTCATTGATGAAATTTATTGTAGTCTCCAACACTAAATATCTTCACAATTGAATGTTCATTATATTCCCCCATAAAAATCATTAGTCCCTTCTCCTAGTTTCCCTTGAAATCATGTTCCAAAAAGGTTCTTTTTGTGGAAGAGAACCATAATGACATCTAGAATTCATCCCCACTACTTTAATTTTCACATTTTCATTTGTTGGGAGATATCCATTCCTAAATTTCCAAACAAGGGAATTAATATTTCTTCAAACCAACTTACAAAAAATCCTTGTTTTCCAATTTTTAACCCCATTCCTTACATTCATCGAGTCCCATTAATTCAATATACTGAAATTCATTGATGGTGAACAAGTAAGAACATACATGTTTGGTTCATCCCCTAAGAATATGTTCCTGAAGAATTCCTTTTGTCCCCCATCTAAAATAGTGTTAATGAAATCAAGGAATATGTTAGCCTCCTGGAATGTGAGGTTCATGGCTGGGAATCGAAGGAAAAATAGATCTTACCATGCCCATCATGCCTTCCAAAAATTAACATCACCACTCTCGATCACCCATCTATCTTTTTCCTTATAATCTTCAATGTTTTTAACCATGTAACAAGCTAAGATAGAGATACCCCAAGGACTTCATCTCTATTCCTCTCATTCTTTGGTATATTTTTCTCTCATAAAGTTTTCCTATAATATATTCCTTTAAATTAATTCTTAGTAAAACTATTCTTGCATGATGTTCATTATTTTTAATACACTATGCATATTAATGCCTCCTTCATCCATTGTTAAGAAAGGAGATACCATGATAATCAATGGAATTTTCCAACACAATTCGCATCACACAAAAATCCGTTCATAATTATCTATAGCTTGTTGATTATTCCTTTTGGATCATTAATGATATATATTATATATGTGGGAACTGAGGAATGGACATTGTTAATTTATTTGATCGTTGCTCGGAATTTGAGAAATCTATTTTTTCAATTATAAATCCAACATGTGATCCTCTTTATGATTCCATAAAAAATAACTTTTGACCCTTCCATTTGATATCAAATAACCAATATATTCTATTGGAAATTGTAATCTTTGCATGTTGATTTTTTCTTGAATTGTGTTATGATAGAAATATAGACACAAATTTTAATTTGGTTAACACATTTACCACTCAAAATTCTATAGGATGTCATGATTATTTTTAACACTTGGACTGATTTTTTATTTAGATTGAAAATGAATAAAATTTCATTAGAAAATAAAATATTAGATATCATTCCACTACATAACATAATTTTAAAAGGCATGATCTGGACTTCCCCCAAAAATATTTTAATTTTTCTGGTAAGTGCTTCATGTGACAAGATAGATAGGCTTGGGGATGAAGGTTCTACTTTCTTTACACCATGAAAGGATTTAAGGAAAAAAAAATTTATTTCCATAAGAGGGATGGTGAGAAACGAGGATGCATAACACCTAAAAAAAGATCACATAATAATTCTTGAAATTCAAAATTTCATATGACTCTAATAATGAGACTCCATTCCAATTGGTCATAGACTTTTTCCATGTCCACCTTTATATGACATTAGATCCAACTATCTTTTTATTTAAATCCTCCAAATACTTATTTATGATACCAGTGGCCCCTTCAATACTCCACACTTACATGAAACGATGTCTCTTCTGATAATAGTCTTTGGAAGACACCCCAAATTCTCCAATTTATCATACTACCCATGATATTATAAGAAATATTGCGTAAACATATGGGTTTATAATGGTTAATGGTAATAGGATCATTCCCCTTAGGAATCATAATCGCCCTAGATGAAAATATTTCTCTTATCAATGCTCCGTATCTAAAAAACCTTCACTGTTTATTTTACCATGGGCTTAACAATGTCCCATGCTAAAATATAAAATATTTTGCAAAATCCTCTGGACTAGGACCACATTCCAGATTCATTTTGAACATGGTATCTTTTTTTAATGGATGAGTCATAACTTATTGGACATCGTATGGTCGATGATAAAACACAAAATCTTCCATTATCCTTTTAGGGATATTAATTACACAAAAAAACATTCATACTAAACTTAGTACAAATAAAAGTGACAAATAGTATTCCATTTGAGTTATAAAGTGTAAAGAAACATGTTCTATCAAATATTCATTCATGGATCTATGATAAATTTGTTAAGACCATATCAAGAAATTATTTATAAAACAGACACACAATTTGTATCTTTACTATGAATCCTATAAAAATAAGGAGATATTTTCATTCAAACCCTTCAAAAAATAAATTAACCATCATAATACATATAGTGTTTCTTGAGAGGATACACATCTTAAATAAGGATAGTGGGATTAAGATTTACATTGATGAATTTGATTCTCAAGATATGAAAGAGTTGGTAAAGTAAGTGATTCAATAGGTCATGTGGAAGAACTGGTTTCTAAAACACACATACTGCGTAGAAGCACTATAGATGTAAGAAAACCATAAAGATATAGTTTTCTAGTCACCAATGATATTAAATTATTACGACTTATAAATAATGAACCAATCTCCCATAAAGAGGTAGTGGATAGATCATAATATGTTAGATAGAAGGAATATATGAATTTTGAGTTTGATATATATATATTAGAAAAATGTCATAGTTTTGATCAATCCTTTAGTTTATATAAATATTTTTGGGTTTAAATGGTTATTTCAAAGGAAATCTAGACATAAAATGTAAATTAAATACCAAATAATCATTCGCTATTTCTTATGTGTTTAAATATTGTCAAGGAATTGACTATGATGAAACATTTTCTCTATTTTCTATGTTTAAATACATCAAAATTATATGTTCTATAACTTCTTTACATGACTATGATATTTGAAATATGCATTCCCAAACTTTTTTCCATAATTATAATCTTATATAATTTATTTATATAGAAGAACCAGAAGGGTTAACACTCCAAGTAATGTATAAATGGTATACAATTTTCATAGATCCATTTATGAATTAATGTAAGAATATTGGTTATAGAAAATTTAGTTCAATGAATCTATCAAATAATTAGGTTTCATTAAAGGAAAATGGGATCCATGGTTTTATACTAGGTTTAGTAGGAGTACAGTCATTTTCATAATAATATATATATAAAAAATATTACAAATTTAAAAATAAGATATTAAGCCTCTAAAATTTCAATTCATAGTTGAAAATGTTCTTATCAATGAAGGACATTGGTGAAATAGCCATGATTCGTGGGATCAAGGTCATGCATGATAGATAAAATAGGATTATATGACAAATTCAATGTACATACATTGACAATATATTTATTAGGTTCAGTATGGAATAATCTAATAAGGGACTGGTTCTAGTGTCATGTAGTATAAATATTTCCCAAAATATGTATCCTCAGAAACATTAGGGAAGAGATAGAATTAGTAATATCTCATAGGCTTATAGGATATGATCTATCATGTGTGTCATGTTATATTATATGTTTATATTTTTTATTCTTTGAGTATTGTAGGAAGATATCAAGATGGTCTAAGTGAATAGTATTGGACTATGGTTAAGGTCATACTTAAGGATTGGAGGTGAACTGAGGATATGTACCCAGTTCATGGATGTGATAAAGATATAGTCATCATGGTTTATACATATTCTATATTTTCGAGATAATAAAATGGAAAAAATTATAATGAGGATATATCTTTTGTCAAAATATAGAATTTGTGACCTAGAAGGGTTCAAATAATCCCAATGTTTCTGATTCCATAGTGGAGTGTGAGTACATTTTGTATTCTATTGTAACCATGAAAGTGGTTTAGATTCACATATTTGTCCTAGAGCTTGATATGGTGCATATAGTCATGAACCTATCATATATTACTATGATAACACTATAATGGTGGATCATTCCAAAGAGCCAAGGTCACATCAAATAATAATTAATATACTTAAAATGTTTCAACTCTTAAGGTATTTTCATAAATTATGTAAGGTTTGAGTGATAATAGTACACACTGAAAAATAATTTTAGGCCCCTTGGATAAGGCCCTATCTCAGCAAAGGAATTAATATTACATAAGAGCTAGTGGTCTGATGTTTTTTAACAGTAGGATCTATTATAAGTTTAAGGCTTTTGGAGTTAGTCCCATAGAACGAACTTCTATGCACATGATGATTACATGTACTCATTTTCATGAATAATAATAATGTTTCCTATCATATCATTATTGTTCCTCTACATGACATAATAAGAAATAATTTCCTAAGAATATATTTCACACTAAATGGTTATAACATTTAATCCCTATAATGAGAACATGGAGGTTTTAAAAGATAATATTCATGAATATACATGTTTTATAGATGGATTATATCCTTGTATGGGGGGAAATGTTATAGTATATTAGTGGTAGAGACTCATAAGACATTAAGGCACCTTCTTAGGGTGTACACCCTTGATAATTTCTAGATCATGATATTATGAAAATGAGATCTGACAATAAGAAATATATATTTTTATTTACCATCATAAGTTCCTATATATGGATGTTTGTATTGATCAATAAACATTAATATTATTTTTAATTAATATCACAAGTCGCATACCATTATGTACTAATGAAACCCATGATGACATGTGACTTAATAGAATTATGATAAGTTTGGTGTTTCATGAGTGATATTGCATTAACGGATAATGTGAGAAAGTATACAACCCATCTTTCCCTTGACAGAATTTGATATCTCAAACATTTTTTTGAGAATTTATTTACCCGAATAAATTATTTTCTATGGTTTTTTGGGGGAATGTTCATTTCTATAAATTCAATGATAGATACATCTATCACATTGGTTGATAACAACAGTATTTAACCTTCTTGAAAAATGATATCATTATATAGGGATTTATTTACTTAGTGAGAATTCATAGAACGTTTAACATCATTATGGAATTAACTACATTAACTATGACTTCCTTGGTGTTTTTCTAGATTATAACATTGGAATTTTTGGGTTTAAACCTAAGACCATTGAGAAAAGGTCCTATAGGGTCACAAAGTATGTGTATCAAAAATATCAGTTAAATTATATTAATAATTTAAAAATGAAACCATAAAATATATTAATGTTTTTTAAGTATTTACTCAATTTTGGATGATCACCAAGATTTAATCATTAATTATTCAAAAGAATAAGTTTCTTAAATAATAATAAAAATAAATATCAATGTGAAAGGTTTTTCAAATAGAATATTTATTATATCATTTGATGAATAGTAATGTTATATTTATCTGTTAAATTAATAGTCATTATTAAAGGTTCGATAATGTCAGGGAGGATAAGTAGACTAGGTTTAGTTGAATGATTTTATATAATGAAACTGATATTTATTTATAGTTAGGTGATTCACATGTTGATCTAATTATAATTATACAATTTTTAAGACATGGGGTTTTCTATGAGTTAAGTAATTATTTGAGAGTATTATATGAATATAGGAAACCCTAAACATTCCTTAATATATATCTAATTATATATCACTTTGAAATTGATTTTTTTCATAATAGATAGAGAGAATATATCTCAAAATGTAGATAGAGTTCAAGATATCTATAGTTTTCTCTCCCCATCCTCTCTCAAGCCATCAAGAGAACTCCCAGAACCCATTTTCCTTGAATAGAATTCTATTGTAATAGACCATGAACAATGAATGTGAATTGGATTGACCATGCTATCATGCAGTGATTCTACGATGAAATTTAGTTGTTTTCATTCATTTATGTATCACCGCTAGAGGGATTCTACCATTGGATCCAGAAACAAAATGATTGTACAATTAGATTGAGAAAATATTTTCATCATTAGAGAAATAATTACTAGTTCATGTAATTATAGATATATTTTTAAACTAATTATAGATGCATTTATATATTAATTTTAAATAACATGTGATGATCCTTTTATTCATGTTTTACATTTATTTCTATTAATCCATGAATTAATTACATTTTTCACTTAGTTTTTATGATTTACATATTACATTATTCAATGATTATGAAAAAAATATCCATGTTAGTCATTCCTAGTAAATTCTTTCATAGATCCTTCAGCCTTAAAATATAGGAAAATTGAAAACTAAGCGTGAAGATTCCATGTTTGCAAGGACTATTTTAAACTTTGGTATCATATTCTCCCCACATTCATTCATCTTTTATTTATCAACTATAATAAAAAAATTATACCGATTATTTTAGCCATAGTATCCATATCTCAAAACTATAATATGTTTCATGTCAGTTAATTTTAAAACTATTATTAATTAATGTATTATAATTATTATTTTTTCTGTAAAATATATCCTTAATTCCAAATCCTTAACTCATTTATCACATTTTACACACACAAAATTCTACTCTTGCATACAAAATATCTTTTTTCTCTCAAAATATACGTCATAAATGTAACCCATATTATTATATAAAAACATATATCCATGGTGATGCCGATAATGTTATGGGGTGTGGAGTTGAGGAATAGATAAGATCTGATAAAAGGTTCTCTGTATGGTAATCACATTCTTTGATGGCCATGGTTAGATAATTTTTATGAGTTTACTTTAGGTTTACATGTAACTCAAGAATGCTTGTTAACCAGGGCACTGGACTTTTTTTGTTTATATATCTTATATTATTTTAGTCCCCATGTCTAGAATATTAAAAATTTGGATAATGATATTATATTATATTAGATATAATAAATTACTTATTAATGTATATCATATAAAACTAGTTTTTTATTCAAGAAATCCATTAAAATTGTGAAAAATTATTCTCAAAATCTATAAATGAGTAGACACCAAATTTCAAATATCAATATTATGAATTTCAGGAAAATATATTGAAAATATATATATATATATATATTAATGTCATCGTTTGAAAAAGTTTACCTAGATATTAATTTCATATATAAGATAATAACCACTTCATCTATAAAATTAATTATGGAAAAAAATCAAGAATTTATGAAAGATATAAAGATCTATAGTAATAATAAAGTAATAACCCAATAAAAATGATTGTAATGATATCATAGATTAATAAGACAATGTGATACACCAATAAATTCTTTCATGTAGTAATCAAAATGAATATTACATTACATTAAATGAATTAAAAATCTTGGGAAGATCACAAAAAACTAATAAAGATGAATATTAAAAACTACTATAAAATAATTCATTCAAAAAGGAAACATAAAAATTAATTTACATTTCAATGAAGTATATACATCTATTACTATTGGAACTTTAAATTCTAATGAAGACATAAAATTTCTTCATGAAGAACGTTTTTCTATGGAACTTTTTAAGAATAATAATGAAACTCATAAGATAGTTATTGAAGAAACATTAGAAAAACAATAAAACATAAATAATGTTTCAATTTTAAAAATTCCTTTTTCATTAACAATTTATTTTATATTTATTAAAATTTAGAACATTAAAACTAATTTTATTATGGATTTTCCATTATAATTGGAGTAAAAAATTGAAGATAATGCATCTTTTTATAGTTATATATTATGAAAAATGATTATATTTAAAATATCATTCATCTCATAATGAAAAATATTTTCCCTATAAAATACATAAAATAGAATGAAATAGATAAAAAGAAAAGGTAAATTATATATTTAAAAGATTAATTTAAATTAAAAAATATATAAGGGTGGTTAATTAATCATTTAAATAAAAAAATCATTTAATACCACTACATTAATAATAAGCATATGTGGACCATCGAAATTCATATTGTGATATAAAAAAACATGAACTAACATTAGAATAAGAAAATAGTCTTTTAAAAAAACTAAAAAACTTCTCAATATAGATGAAAAAATATTTCATGGAGCATTATAAATATGAAATCAGATATATTATTAGAAGAAATTAACAAGAATAAGTTAATCGCCATTTAGATATGTTACTTTTATTTCAATGAAAATTAGTATTGGAAATTGGATAATATGATTATTAATAGAATATTGACCTTGAAATCAAACCCTATAATGTATTCAATATCCTATAACAAATAAATACATATTTTAAACATTCTTAACCAGTGTAAAATATTTTTAAATTTTGATATAACATGTAGAACTATTAATGTAAATATTTATGAACTGAATATGTATAAGCTAACATTCATGATCACTTTTGGATAACATGATTTAAATTCTATACCATTAAAATTAAACAAAAAATACCCCATCATAAACCAATAAAATATTGAATGGAATTTTTTATCATATTTCATCTTTATAAATTATTTTTTATGGTGTTGTTAAAATTAACTCTTAAAAATTAATGAAAATTTAAAATAGATAAAAATTTTCTATAAATAACAAAACACAATGTATTTTCATAATCAGCAATATTAATGAATTTAGTCTGATCTATAATTAGGTGTTTGATGTTAACATATAGAATGGAATAATAATTTTAATTAGTATTTCTATTAAGTTTGTAGATGAATTTTATAATGATATAAAATGTTTAAATATTTAAAATATTCCTAGGAACTATAAGTTATGTTAAAAAATTTACAAGAATTAAATTAGTCTATGAAAACCATTATATGATAGATTAAAAAACCATGGATGCAAAAACACACTATAGTCCTTTATAAAGTAAAAAATAATTATTAAATAATTATTATTTAAAAATATATGATCCAAGAGATATAAAAATTATTTTAACGAATGTCTATA
Source organism: Viscum album (assembly GCA_963277665.1). Lineage (NCBI taxonomy): Eukaryota > Viridiplantae > Streptophyta > Magnoliopsida > Santalales > Viscaceae > Viscum > Viscum album. Next base: position 1,694,331,129 of record OY728140.1, on the reverse strand, counting down.
AAATTATTTATAGATAAATATATAAAACATTTAATGGAAAATAATAATTATTAAAATTGATTATCGAGAGATGGAGGGATGATGAAATGGAATATTAAACATTTAAAAAATAAATATTTGTTTTAATTATTTACATTATAAAATTTCATTGTGATCATTTTAACCAATAATTTTTTTTAGATTGTATTGCAAAGAAATAACTAATATGATAAAAAAGATGTTTAAAACTTTTTTTCAAAACAAATATTTATAATATCGTAGGATACGTTATCCTCCATTAATTTAAACATAAATTATATAAAAGGATAATCTAATTAAATTATTGATTTTTTTACTCATTCATTCTAATTAGGAAATAAAGATAAATATTAATACATCAACATTATTACACTATCAAACCCACCTTATATATCCCAAAAAAGCATTAAAACTATGGTTTTATATGCCATGTATCTAATTCATGGATCAGATAAATCATCTAATCAACAAAATGAACAATCTAAAAACCATCCCATGTAATGGTGAATGAATCTTAATATTAATTTCAAATGCATCAATACATCATTAAACCCTTTCATGATTTGTTAATTTCATTATTTAGAGTTTTTATTCAATATCAATCTCAAAAGACATTAAAGACACCAAATCAACTGAATTTTATAAAACCAAAATCAAATAGTCATATAATGTGTTAATTTAGTAACTTTTAACCATCAAATAAAAAATAATATATATTAAAAAATTAAAATTTTATGGATTATGTTTTATAAGGGATAGACCTATCCTTTTTATGGTATCCGTAAAAAATACATATATATTATGATATCATTCTGGGGGAAATGAATTAAATTTTTGTGAGGAATATATTGAAACAACAGTCACAAAGTTTTGTATCTTATAAATCCATATAAATCCATAAATTAATAAAATTACATTATTTTTTGGGATCCCTTGCTAATATGGAAGTTCAATTCCCCATTTTATTCATAAGGGTTTGTTTATTGAAAATATCGTCAAGCCCAGTATCAAAAATTCCATTATCAAAATAACATAAATTGAATACATTTCATTAGTTAGAATAAAAGTTCATCCAAAATTGATATTATGGTTTAATAAATGTTTATAATATTTTTTACATTGAAAACAAATGTTTCCACATATTATTATTTTACAGTCTCATTTTTTCAATAAATTTTCCATCATAAAGGATATAATCTATTACACTCAATAATATTTTTCTATTTCTTAATGTTTAAACATTTGTGGATAATATAGAAGGAATACATTATAGAACGAACACCATGTGGGTATTTATTTAGGGGTTACTAATTTAAATCCAATTTGTTAGAATAATTTTCAATAAAAAATACATCTTTATTTAATATGGCACAAAAATCAACTAATATTATTATAAACCATTATATATCAAAAACTAATTATCATCATAGATGAAAAAAATATCATATATCATTTTAAAATTTATTAAAACATCATTAAATAACTTGTTAAATAATAATATTGTAGAAAGGAATCAATGTTCCTACTCCAGTTAATCTATGGAAAACAATTATCATAAAAAATAATGATTTCTATTTTGAAATGATACTTAAGTAATTAAGATAATTTCTCTCCATGAATATTTTTAGTGACATGTTGTATTTATGGATGACCCAACTCATCAAATAAATGTAGCACCTTGGCTGCAATTATACTATTACTTTTTAAAAGAAAAAATACCACAATACATATAGTTCTATTCATGAATTTTACAAAAAAATTCTGAAATTTTATAAAAAAAATTATTAAATTAATTTCCTTTATAATTGTTATATAAAAACTAACTTTGGGTGATTTTTTAAAATTTTCTAAAATGATTTATTTTCTGAAAATAGTGAAAAGTACCGATTTTTCCAATGTTTTCATTATTTTGATTAAATAATGTAATTTAAATGAAATAAATTTTATCTAATAGTAACATATGAACCATTTTATTTATAATAATCTATTTGGAATTGACAATTTTCATTTTTTTATATATGTTAATTTAAATGATAAAAACACTTTAAGAACTGTTTTCTTTCCATTTTATATATTTATATTAAAATAAATTTCTTAAAAATCTTGAAAATGAATGATGAAAAATGGATAATTTATTTTTAATTAGGATTTTCATATTTGGTAAATTTGTTTCATTTATTTTTTATCCATTATAAATAGTAACAATGGAAAAATTTATCACATTTATAATGGATAAATCATGAAATTAAGGTTGAAAATAATTTCATAAGTAATTAAAAATAAACTCAACACGAGCCTTTATATCATTTTATGGGTTTAATTCTTCCATATACATACCAAAGTCAAATATATAGATTTATTATTCCATTTTACCTTAGTAATGAGATTTATATTATTTTATGTAAAAAAATCCAAAATGTCCCTCTACTACTTTAAATTTCCTTTGTATGTTTACAAAATAATAAATATATGTTATGAATAAATCTAAAATTTTATTTTAAATAAAATTTATTTATTTTTATCAGGTTGATTTATTTTATATACAGTGATTTAATAGTTTTCTAAAATTCTTACACAATGTCAAAACTGTATATATTCAATTAATAGAAAAATAAAATGAAAGATTTTAAAAACATGAAAAGTAATAGAATTTGAATGAATTTTTGTGTATAGAAATTTTTATAGATAATTATAACACATTGTATATTTTTTGAAGGTTTATATTTTAAATCCTTTAGATTAAGGTTGTATTCAAAGTCTAATTAAATTAATGGTTCTAAAAATAAAATTTATGATATTTTATAATAAATAATATTTTATTAAATGATTGAGATTTCATAAAAATATTATATTAATCAAAATTAATTAGATTTGGTTTAAAATATAAACCATTGTCTATTTTCGGTTATATTTCCCTTTTATGGTGACATTCATGACCCCTAAAAGGTAGAATATTTTTATATTGTTGTAGTTATCAAAAAGGTTAGATAGAGGGTTGAAACGTAACTAATAACGGTGGAAAAAAAACCAAAACACTTCAAAACAAATTGTTTCAAGAGGATATTTTGAATCATGATTATATTATAAAAAATTTATATCTATTTGGAGACATTTTTTTAATGAAAATACCCTTTTATTAATTTAATACTTTAAGTAATTCCAAAAGTGCCCCTCCACCCCAACTTATAAAAGGACACCACTATTATATTTTCATTAAAACAGATTGAGGAATCTATATAAACCATAAAATTCCCATTTTCTTCCCAAAATCCTTATCCAAGTTAATTAAGTGATGTAATTTCCAAAATACATACCCCAGGTTCCTTAATAAGATAACTAAAGGAAGTTTACTGAGGATGAGGTAATTGACTATACTAGAACTTTCAAATTTCATTCTTCTTATAAATTTTATAAATCTATTTTAACCATTCTAAAATAATTATTTTAGTACCATAAATAATAATATATGTTACAATTTTTAAGGTAAAACCATTTTCTACCACTTTTCCATCATATAAAAAGTAACAACAACCTTTTTGAGTACGTACAGCTTACAATCTCCACAGAGCGGTGTAATTTTTTCATCACCATTTTACATGAATGATTATAATTATGTAACTAATGAATATATATAATATAAATATATTTATATAAATTTAATATCATATCTAATTTATTAGTTTCCATTATGTTAGAAAACTATATTATTGCTCGTTCTTTAGTGTAGAAAATCACCTCCATGAAGTGATGTGATTAGTCTTACATTTCCTCTTTAAATAGATGGTATTAATGATAGATTTATTGAATATATATTTTATTTATATCATGATTAATATTCTTGAGATGATGGAACCCTAATCAATGTATAAGTAAATTAACTTCCATGAAAAAACATGCATGATAAAATAAAGCAGTTAACACATGAAACAAAGATAATAATGAATGGAAGTTAATGAGTTGGAAATAAGTTGTTATAAGAGGATAATATATGATATAATAAATATTAATATTTTTCTATTATAAATTAATAACATTTTACAACCATTATTCGAGATTTTAAATCATGATCAACTAAGGGGATAATTGAGGTATGGGATTTCATCTCAAATTTCAATCCATTGAGATATATTTACTACTATGAATCTATTTACTTTTATAATGGTTTCTATACTAACCCATTAATGTGTTTAAAGGTAATATATATTTTATAATTAGGGTTAAATTATCAGTTCAGGTAACTCATTCAATTGGTTACAACTTCAATGATAAAAAAGATATATGGATTTATGTTACAATCTCATTCTTTTGGATTGCTCTAATTTTTGTCGAAGGAATACTATGATCTATCATTCATAAACACCATATTATTTCTAATAATATAAATATTTAAGTAGTTAACATGTTTTATTCTAAAATTTTCACTCTTTTTATCTCTAATAATTCAAAGAAATAATAAAAATAAAATCTGATCTTGTTATCTTTTACATCGGGTACATTTTTCTTTCTTGCCCACATTTTTCAAAATTGTTTTACTAAAGTACCATTATTTTACCCAAAGAAAAATTCAATTTATCCCTAAAATTTTAAATTTTCTGAAATAAATCCATCAACGTTTTTATAAAAGTTTTGTTTGAGACTTTCTTTAAAAAAAGCCCCAAGTAATTACGGTGTTAATTAAATTTTCAATCGTCATAATAATTTTATGTTATTTAGATTCTTCTATATGTTTTCAATTTTTATACAAGTAAAAGTATTTAATGAAAATTTACATTCATTTTTCGATTGATTTTTCTCTATAATTTTCTTATATTCTCTAAAAAATAAATTTATTAGAAAACATATATTTACAATGGATCAATCTATTATTAATTTTGTGTCCATTAACTTTATCTTCAAATATTCACTTTCTTATGATAATATTTTATTGAAATAAAATTTTTATTCAATATAAATATTCCTTGTATCATGGATATTATTATTTCCTAAACAATATTTAATTTATATTTATATATGGTTTTGTACTTCAATATTTATTTTATTGGTTGAGGAAAAATTGATATTACGTATTCTTTATTAAATATGAATATTTGTTAATAAGGCATATTATTTATGAATTAAATTAAAAATTCAATAAATGAGGAATGTATTGGATAATAAAATATGGTTGTTCCCATATTTTTATATCCAATTTATACATTGATAATATTCATGCGAAAAACCAATTGGTTAAGCTTTTTAAATGAGTTTTTTAGGAAATTCATACACATAGTTTAAATTTTTTAGAGAAAGTACTTGGTGGTAAATATTTCATGATGACTGAGATCATGAAATCCATCATTATGAATTTTATTCATTTATAATTTATGTATCATTATCCATGATATTATATCATTTTATATTATCTAAGAATTCGTTTTGTACTCAAGTGACTGATTAAATGGCATGCGTTCTCAATTATTTACCTTTCCAATTTGATTATGCCTTATTTAATAATAATACTATCCATTATATTTAACCCTTACTAATAATTTTTTCTCACCCTTATTCTATTTCCAATCACCATGATATTAAGAATAATTTTTTTAATGAGTTTCATGGATACTGAAAATTTTCATTAATTATGTTTAATATTTTTATTTTATAATGTAAAAAGTGATAATCATATATATATCTAGTTATTAAAATTACTAAATATATAGATACTTCAATTTGATATCCATTTTATCTTATGAAAATGTAATAAACTATACATCACCTCTAGGATACTGTAGTTGGGTTTTTAGAGTTTGTATCATATGGTATTTAGTATAAACCATGTGAACTAGATTTTAAAAGAATGTAGATAACAAGAGAATGATGAAAATACATTATAGTATTTTAAAACATTTAATATTGGAGAAATTATTATTTTATATCTCATTTTTTATTTTGATTATAATCTAACACTATGTGTGCAATTATTTAGTGATAAAACCTAATGGAAGAAAATGTATCAACACTCGTTGTTTATAGTAGTTGGGCACTATATTAAGTCTCTCAAAAATATAATTATGGACTTGTGAAATAATTAAAGGAAAAAGGTTATACTAGAAATGTATTACCTTCAAGGATTTTCCTATAAGTCATGGTCATTGATCCTGAATACTAGGGATTAAGAAGAAATATAACATACCATTATTTGATAAGTATTTCCTTTCTTATAAATTAATAAAATTGATTAGAATGTTCCCAAACATAAAGAAAAAATAATAAAAAAGTGTTACAGAGTATAAGGATGCCTTTAAATGACTATCTATGTATTCTATAGATTACATACATAATCAAAAGATCAAGAGTGACCATTTCTTTAAAGTAATTAAACCAAACTCTGATGGGAAATAGTTTTTTAATATTTTTTCATGTGATGGTATAGTATTATATGCCATAAAATAGATATGTAATTTTATAAATCTGAAATATTTGAGGGAAATAAAGAGAACAGGAGATCATTTGAGCTCCATGAAAAAGGTAAAACATCAATGAAATAAGATAATTATGCAATATTCATCATGTGAAAATAGTGGAAATAAAAATAATGGAATATTTTTTAAGGGAATAAAAGTTTATTATAATTGAGAAGAGATGGATCACATTGATAATGAATATAAGGGGATTAAAGAAATAAAAAATTCTAGTGTATCAATAATAGAGAAATAGGGAATTATTCAAACTAATGTCCCGGGAATCAAGGGAACCTACCCATTGAGAGATCAAGGGAATAAAGACAAGATTTTTAAATAACTACATATGAGGTTGGTGTTTTGAAATCTGAGGTGGAAGATACCTCACTCATAATCTAAAATTTAGCTAATGATTTATTTTATTCTAGATTTTCATAAAATTATATACCTTCTATATTTTAAAATAAAATTTGATGTTTCCCTAGAACCATATGAAGGGAGTCCTTTATCAGAAATCAATGTTGATATCTCACTGAAACAATGATATTCCAATCAGTTCCTATTATAACCCATAAATTTTACCTATTTCTGAACATGATTATTATACCAATGGTTGATTTTGATATAATCTTTTCTATGTATTGGAATTCAAAATATAATGAAAAATGTCTTTCCAAGAGAATGATATTAGGATTTATGATAATGATGCATAATTACATATCCTTTTAGGGGGGACATTGTCACGACCCATCCCTCATAGCCTATTCCATGACTAACCCAATCCCGCATTCCTTAGGCCAGGGGACGGCGACTCGCATCGGAAAGGCATATCCCTAATACGGGAAGGCATTGCCTTTTTAACCTGTACAGAAACATAGACTATAATGCAAAAAGTTACAACCATGAAGTAACTGTTATAGTAAAAAGAGTGCTGAAAGTAAATGGGTTGGAATAAAAACTCAACTGTAAGTACAAGTACAACTGAAATGTATAAATACAACTACAAAGTACAAAACATACCATGGTTCATCCACCGAGGATCCTACCTGAAGGGTAGGTAAAGCTCACGAATAGTAGTCCCTGCGTCATGTCATGCCAAATGGTCCACCTCTTAGCACCATCCAGTCCGGGATCCCTCAGCCTCAATCACTGTTGTTCGTTGTCCACACAAGATACAACAAGGTGTGGGTGAAGCATGTATAGGGATGAGTATAACGATAGTCAGTTGGTAGCCTGACACCCCTATAGGTCTCCAAAAGTTTCACAAAGTAAATACCCCAAATCAAGACCACAATCTGAAAGCACGAAGAAATAGACATCAACTCTACTTAGGTATATTCGCATACACATACCTAAATTATCAAGACATACCCATCTCATACATGAGGGAAGAATACCATAATGGTAACACCATGAAGGTAGAAGAACCACACATGTGACACCACGAAAACAACAACACGATGGTAGAATTACCACACAGGTAACACAACAATGATAGAAGTACCGCATAGGTAACACCAAAAAGATAGAAGTTCTACACTAGTAACACCACGAAGATAGAAGTACCACACACGTAACACCATGAAGATAGAATTACCATACAAGTAACACCAAGAAGATATAAATACCACACATGTAACACCATGAAGATAAAAGACTCATCTCACAAAAGGAACAACTTAAATACAAAAGTAAAGATGATTAGTTGAAATCTAGATAATCTTACTCTGTTAAGAAGCACGACTTGTGACCCACACATGATCGTTAGGTAACTAACCCCCATTGACCAACATGGGGTCTGACCCACACAAGATCAGTATGCGCTGAACCACAATGGATCGCTGAGCACTAACCCACATAGGATCTGATAGATACTGCCCCGCAGAGAATAGATAGATACCGACCCACACAGGATCGATGTTCATTCTTACCGTTACAGCCTGCCATAGGATTCCTCACACCTGGTGCACTCGAGTTCCCCAGAATCTGTCCCTGGAGATATCCGTTATACCTCAACTTCCACTAATCTAAACAAAAGAGTAACCCAAAGTACCACCATGTCATATGGGTTCCAACGTGATAGACGGTGCGTCAATCGGATGTCTGGTCTGTGAGTTATAAGGGTTTCAGTTCTGAGGGGCCGGTTGGATTCGGGTTTGATCCAACCCAGCCATACTTCAATTTTCTCTAAACCTCAAGTGGAGTATACAAAAAATAACATCTCGATCCAAAAATCCCTATGCTATAGATGGTTCATAAAATGGCCATCTAGTTCACAAGTTATGGGCCTTTAAGTGGTTCTGGGTCCGTTTGGGCCCGGGTCCAGTTCTACTCGGTCGACCCACCCAGTCTAAGTCTGACCCGGCTGGGCTGGGTTGTGGCGGGCTCAGCCTGCAGGGCCGAGGTCTGGCCCCGCCTGCAAGGGGTGGCTGTTTCGGGTCGGTCTCGAAACGCCCAACGGTTCCGTATCCGATGACGCGTGGACCTACTTTCCAAAGGCAGGCGTTCGCCGGATGGTCTAACCAGCGACGCTTTAGAACTCACATTGTTCTAGAGGATGGGAAGTCAGGCTCATCGCACCCTTTTGGGGGGAATTATTTCCTGTTATGGGACTCTCTTATATATTTAATACATATTCATATGTTCGTGAATCCTTGGTTTATAACCAAGAATAGTATCCACAGATTTCTCCTGGTTGGCAATGGTCAGCTGAACGTAGGGGTTCAGAATCATTTATGCCCGATGTTTACCATCCCTCATTGGATTAATGACCCCGAGGAGTCAGAACTCATTGAGGCGGCACTAGGAGTGGCACGGTGAATCGATGTGATGATATTAGGATCGACCAGTTGTTGGGATTGAACCTCATGGAGGCTTCCTACGTACCCTGCCTAGGGGACAAGGATCAAAGTCCCCGTAGTTTGAAAGGGAAGCGTCGGAGAACCGACATAAAGGTGGAATTGGGGGTCCATTGATGATCAGGATTGAACCTCATGGAGGCTTTCTATCTGTCCCTATGGTAGGGAATTAAAGTCCTTGTAGTTCGCATTGGTTTGGGACTTACGCTCTGAGCCATCCCAGAATGATGGATTGGGGATTACACTCTGAGGAGGCCCAGAATGATGGATTGGGGATTACACTCTGAGGAGTCCCATAAGAGGATGTCATCGTCGATGCTTACTCTAAGCCCACTTGATTCATGCTTGATGTGAGAAACAAGAGGCAGCAGGGTCCAGAGGATCACATCGCGAAAGGTGCGTCCGTGAGAAGTGGAGTGGGGCATACGCATGAGGGCAGCCCATAATGTCGGGGCTTAATTCGGGATGGACACCCATGGAGACAAAGCGCAGTGGGAGACGGAAAGGCGTGATCCTATGCTCGTCACCTCTCTTGTTCCATGGGGAAGTATCGAGGTGCATGGGGATGGCTTCCATCGGATGGGTATGTCGTCCCCTCTCTGGGGAGGGGAGAATTGCTCGACCGCCGAAGCGTGCAGTCCCCTATCCTGGTGAGTAGAGACAGAAATGGGGCTCTCGGGCTCAGACACCGCACTACCATGGGAATGTTAACCCAGGCATGCTTCGGGAATCTACCCAAGGTTCGGGGAAACCCCTTTTCCCCTGTTTACCGTGGGTATATGAACTCAAAATGGCGCACTGATACACCTGAGGGTTACACCACATGGATCTGGTGGATCTGGTGGAGGCCTCGGCATGGGGTTTATGAGTAGGGAAATGAGGAGGTTGCGAAGGATCATGCCGTATTGAAATTGGAATGATTTTATCTGGCTCAGGGAATAGGAACTCCGAAGGTTTTTGCAGGCCACACAGGGGTATGGGTGGTGGCGCCCTTCGCTTAGGGAAGTGCTACGCGGCTGGAGAGGCTGTCCATGAACCAGGGTGGTCCGAGGAATGATGGGAATCCCGCGAACCAAGATGTTTCATAGATCCAGGTTCGATCCGCGAACCAGGGTGGTCCACGGAGGGTTCCATGCAGGCAGCGACGGCCAAGGGTGGTGCTGGCCAGAGGCTCGTCGGTCGGGGCGTCGCCCGCGTAGTAGTGTGCCACGCGGTGAGGCGGATAGGAAAAGAGGCATAAACTCCCTGTTTCACGGGGAGTATATCCTCGGAGGGACCTTGGTTCGCGGTTTTCTATGCTTTGTTATTTTAAGTTTTCGGTTCACCAAGTTATTATTTTTTTCTTTGGTTCCTTATTAGTTCCTTCCCAGGTTCATACCTGCTCTGGTTCACAAACTAGAACTTCCGAAATCCTAAGCCTTCCTTCGAAATCCTTCCACCCAAATCTGACTAATCTCCACTCCATTCCCTTCTTTTTCTTTCTCCTTCAATCCCCTTTTATAGAGAGGGGAAAAGGATGTATCTATGGTCATGCGGAACCTTTTTCCAAGGCCCATGACCGAAAACCCAGTTCACAGATGACTTGGTCAATCTGTAATTCACGGGGTATTAAACACTCCTCCGTGAACCAAACTCAGGGAGTGCTTCACGGCCGTGGAGGGTTCCGCCTCCATTTTGCGAACGACAGTGGAGGCGGTTCGTGCCGGCTGACATAGCTCGCGGCTGGGGTGGTCCAGAACGGTGAACCGGGTTGGCTCATGTCCCGCCTCACGACTGTGGAATATCTATGCCTCCATCTTGCGAACGACGATGGTCTGTGGAGGAGGGACGCTTCGCGGAATCAGTCGTGCGTCGTTAACATTAGACCAGTCCGTGGACCGGTTCCTCCTTCACCGTCCTTGAGTATTGTCCACATTTGCCTAATCCTTTTGAGGTGAAATTGGGTCGAATCTCCCTCGAGTTAAATGGGATCATCATTCTCCTTTGTGGATTTTTTAGGACCCTAAAAATGCCCCCCATTGGAATGGGGTCTGATCGGAACGAAGGGGAGGCTATTCTGATGCAAAGTTGTCCTGAAACTTGGGTACTTTGCAGGAGAGAGGTTGACCCGGTATGGGACCACACCTATAAATATGGGGGTCCCTTCATTTTTCCTTTACTAGATTGTTCGCGAAACTAGATATTTTTTGCGTGCGCGTGCTTATTCTTTCACGAAAATCTTCGTCCGCGAACCGGCTGCTACTTCGGTGAACCATTTCTCATTTGCATCATTCTTCATATGTGGATCAACGTCCCATCTACGAACTAAAAATTTTAATTAATTAAAAAGTAATTCAGGATGGGCCGCGTAGGAACTCGCTTCATGGATTTGGTGCTCCGCGGTTTCGATGATCCACGGTTTCAATGCTCCGCGGACTAAAATCTTCTGAACTTTAAAAGTTTCTATGTCTTCTGAACTTAACCACTTAAATTCGGGATTGAAATTCCATGGAGCAACCTGGTCTGCAGTTTCATGGCCAACGCTCCATGGGCCAGGGTTTCACAAACTACTTTCGCGAAGAGTTGGTTCGCGGGATACTGTCATCACGAACCATCCTTTGAGGCCTCATCGTGGACTTTGCTATGAAGGCTCCTCAACTGATCCTCAACCATATATTTGTTACATTTTTCAGAAAAAAGTTTAAATTCTGGACTAACAGCTTGTTGTCTCTCGTCGTGCAGGGAGAAAATATGGTTCCCCCTCGTTCTGCACCGAGACCTACTGCAGAGCCTCTCCCAATTGGTTCAGGGAGACGTTTAGATATGATTCGCAGAGCAAAAAATATCCAAGAGGACCCTAGTCTGTCCATCATTCTTGATGATGGTGTCTTGAAAGACTTGCTCCCTCTTGAGCTCTTGGATTATCCATTATCAAATCGGCTTCCGATTCATGGATTTGGTCTTCAAGACGATGTCATTAATCCCCCCCACTTTCTCAAGTCTTCCTTCTCCTTTCTTGGAAGTTTCATCCAAGTGTATTCTGGTGAACCTTACCCAATCAGGGGAGATGGTTTCTGACTCTGACCAGAAAGACGCCTTCATTTTGAGAGGCTCTGTTTGGACCCAAAGTGATCCGCACGCCTGAATCTTTTCTCAAGAAGCTATCTTCAAGAGTTACCCTTTTATTATCAACCTTACTCGAGTAGATCCCGATGCGGGGTGGATTCATAGGTGGGATCTTTGTTATGGTGGGCTCTTCTCAAATGACTGGGCCTGGGCTTTCTGGGTCCATCTTCACTGCCGAGAGTCTCCCGAATAACTGGAAGCATTCAATTTATACTCTGTAGTGTGGGCTTCCCAATTTTTTATTTACCCACCATCCTTGATTCAGCCTGACCTACTCAGTCGCTGGTGTTCAAGAACTAATAATTTATACCTTTCCCATTGTGAAGTTGGCATTAGTCTGTGGGATATCCATCAATTGGGAGGGCTCCCAGTAATTGGTGAAATGTATGATGAATTTATGCATGCCCCTGACGCATGGGACGACATCGAACAAGTGCCTTTATTGGCGATGGATCTGCTAGTTATGGTGGAGAAATCATTAGGTAAGGCCTTGCGTGCCCGCTCACTTATTCCCTATAGTACCTGGATAGGGTTATTTCTAAACACCACCGGTCCTATGCCAAAGATCAAGCGCCCCAGGACTCATCCTTCTCAACAGTCATGAACCTCCTCAGGTTCCTACTAGGCGGTTCTAGAGGCAGGTGACTACCTTTCATGGGGTTATGAGGTGTGCCTCGGTGTGCCGCCAATGCTCCGGCTGGCCGGTTTGTTTGCTATGTTTCTAAGAGGGTGGATATTCCCTTCTCAGGATATTAATCCTAACGTCAGGCCTTGCACCCTGATAATGGCAGTAGAGCTGGAAAAGGGCTTCCTAGTGAATTTGGTCATGCCCACATTGGTTCGTATTTATGAACTGCTGGGTCACATGTAGAAGGGTGGGTCACCCTTCCGTCTGAGTGGGCCATTTCTACTTTTTTATGGCTGGGTACAAATCATTGTCGCTATTATGAGTATCGTCGCAACATGGTCATCCCGCTTCCTACTTTTCGGCCTACCCTACTTGATATAGCTAGAGTTCGATTGAAATCCCTCGACTCTAGTGAAGTCCCCAAGCTTCTGAGTGTCTTCTCCCAGTTTTCTTTCACTCCCTGCCTCACCCCTTCTGGAGTCTTAGTTGAAAATCTTTGGGGGAGCCTGGAGGAGCGTTCTTACATGATCCCTCTATGGGATAGATTTCTATATGCGTAGATCGACGGGGTTTCCTTGTGTGAGCTGTATGCCCCATATCGTTTTTCTCGCCAGTTTGGGTGCATTCAAGTCAATGTTTCCCTTCCCCCTCCTCAGGCTCGAGGACTACACCCGACCATACATCGTCAACGGTGGCTGATGCTGATGCGGGAGGGATCTGACATGAGCATTTCCTTGCCTGTTGTGGGGGCGGCCGCCGGCCTTCCCATGGAGTACGCAAAAGCGTGGGAAAAACACTATCCCGATGGGATCCTAGGGAAGGTCGTCTAGCAGGTTCCCAAATCAGGAGGTATTGCGGCTGTTGAATCCATCACACCTTCCTCATTATCTCTAAGGAAGGATCGACTGATGGCTCATTGATCAAAGCGACTCAGGGGATTTTCCTCTCCCAGCCCTGTGGTGGACGAACTTCAGACGGTTTCATCCTTCTTGGATGTGGATGAGGATGACCCTATGGTTCCGGGTCCCAGTGAGACAATCCCAAAAGTTTTTCTAGTTGATACCGGGCTTAGAAACTTGATCCCCAATCCTGAACCAGCGTTAGAGGCTCCATACATTCCAGCTTCAGAACCAAATTCTAGCGAGCACATTCCTGTGCTGGTTGCAATGCTAGATTTCATTCCCATGCTATCCGTGTGAGGATACCAAATATCATCGTGTCCTGGAAGACCACTAGACGGTGCGCAGGTGGGCCTGGCCTTTAATTTGCGAGATCGTTGCCGAAACTCCTCTAGCTGAGATGGCAACTAACACTGAAGCTCTTCAACAGCTCTTCTTGGGTTTGGGGTCTGGTGGCTTTGACTACCGGTAGTTCCATTCTCTTTCTTTCCAAGTTTTCATTGCCCGTGGGGAAGCTGCCACTAGTGAATGCAAACTTTCTCACTTTACTGCCGCTCATTGCGGGACCTGAGCCCTAAAGGAAGCCATGATACAGCTCCATCAGCTGATAGCACAGGAGGTGATCTCTCGAGATCAGGTGACTATCCTATCCTCCGAATTTCATGACTGTGAGGAATGGGCAGCGATGCTGAGGAATCAGTTGTCAATTGTGAAGGGTTGTCTTAAAGCCACCAGAAAAGGGATCAACGATCTCCAATCTACAGTGGAGCATACTCATCAGGTGACTGAGGTTGAAGCTAGGGATAAGGTCGTGTTGGAACAGTATTTCAACAACCGTTGCCACACGGTCGCTAATCTGGTGGAGAGAGCGAGTCAGGCTCCTATATGACTATCAGAGCCACTCTTGTACTCTCTGTTTTACTTACCCCTTTCCCTTTTTGTGAGGGAGAGACCCCGGCTTGTGGAGAACCTCCCTTTTTGTTCGAACAAAATACAGTCTCTGTCAATCACTTGTCGCTATAAAATTTGATTATTACTAGAACAATTTTTGTGTAAATAACAACTCACTGAATTAGAATTAATCATAACTCAGGAAAACAAACTCTATCATTTTCCTAGAACATGGGGTCTAGCGAGCATAGTTCGACTATTCCTAGGGTTTTGTAGAAAGACACCACAAACTTTTTTTCTTTTCTTTTAATGCCCTAATTTTGCCTGGGCTCATTTAGTTTGAACCCAGTGGGTATGGCCTGAATTTTTATTAGGTCGCCCTTTTCGGGTTTTCGGCCTAACAGGCTTTGTTCCTCTTTTCTTGGGCATTTTAAAGTCTCTTCGTCAAGTCTATCATTACTGATGTTTTAGGTTGAACATCTTTGACCAAATATGGTGTGGAAAGGGCCCCAATGGGGTTTGGTTGATTAAAATATGTCTTTGTGTCCTTCAGACACATTTGGAGGGAGTGTGTTTAAATTTGAATGACATGTAGGGCATGTCTCAAGGCATGGGAGCCGCATCGGTGTGCAGAGGTGGGAGGATCATTGCCTAAGGAAATCTTTCCTTTGGTAGAAAGGCCAGGGGTGATCAATATGTAGAGCCACAGAGGGCATGGTTTGCATAGTCATGCAAAGGTTTCCCTAAGTCAATGACTCTCTATTTCTAATGGCCATAGGACTTCATGAAAGTCCAGATTATGGAAACCACCATGGGTTTCTTGGAGAATTATGAAAACCACTGGGGGCATCTTGAAAAGGGTGTGTGACGTCTGAAAGGTTTTGAGAACATTAGTATCAATCTGGAGTATGGAAGAAAGGTTCCTATCCTATGAATTTATCTAGCATAATGGATGGTTGGGGCTTGGCGTAGTTTAAATTCATGCAGCTGGGACATCATCTGGAATGGATCGGCTTCTCCTGGTCCTCGGTAATCTTTTCAGATACAATCCACCATATTCAGGCAGGGTTGTGAAAGAGGTTGGTAAACTATAACTCAGAGGGTTTCCGAATCCCTAGATAGACATGGGGGATTGGAGGCCAAGAGGCGTACTGAGAGAAACATTGCCTAAGGAAATCCTGCATTTGGTAAACGGTCCAAGTGTGATAAATATGCAGAGCCACTGAGGGCATGGTATGCATAGTCATGCAAAGGTGTACTTAGGCCAATGATTGTATTCCCCCGATAGCCAAGCAACTTCAGGGAAGTTGAGATTTGGGACCACCAGGGGTGGATTATGAGAGTCCGGGTTTTTCTGAGTACAGAGTATGGTTTATGATGAGAGGGTTCCTCGGTATGGGGGAAACATCTATACCGAACTTCCCGAGAATCGGTGAAGTAATCCCTTCTCATGCGGGTGTGAGATGGTGGCTTGTGCCGGTCTGACCCATGCACTGAAGGAGAGAGAAAAACCTTCATTCCTTACCGAACCCGTGAGGGGTTTGACCGTGCAGTTTGGCATCATGAGGTAAAGACAAAGAGAATTATTAAAGGATGATGTGCAGTTTAACATCATGCAGCAAGGACGGGGGAATTTTCCTTTCCTTTTCCAATTCTGTGCAGTTTAACACCGTCCAGCAAGGATGATTGACCGTGCAGTTTAACGTTGTGTGGTAAAGATGAGAGGAATTATTAAACCAGTGAAAATTCTTTTTGTTGGAGGCATTCCCTGGGATGTTTAATGCTTGGTCTTTGAAGCCTTACTCCAAGCGGCCAAGATGTGATTCATGCCATTTGACATCATGCGACAAGGACATAGTTAAAAAGGCCGCTCTTGATTAGAATGTAATTGGGCCCGAGTATCCTGGAATGTCCAAGACGTGGAGGGGTCTTGATGGTGTAAATCATGATTCAATGGCTTGTTGGATCAGGAGAAATTACATGGAGGCTCGGAGGTCGGTAAGCGTACGGAGCAAGGAAGAGTATCTCCCAAGGAAATCTTGCCTTTATTAGATGGGCCATGGGATATCAATATGCAGAGCCGCTGAGGGCATGGTATGCATAGTCATGCGAAGGTGTCTCTGGGTCGATGACTTTCCACTTCCGGTGGACATGAATGGTTATGAAGATCCGCAATTGTACCGGCCACGAAGTCTGTCATCGGGGAAGGAACTGTCTGAACATGTTGGGAATACTTGGCCCTGGTTGCTGTTAAAGCTTAGAGTGCCCCCTGCGCTGATTTATTTTGCACGCGGGGGTGTACCTTTACTCCATACAGTTTAACGTCGTGCGGTAAGGATGAGGTTCTCCTAGTTTAGCGGTCATAGAGCTCAGACCATTGGGTGACTATTAATGTAGTTACTCAAAGGATAACTGGGTCAATATGTTCTGATATACTTGGAACAAGGTGGGAGATGAAGGTCGTAAACTTCAAATTTGAGTTTTCCCAAATCAGGAGGTGTGGGGTGGGGGCTCTAAGTCCGGTAAGCGTATGGAACTAGGAAGAGTACCTCCCATGGAAATCTGGCCTTTGACGGAAGAGCCAGGGGCTATCATTATGTAGAGCAGCTAAGGGCATGGTATGCGTAGTCATACAAAGGTGTCCCCAGGTTGATAACATTCCACTTTCGATGGCCATGAATGATTATGAGAATTCGTGATTGCTCATAGTGTAGATTTCAGCATGTGGAGATGATGGTGTACAAGTATACAAGAAACATCTTCACTACAATTGTCCGTTGAGTCAAAGTAGCCTAGTCCTGGCTTGATGTTCATTGATGCAGGTCGCTATGTGAACCACCGACAGAAACGTAGGCTAGCTAGATAGGGATACCCTGGAAACACTTGGATGAGAAAAGGGTAATGAACTTGTTAACCACTGCTCCATAAATTTTTGGATCGGGAGATGTGATACGGGGGCTCTGAGGCTGGTTGGCATACGGAGCTAGGAAGAGTGTCGCTCGAGGAAATATTGCCTTTGGTAGATGGGCCAGGGACTATCAATATGCATGGCCACTGAGGGAATGGTATGCGTAGTCATGCAAAGGTGTCCACGGGTCGATGACTTTCTTCTTCTGATTTCCATGAGTGGTTATAAAGATCCATAATTATCTGGGTCTTGGAGTCTGATGTATGGAGAGGATGTATCCAAATGTGCAAGGAGTATCTCCATCATGTTTCACCATGTGTCTTGGGTGGGTCGCGACGAAGTCCGTGCATTTTAACGTCATGCAGAGAGGACTAAGTTTGTGAAGTTTAATGTCATGCGTTAAGGACGAAGTCCATTCAGTTTAACGTCAAGCAGTAAGGACGAAGTATACACCCCGTGTGGGACTAGTCCGTACACGGGGGAAGGGGTATTTTTAACATTATTGTCTATGCAGTTTAACATCATGAGGTAAGGATGCAAAAATACACCCCGTGCAGGTCTATCCCATACACGGGGAAAAGGGAGCATTTTTAAATCTTGTTATCCGGGAATTTTTACGTCGTGCGGTAAGGATGAGGAGAACACCCTATGTCGGTCTGGTCTGTACACGAGGGGGAGGGAATTTTTATCTTTTATTCAGTGGGCTGGGCTAGGACGGGGAACCCTGGAATCACTACGTATCCTATAAGGGCTGGAATCAAGCCGCACGAAGTTCTCTGGAAGAATTACACCTCCTGCAGGGCTGGTTCGTACACAGGGGAAGGGGACATTGTCTAACTTTTATTTTATTTCATTTGGAGGTGGTTGGGCCAGGACGAGGAACCCTGGTGTCACTATGTATCCTGCGAGGGCAGGAATCAAGCCATACATAGTTCTCTGAAAGAAGTACACCTCGTGCAGGTCTGGTCCATACACGGGGGGAGAGGGGCATTGTTAAAACTTCTTGTCCGTGCAGTTTAACATCATGCATTGAGGACGAGGGATACACCCCGTGTAGGTCTAGTCCATACATGGGGGAAGAAGGCATTTTTAACCTTTATTTGGGAGTGGCTGGGCCAGGATAGGGGATCTCGACATCACTACGTATCCTGCAAGGGTAGGAATCAAGCCGTACGTAGTTCTCTGAAATCCGTGCAGTTTAACGTCATGTGGTGGGGACAAGTAGTACACCATGTGTAGGTCTGGTCCATACACGGGGGGAGGGAGAATTCTTAACATTTATTTGGGAGTGGCTGGGCTAGGATAGGGGATCCAAGCATCACTACCTATCATGCGAGGGCAGGAATCAAGCCGTACGTAGTTCTCTGAAATCCGTGTAGTTTAACATCATGCGGTGAGGATGAGGAATACACCCCGTGCATATTTTGTCCGTACACGGGGGGGCAGAAGGCATTTTTTAACTTTTATTATCCGTGTAGTTTAACGTCGTTCGGTAAGGACGAAATCCATATAGTTTAACATCATGTGGTTAGGACAAGGGGTATTATTAGATTCTGTGCAGTTTAATGTCATGAAATAAGGACGAACTCCATGCAGTTTAACGTCATGTGGTGAGGACGTTGGGTATTATTAGATTCCGTGTAGTTTAATATCGTGCGGTAAGGGTGAACTCCATGTAGTTTAACGTCATATGGTGAGGACGTGGGGTATTATTAGATTCTGTGCAGTTTAACGTCGTGCGGTAAGGAATAAATCCATGCAGTTTAATGTCATGCGGTGAGGACATTCTCCACTTTCGGTTTCTATGCGAAATACTTTTTTAGGAATCTCGCATTGGTAGGAGCCGTGGTGACTTGCCCATTCATGGAGATCAGGGTATATTCTCCATTGGATTAGACCTTTTGAACTATGTATGGTCCCTCCCATTTGGGATCCATCTTTGGAGGCTTCTTGCCGGGTATCATTGGGGTCCGGAGGACCAGCACTAATTCTTCTTCCAAGAGAGACTAAAGACGAACCTTTTTGTTGAAGGCTCGTGCGATCCGGTTCTGGTATACCTCCAGAGGGTGAAAAGTTTGCAACTGCTTCTCATCTAGTTGTTCCAATTCACCTAACCACTTTTCTGACTGCTCATCATTGGATAATTGATCATAGATGGCAACAGGGGGTGAGGGAAGTTGGATTTCAATGGGCAGGACCACCTCTGTGTCGTACACCAATGAGTATGGGGTAGCTCGAGTAGCGGTGCGGATTGTGGTTCGATAAGCCCACAATGCATGGAGGAGTTTATCCGACCATGACTTCTTGTCTTTGTCCACCATTTTTTGGAGAATGTTGGATAGGGCCTTACTGAAATCCTTTATCTGTCTGTTGGCCGCTGCATGGTAGCGGGATGAGTGGTTAGCCTTGATACCATACTCTTGGTATAATTTCTCCAATTCAGCAGTGCATAAGTTGGTGTCGTTATCCATTAGTATGGTATGAGGAACACCAAATCTAGTGATGATATTGGTCTTCAAAAAGTTGATGACACTTCTCACCCCAACTTCCTTAAGAGGTAGAGCTTCTGCCCATTTTGAAAAGAATTCGGTTTCCGTGAGGATATACATTAGCTGTTTGGCCGTGGTGGGAGGATATGGTCCCACGACGTCCATCCCCTAGATGGAAAACAGCTAGGAGTACTTGGCATGATGACGTAACTCCAGGGGTTGGTGAATGAAGTTGGCATGAATCTGGCATGAGTGGAACTTTTCGGTAAAACACTCACAGTCTCGTGCCACTGTGGGCCAGTAGTACCCAAGCCTTCGAACCTGATGGGAAAGCTTGGTCCCTGGTTGATGTGCTCCACATGCTCTGGCATGTACCTCATTCATTACGGCAGTGGTTTCTTCTCCATCAATGCATCTGAGGAGCACTCCATCGAGGCCTTATTTTTAGAGGACCTCTTGCTGACCCACACCGCCATATAAGACAAATTTGATTTCCCTTCTCCGTATTTTCTCTCCTTCATCCCTATCTGATGGAATTTCTCCCTATTGAATGTTGTTTGCAATGGGGGTCATCCAGCCGGTGGCAGGAGCATATGGCTCGGGGACAAGACTAACTTCGTGGATTTCTTCTGTCTTGGTCTGAACAAATGGCAATACCATTCGACAGTAATAAATACTGATAACCATTTCATCCAGGCCTAGGTCAACTAGGGTTGTGGACTCATTGGCTAATGCATCAGCCTGAGAGTTTTGAGACCGAGGAAAATAGTTCAATGTTGTTTTTGTGGAGAATTCCACCATTAACCCTCGGACATGGTCAGACAGGGGGATCAGCTCCTCCTTTTTAATAGCATAGTCACCATTGACTTGCTTGATGACCAGTTCCGTGACACCGTTTACCTTAAAGTGTTGTACTTGTGCCTGGAGTGAGAGTTCCAGCCCTGCAATGAGAGCTTGATATTCCACTACATTGTTCGTACATCCTTCTGATAGGAGGAAGTAATATGACAAGACTGCCTTTTTTGGGGACACGGGTATTATTTCCAAACCCACTTTGTTGAATCTGGGATCCTCCATCCTCTTCTCGGTTGGGCTTCGGGATGTGCCGTCAAAGTACATTTCCCATGCTAGGAACTCCTCTCGAACCTAGAATATTTCTTCATCAGGTAGCTTGGCATCCGGTGTAGTGGTCCATGTGGAAGGTTGTTCTGCTAGAAATTCTATTAATGCCTAACCCTTGATGGCTTTCTCAGGCACAAACCGGATGTCAAACTGTTGCTGGATGACCGCCCATCAGGATAGGTGTCCGGTTATCATCGGGAGGCAGAGGATGTACTTGAGCGAGTTACTCCGTGAGATCAAATGGACTTCATGATGCTGCATATAATTTCGCAAATTTTGAACTGCGAAGACCAAGGCTAAACATATATTCTCAATGTTTGAGTATCGAGTCTCAGCATCAATCATTGTTTGACTGAGGTGATAGAGACTATTTTCACTACCAGCGTCATTGTTTTGTGCGAGGAAGGCTCCCATGGATCGCTCTAAGGCTGTCACGTACAAGATGAGAGGTCTTCCTTCAACCGGGGGCATGGGAACAGGTGGTCTTAAGAGGTACTTCTTCAAGTTGTCGAACGCCTCTTGGTAGTCATCCGTCCATTGGTACATGACCCCCTTCTTCATTAACCTGGTGAAAGGAAAACATTTTCTTACTAGGTTGGCTATGAACTGCCTAATATAGTCTAGGTGTCCTTAGAATCCCCTCAACTCTGTGAGATTTTGGGGAGGTGGTAATCCAAAGATATCATTTGTCTTCTCAGGGTCGACTTCGATGCCACGATGGCGTACGACGAAGCCAAGGAATTTCCCTGAGGTAACCTCAAAGGCGCATTTCAAGGGGTTCATCTTTAAGCTATCCTGTCGGAGTTTATTAAAGATGGTCTCAAGGTCTGACAGGTGATCTGAGCACTGTCTGGACTTGACCTCCAAGTCATCCACATAATATTCAACGAATTTCCCCAGGAACGGTTTAATGATCCGATGCATGGAACGCTGATATGTTGCACCAGCGTTCTTGAGACCAAAGGTCATGGCCCAGTAACAGAATACCCCTTGAGGGACCCTGAAGGTAGTGTCTTCTTCACCTTCTCGGGCCATCCTTATTTGATTATATCCGAAATATCTTTCCATGAAGGATAGATCCTCTTACCCGGCCGTCGCATCGAGTAATAATTCGGTGATCAGGACCGGAGAATAGTATTTCAGACAATACCGATTGAGATCTCTAAAGTCAATGCAGATGCATATTTGTCCATTCTTTTTCTTGACAGGGATGATGTTGGCCAACCAAATGGGGTACTGGACCTCCTGAATGAACCATGCTTTAATGAGATTATCGACTTCAGCCTCTATTTTGGCGGCATGTGAGGGATGTGTCCTTCTGGCGGCCTGTTTGTAGCCCTGGTGGTCTTCTAGAAGACCAAGGTGTTGCGTCACCACTTCGGGATTAAGTCCCAGAATTTTTGTGCAATTCCAGGAAGAAACATCCCGATGTTTCCTTAGGAAATAGGTATATACCTCATGCTCCTCGGGGTACATGGTTGCACTAATGATAGTTGGCCTCGGATCTTCCTCGGTACCTAGGTTTATTTCCCAAAGCTCATCCACCGTGGTGGAGATACCCTCCTCAAATGTAGGAGGTGCATCCCTGAGATCTTCCCCCTCTTCTTCTCCCAAGTCCTCATCTTCTTGATCTGATGAGGAGAGAGCTCCTGACATGGGCTCTTGGGAGTCTGGAGGCGAGGTGTCATGGGAATCCTTACTCGAGTATTCGTCCCCATATCGAGGGTTGGTAGAAATTCCTGCATTGTCATGATCTTCCACCGTGGCTGAAGTCATGAGGACATCTAAGTCCATGTACGTACTTGAACTCCTACTCTCAACATGGTTGATGGGAAGGACATAATCACTACCAAGCTAGCTAAGGGGGTCATTAGGAACCATTTTCAAGCCATTTGGAGCGGGGATCTAGTCGACACCATCAACCAAAGGCTTATTTTTCTTTTGCTCATAGAACCCTATGTCAATGTAATGTGACTCAAAGAGCTCGAAAGGGGCCTTTTCGGCATGCAATGTTCCACTTTGTCCATTGATTTAGTACTTGATACACTGGTGGTAGGATGATGGAACGGACATGTGCTTATGGAGCCACGACCTTCCCAGCAGGGCATTGAATGTTGTGCTCTGCCGGACCACCTGGAATTCCTTTTAGGCTAACAGGTCACCAAAATGGGTCTTTAGCTTAATTTTTCCCATTGGTTTCTTCTCACTCTTGTCGTAACCCAACAGAGTTGTGGCCGAGGGAATTAGGTCGTCCTCACTGTAGCCCAACTTACGGAGTGTCTGTAGGGGAAGAAGGTTAACTCCAGAGCCATTGTATATAAAGACTTTTCGGATCTCAATACCATTCAGTGTGCCGGACACATATAGTGGTTTGATGTGCCTTTGCATGATGGAATCTTCATCCTGATCGGTGAAGGAAATCACCGTGTTGCATTCAGCCGGGTCAGTCTCCATCTGGTAAATTTTGGTGGCAGCTGCCTCAGCTTGAAACTCCTGGGGTGATGATAAAAGCTTCTATAATCACCTCCCGGAGGTCTGCTGACATACTTAGGGCATCGAGGATTGACAGTGTGGCTGGTACCGATGACAGCTTCTTAAGGACATCGTATTTCTGCTCCAGTGGCCGACGCTTCTCTATTGGTAGGAGATTCTTAGAGGGTGCTTTAGGGGATGAAGCATTTGAAGAGGAGGGACCGGCCACAGGGTTGGATATCGATGGCATTCCCATGTTTTGAGGACTTGGCCTGGCCGGTCTGTTTGTGCGCACTAGGCATCCAGACACTTGTTCCTCCTCTGGTGGGTATCGCAAAACAACAGGGCCAGAGTGGCCACTTGTGGAGGTGGAGGGGCATTATTTCTCCTACTGAGTCTGCTGAAGGACTCTCCCATGGGTTTCCGCGATAATAACGGTTTGGGACGGGTTCCAAATGTAGGGTTGGTTTCGGCCACAGCTGCACCTCCCCTGGTATCCCCTACCTCTACGATTCCTCCTCCCAGCTCCTCGTGCAGGGAACTCAAGTTCGTAACCATACCCTTCGTCAGGGAATGATTCCATTAC
This sequence comes from Viscum album, assembly GCA_963277665.1. Classification (NCBI taxonomy): domain Eukaryota; kingdom Viridiplantae; phylum Streptophyta; class Magnoliopsida; order Santalales; family Viscaceae; genus Viscum; species Viscum album. Next base: position 1,694,306,713 of record OY728140.1, on the reverse strand, counting down.
ATGGATGATGTTAATAGAACCAAATATTGGCTCTTCATCCTCTTCTAGGTCAACCTGGTTAGTTGTCCCTGATGGTGTCATTTGGTGGGTTGGTGCCCGTGGCGCCAAATTCGAGGGCATATAATCTGCTAGGGTCGGGACTAACTTTAGCCCCATTGCGGACTGCTCCTCTTGCGGTTGTCTCCTCCTTAGATTATGCCCAGATGACCGGCTCCTGGAGGGTTGTGAGGTCGATACGGTCGGTTATGCGGCTTTAGGGGCTGTTGGTGGAAACACCGACTGTTGTAGTTGAGCTCAGAGTATTCCCTGGGATCATTTAATAGTCTTTTGAGTCATCCAGTTATCAAATTTCTGCCCCTACGTGCTGGTGAATTTCTTCCACCCCTCCTCTTTGTCAGAGTTGGTGGTAGAGATACATTCCACATGTGCTGGGGGTGGTCCCAGCTCGACCTTTCTGGAGTCTTCCATCCTCTACAGGAGGTCTTTGAAGACGAATCATTCTCGGATACTGTGCGCTAACATCCTATGATAGGGGCAGTAATCTGTCCTATCATCACGGCCGACATCTTCAGGTTTCCTCGGCTCCGGGAGTCAGAGCAATTTGCATTTCATGTTGGCAATGAAGTAGTCGTGGACTTGATCATCTCAAAACGAGTATACTTTTTTCCTTCGTTCCTCAAATTGGTTCCACTTTGTTCCTCACTGATCGTCCCATTTTGGTGGAGGCGGCCACTGATATGCAAGAGGCCCTTGATGATTTTGTGGAGTCCTGAGTGGTGGAGCAGGCATAGGGGCCGGCTTGAGTGTGACAATGGACGCTTCAGCTCTAGATGCTCTTTTTGTAGAAGCATGGAAGGATATTCGGGACTTTGAATTAGTCTATTTCGTGGAGTCCTCAATTCTTTGGGAAATGGTTGAGAGATGGCAGAAGCCAGTGGTGCACTCCACTAGTATTAGGAGTGTTTGCAGCTCATCTCGAATATTATCAATGCATATGATGAGCATCTCATCTTGATGTATTGGCCTCTTCAGGGAATAGGTCAGACCTTTCCATCTAGCGATGAAATCTGAGACCCTCTCGTTCTCCCTCTGCTTTCATTTCATGAGGTCGTTGACCGTTGTCTTAGGCAACGTTGAGCTAAAGTGAAACAGGAACTACTGTTGAAGGTCCTCCCATCTCATTATTGACTGGGCTGGTAGACTTGTATACCAGACGAAGGAAGATCCATGCAAGGTCCGTACGAAGCATCTAAGTTTTACTACTTCTTGTTTCTCAGGAGTTCCCATCATAGGGTCGCAATAGGTTGTGTAGTGAATCAAATGTTGTTCCGGATCGCCTGATCCATTGAGGATTGGGAATACAGGGCTCCCAAAATTGGGTGGAGGTAGTGTGTTGCTCACCCAATCTGGGTAGGGTTTCCACTCTGGCTGTATTGGAGTGCGTCGACCTTCCATCGCTTCCAATCGAGCTGTTAGTGCCTCGATGGTATTGTTGAGACCCTGGTTTACATCCTGTTGGGCCCGGTCCTGGGCAGGCATAGCCCGAAGCATTGCCTGAGGATCCGGATTGGCCGGAACCAGAGGTACGTGTGCCATTTTTGGCACCTTCGGAGGCTTCATGCGTACTCACTCCAGTGCTTCCTGAGTGGAGGGAAGTCTTGGCATTCATCTGAATCTACGTTTAGGTAGTTGGATGGGCCGGGTTCCTCATTGTACGAGAGCCCTAACCATGTTTCGTTTGCTGGGGCAAACCTTAGTCTTTGAAGTTCACTTTTTGGGAATGCATGATGTGTCTCCTCCTGTGATGCACCTTCGATAAGGCGGTTCCTCTGGAGTAGCTTGGTGTTAAGCCGCCTCAATTCTTTTATCTTCTCTTCCTGTCGATTGAATCTCTCTTTGAGTGTGAGTGGCTCATCTTTTTCAAGATAAGGTGGCAGGTTTAGGGTAACCAGTCCTTTGTTCTTATCCTTGTTGGAAGCTCGTAGGGTAGGTGGAGGAGGGTTGGCTGGAAGGACGACCATATTTAGGGCGGCCCTCTGGTTCCGGGTGTGCACACCTGGTGGTTCGTTGTGAGTAACAGCCTAACTAGAACTATCATATCCCGATCCCTCCGGATTTTCAGTATCTCTAGTGTCACCCGTGGGGTTAAACTCTATGACTTTGATAGATGGATATCGCGGGGCGGAGAAGATGTCATCTTCCAAATGGGAAGAGTATCTCTCGCGTCTTCTGATGGCATTCCCTTTCGTGACCTGGGATTGCCTTCGGAGTTCTTGATGAAGGGTGATGCATAGAGTTCTTTGGTGAAACCTTACGGTGTGCCTTCCTCTCAAGGGAGATGATGATTCAAATTATGGGATAGGATGGGAACCTCCTCTTCTAATTATCCTCGCTAGATGAGAGAATACTGACTCTCGTGGGGGAGGTTGTTGTTGAGGGGGTAATAATGCCACCAGCCCTGAGGGTTGGGGTTGGCTCCATTCCTTGGACATCGAGTCTCTTTCCGATTTTATTGGTCTTATGGGGGAATTTGTTTCTAAAAATGCCCCCAACCCTATAGGCTGGGGTTGACCCTGGATTGCGGCAGTGGTTGTGGCTATCGCTACCTGCCTGATCTTGCGTGACCCCATTCGGGGGTGAACTGGGTGTGGTGCTGAGTTCTTCTATGAATCAATCCCTTCTGGGGAGGCAGTAAAAGATCATTGATTGGCCTCTCTTAGGTGAGAGGCCTGTTGTATGATCTCGGTGGCCTGATTCAGGAGTTCTTGAATGTCTTGTTCCTGTCAGGCCTGACGCTTTTGGGACTTACTCAAGGCCTGACTTTGCTGGTGTGTTTCCTTTCCTGAATAGAGAGACCTCTCGATTACCATCTTTATGTGATGACGTTGCAAGACACCATGCCGAACGGGTTCTTCTGGGTGGGGAGTGGAGTGAAATGCGGAGCTCCTTATTCTCCCCATCCCCTGATATGGACTCCCATCGGAGCATCATCAATGTGGCGGTGCAGCTGGTGAAGTGCATGGAGGCAGGCTATCTCCATGTTTCCTTTATGCTTCTCGGGTCATTGTTGTCGTGCTGAAGGAAGATCTTCTACGTCGATGTGTCGCAGGAGGTCTCCTATTATCTTGACATGGTCTACATACCCGTCATAGGGCAGGAAGCTTGGTTTCAGTCGGTGGAGGGTTATCCATATATTATGGTGGATGCCATGCACACATTCTTCTGAAAACTCTCTGGGTATGTCGAACTGAGTTGTGGCTGTAGGCCAAAACATAACTGGTATATCATCCCTAGCTAGTCGTTTCCTCAGGTGCATCGTATTGGCATACTCCTCCGCTGGTGACTCCTCTACCTGGTCGGCCCAACTGAGACGCTCGCTGCCAATTTCGTCAGAGGCAGTGGGACCGGTAGGTGCTGAATCATTATGTGGGCGATTCCGAGGTGGTTCAGAGGATGAACGTGGACTTGGACCATCTCTTGATTGAAGAAGGATGTCATCGGCGACGAACTGGTAATCTAACATGCTTGATCCCGTCCTTCCGAGTGCCTTGTCATACGAGGGCTTTTCTGTGCTTGATTCAGCAGGAGGAGGACCTTCCTGTTGATATGATATGTCATTGTGGGGAGGACCTCCGCAATGGCAGCCATAATGGAGAGGACTACCATTACTTCTTAATGCTTCACTGCATAGAAGACTTTTGCAGTGCACACCCTGGGGAGGACCTCCATGGTGTGTCGTAGCAAGGGGAGGACCTTCTGGCTGCGTAGCGTCGTTACGGGGAGGACCTTCGCAACAACTGCCATCATGGTGAGGATGACCATCATGGTTTGACGTTCGATTTGCATCCTGGGGATGACCTTCTTGTTTCTTGGGGCCAATGCGAGGAGGAACTTCACAATGGTGGTCGTGGTGGCGAGGACTACCATCACAACTGTGGCAATGGAGAGGACTACCATTACTACTACCGTAAGGGGAATAACTGTGGGATACATCCTGGGGAGGGCCTCCAGAATGTACTGAAATGAGGGGAGGGCCTTCTCGTTGCTTGACATATCTATGGGGAGGACCTCCTTTATCAGGGTGGAGAAGACTACCACCGTGATCTGATTCCTAGCTGCGGGGAGTTCTGTTGCAGCGTAACACCTGGGGAGGACCTTCAGGGAAGGCTACGACAAGGGGAGGACCTTCATGTCATGATGAGACATCACTGCGGGGAGGGCCTCCGCAGTTGCGACTATGATAGCGAGGACTACTATAATAATTTGTGGTCCCACTGTATAGAGAGTGTTTGTAGTGTATACCTCGGGGAGGACCTTCAGGGTGGACCGCAGCAAGTGAAAGACCTTCTTGGTACTCGATCTTATGGCCACATGGAGGGTTTCCGTGACTTGCATACAAAGAGGAGCTCTCGTGATCGATCGTTATATTCCCGCGGGGGAGGCCCCAATGGGTGCTCTAGGGAGGAACTTCAGAGCTGGTGGTAGAAACATTACGGGGAGGACCTTCGCAACTGCTACTACCACTCCCATAATATGGTAATGGATGGGCAGGGTTCTGAGCCTTTGATGTATTCTTAGAAAATTTGGGAACCCCAGCATCAAGCAGATCAGAGTTGTGAACTCCCTCTTTATTTTCTGGCTGCCTTTGGCGCGTTCGGGGCGCTCTTTTACGGGAAGCGGGGACCGTCTACTATTGAAAATGGAATTCACTTTTGAGTCCCTATCTAATCGGGTCCCGTGAAGCTTCTGGGATACGCCGATGAACATCTTGACTTTTAGCAGGGATATATGCCTGCTCTGGAGCATCCACTGTGATGGACGAGTTTCCCCTAGTTGGAATGAGTAAAGCTGCTCGATCTGATTGCCCTTGCGTCGTGGAATATGGTCGGCGACCCTCCTGGCCAGAATAAGGGATGTAGATCTGCTCTGAGGTGGTTATCTCGTCTCTCAAATGAGTCTCCTCAATTGGGGAGACAGAATCATGGTCCTGAGTCCTTTCTGTTGCCGCTGATGCAATTACATTCTGGAACGTCTACAAGATATGATCTAGGATCAATACCCACTCCTCCATCATTTCCAGGAAATGTAGAGAGACATCTCTGGCTGGAACGGGTATGAAGGCTCATTCCAGTATCAGAGTAGGAATATCCTGCTCTGGTCCTCCAGTTGTTAGTGGGTACTGACAATTCTCTTGTGTCGGGGCAGGTGAACGAATCTGCCCTTGTACCAAGATATGCTGATTTATCCCTCTGTTGGCCGCCACATCAGGATGTTGGACTTTACTTGTATCCGCAGGGAGCTGGCCCTACATATATTGGTTTCCCACTGTATCAAGTGAGTGGCCTTTATTGGTAGGAAGACATGGCCGCCTATGATTTTCCGCCACATCTGGGTGGCGGGCTTTGTTGATCTCCACTATATCAGGATGGAGGGCGTCAGAAGCAATGGCTAGGAGCTGGTCATGCAGGCGCCGGGTCACCACCACGTCAGGTTGGTGGGCTTCACAACCCTAGGCAGGGAGAGGTGCATGCCTGGTAAGTGACGTCTTGTGTGAGCGATGGGCTTGATGGAGCTCGGTGGGGATGCGTGCCGGCTTGTATGATGCCACCATATCTGGATGGCGGGCTCGGGGGGAGCGAATAGGTGTAGGTTCCTGTTCATGGTACATCTCCGTGGTTGGGCAGCAGAGCTCCTCCTTATAGACCAGGGTGATGATCGGTCCCTGATTGTGCGTCTACCACCCTCTTCGGGCGGTCCGAGGGGCCGGAGCTCGGGGAGCATGGGCCTGAATCCTCCGGGAGACATCCTCCTCGGCGCGAGGATGTTTAATCGTGGCGTGACCGTGATGATGTCTTCCAGTGGGGGGCCTTGGAGCGGAACCCCCGTTCGGTGGTGATGAAGTCCTCAATGTCAACCTCGTCCGCCTCCCTAAGATAAGGGAGGTACGCATTGTCCTGTTTCGGGGATAGACTCCCAAAACGGTTGGAGATAGCCACAAGGGCTGTCTGGATCTGCCTTTGCGGCCACTGCTGGGAAGGCGACCAGCAAGTTCTGGCAGATTGGAGGGCATGCATGGCTGCCTCCACTATTGGGAGAGTACTTTTCACGTTGTACTCTTGGATTAGCGTGTCCGAGACCCAGCGTTGAAGACGCTGGGTGGGTGACGGAGTCCTCCGTATGTGAGGAATTCCTGTCATTGCATAGTTGGAAGCAAGCTCTTGTGAGTTCCTTTGGGGAAACATTGGATCGAAGGGAGTTTTGTATAGTACATGTAAATAATTTTAACAAATACAAACAAAAAAACCCGTCAAAGCAGCATCTCATGATCCCATGTGTAGTTAGTGACCTTGCTTGGCCCTCCTTGTGAGTAAAAGGGGGAACACAATGGAATTAGGTTAAATACTTCATGATTGGTTAAAGATTCATGTTGGGTTCACCATTTTTGTTTCGGGTCGGTCTCGAAATGCCCAACGGTTCCATATCTGATGATGCATGGACCTGCTTTCCAAATGCAGGCATTCGCCGGATGGTCTGACCAACAATGCTTAAGAACTCACAATGGTCGAGAGGATCGGAATTTGGGCTCATTTCACCCTTTTGGGGGGAATTATTGACTATTCTGGGACACTCTTATAGATTTAAGACATATTCATATGTTCGCGAATCTTTGGTTTATACCCAAGAATAGTATCCACGGATTTCTCCTGTTTGGCAATGGTCAGCTAAACGCAGGTGTTCAGAATCATTTATTCCCAGGATTTACCATCCCTCGTTGGATTAATGACTCTGAGGAGTTGGAACTCATTGAGGCGGCACTAGGAGTGGTGCAGTGAACCGATGTGAAGATATTCGGATCGACAAGTTGTTGGGCTTGAACCTCATGGAGGCTTCCGACGTACCCTGTCTAGGGGACAGGGATAAAATTCCACATAGTTCGAAAGGGGAGCATTAGAGAACTGACATGAAGGTGGACCTGGGGGTCTGTTGATGATTGGGCTTGAACCTGATGGAGGCTTCCTACGTATCCCTATGGTAGGGAATCAAAGTCCTCGTAGTTCACATTGGCTTGGGACTTATGCTCTGAGGTAGCCCAGAATGATGGATTGGGGCTTACACTCTGAGGAGGCCCAGAATGATGGATTGGGGCATACACTATGAGGAGGCCCCTAAGAGGATGTCATGGTAGATGCTTACTCTAAGCCCACATGAGTCATGCTCAGTGTGAGAAACAAGAGGCAGTAGGGACCAGAGGATCACATCACGAAAGGTGCATCAGTGAGAAGTGGTGTGGGGCTTACGGATGAGGGCATCTCATAAAGTTGGGACTTACTCAGGGATGGATGCCCATGGTGACAAAGCGCAGCGAGAGAGGTAAAGGGGTGCTCCTGTGCCCGTCACCTCTCTTGTTCCCCGGGGAAGTACCCAGGGAAGTACTGAGGTGCATGGGGACGGCTGCCTTCGGATGGGTATGTCGCCCCCTATCTGGGGAGGGGAGAAGTTCCCAACCTCCAAAGCGTGTAGACCCCTATCCTGGCGAGTAGAGGCAGAAAGGGGGCTCTCGGGCTCAGACCCCGCATTACCGTGGGAATGTGAACCTGGGCATGCTTCGGGAATCTGCCCAAGGGTCGGGGTAACCCCTTTCCCGCTGTTTACCGTGGGTATGTGAACTCAAAATGGTGCGCTGATGCGCCTGAGGGTTACACCACACAGATCCAGTGGCTTTGGTGGAGGCCTCAGCTCGGGGCCAATGAGTAGGCCAATGAGGAGGTTGCGAAGGATCAGGATGGATTGAAATTGGAAAGATTTTATCTGGCTCGGGGAATGGGAACTCTGAATATTTTGGCAGGCCACACAGGGGTATGGGTGGTGGTGCCCTTTGCATAGGGAAGTGTTACGTGGCTGGAGAGGTCATCCGCAAACTAGGGTGGTCTGCAGACAGATGGGCATCCCGCGAACCAAGGTGGTTCATGGCTCCGGGTTCGATCCACGAACTAGGGTGGTCCACGGAGGGTTCCATGCAGGCAGCGGCTGCCAAGGGCGACGCAGCCTAGAGGCTCGTCGGTCTAGGCTTCGCCCATGTAGGAGGGTGCTACGTGGTATGGTGTATTGGAAAAGAGGCATAAACTCCCTGGTCCGTGGGGAGTACATCCGCAGAGGGACCCTAGTTTGCAGTTTTATCTTCTTTGTTATTTTAATTTCGCGGTTCACGAAGTTATTATGTGTTTCTTTGGTTCCTTATTAGTTCGTTCCCAGGTTCATACCTACTCTGGTTCGCGAACTAGAACATCCAAAATCCTAAGCCTTCCTTCGAAATCCTTCCACCTGAATCTGACCGATCTCCTATCTGTTCCCTTCTTTTTCTTTCTTATTCAATCTCCTTTTATAGAGCGGGGAAAAGGATGTATCTATGGTCATGCGGCACCTTTTTCGGAGGCCCATGACTGAAAACCCGATTCATAGATGACTTGGTCAATCCGTAATTCACAGGGTATTAAACACTCCTTCGTGAACCAAACTCGGGGAGTACTTCGCGGCCGCGGAGGGTTCCGCCTCCATTTCGCGAACGACTGTGGAGGAAGTTCAGGCCGGTTGACGCAGCTCGCGGCTGGGGCAGTCCAGAATGGTGAATCGGGTTTGCGCCTGTCCCGCCTTGCGACCGCAAAGGATCTCCGCCTCCATATCACGAACGACGACAGTCCGGGGAGGAGGGATGCTTCGCGGAACCGGTCGTGCGTCGTTAACATTGGACAGGTCCGCGGATTGGTTCCTCCTTCGCCATCCTTGAGTATTGTCCACATTTGCCTAATCCTTTTGAGGGGAAATTGGGAAGAATCTCCCTCGAGTTAAATGGGATCATCATTCTCCTTTGTGGATTTTTCAAGACCCTATAGTGGCCCATAAGGGCAGCCCGGCCTGCAATGGGGTGGCCCGACCCGCAAAGTGGCGGCTCAGCCCACAATGGGTGGCCCAGCCCATAAGGGGGCGGCCCGGCTTACAAGAGGGGTATAGCCTGCTAGGTGCGTGACATGTTGGACAGGCTACCCATTGGGAAGGTGGCCCAGCCGCATGAGGCACATCCCACAAGGAGGAGTAGCCTGCTATCTGCCTGAGTAGGAAAAGGGGGTGTTTCCCCTAAGTATCCTGAATGGCCCAGAGGATATTCAGTTTTGGGAAATGACGGCGCCACATGGGTGATGACTAGTCACCGAGGAACTCACCAGAGGCACGGGTTCGGCCTCCGTTGTGGCTTCGGCCATGGCTTCTTTCCCACTAGTGGCCCTCTGGTTACACTTCCCTTCCCTTCCACCACCGGTCGATGTGTTAGCCTCCTCCACTGACTGTCGCGCCAGATGAGCCGCAGCCCCTTGCTCACCGGTGGCGCATGACATCTTGCCACACCTCCTCCATAGTCATCCAGTACCGGCCTCTCTGATGATCGTCGCAGCTTAGTAACGTAGCCTCATCTTGCGGCGTGCATCGGCACGCCACCTCCTTCATATCTGGTTGGTGCCATCACATTGATGGTCTTCCACAGAGGGCACTAGGCTAGCAATGTATCATAGGGTTCAGTCTGGGTTCGTTAGGCCCACGCCTTCCACTCTAGGTAGTAGTATTGGGGGAGGATTAAAGTGTTCATGAAAAATCATATGAATTAAACAATAATCAAACACATACCTCATGAACGATGGAGAAATTCCCTTGGTTGATGATGTGGTTCGGTGTTTTCCATCACCCGCAACTAGCGTCCAACGACGTCGCTCGATCGTCAATATCTGGTTCAGGGTTGTGGTGTTGCTTTTCACAGCTCACCGGAAATGACTCATTTTTTCAAGGGTTTGGCATCCCGACACATTTTCAGCACTTCGTTGCTTGTAGAAGCAGTGTCGACACCCCTCCCCAAGGTCCATATAAATAGAATAGGGGGAGGGTGTGAAACGTTCACGTAATTAATGAAGGAACATTAATTAGGAACCTTTATAATTCCCCAACGGTGTAGTTACATAGAAATAAATGGTCAAGCAATTTATTGGCTTGGCATGTTATCGTTACCACATTGTCTCTTGCCCGTTAGAGGAAAAAAATGAGAATAAAATAACAATGTTGTTTCATTTTATTTTTTAAAAAGTCTCAAAAAATAACTTTTTCTCCATACCTACTGCGGTCAAAGTGATGCCACTCTTAAGGGAATCATGGTGATATGGATTCAAAATTTCCCTCAATATTTTAATCTGAGCACAGGTTCAAAAGTTTGAAAACTCGCTCTGGCATTTACTGAACTTACTTTAAAAAAAGTTCAGATATTTATTCTGGGCACACAAGGCCTCGAAATCAAGCACCATAAATTTTCACAGACTTGTAATAATTCTATATAATTAAAAAATAATTCATAGAAAATATGGGTATTTACATTCTACCCAACATAGTGATTTTTGTCCTCGAAAGACACAACATAGACTGAGGAAACAAATGGGGGTACTGAGCACGAATATGAGCCTCCAACTCCCAAGTGCTCTTCTAGTGGTTCCCATGCCGCCCGAGATCGCGCACTGAAGGTATCAACCGCCCATGAAGGATAAGATCTTGTCGATCTTAAATCTCTACTGGAACCTCTGTAAATGTCGCCCCATCATCAAAGTCCAGCTCGTTATGGTCCATGATGTGAGATGGGCCATGCACGTATCTCCTCAACTAGGATACGTGGAAGACGTCTAAACCCTTTCCAACTGCGGTGGAAGATCCAAGGGGTATGTCACCTCACTAATCCTCTGAAGTATCAAAAATGGACCGATAAACCTCATTGATAACTTTTGGCCTCGGCCAAATCTCTGTAGTCTCCATCGAGGAGAGACTCACAAGAATATGTGGTCCCCTTCCTAAAACACCAAATATCTCCATCTCTTGTTAGCATAAGACTTCTGACAGATCTATACAGTCTTCATCTACTCCTGGATGATCTGCACCTTCTCAGTGGTAGCCCATACCAACTATGGACCCATAAGTGTTGACTCCATTAGGTCTGTCCAGCATAGAGGTGATCTGAAAGGTTGACCATATAGGACCTTGAAGGGTTTCATTCTGATAGTGGAGTGATTACTATTTTTGTATGCTGACTCCACCAAAGGAAAGTGATCCTCCCAACTATGGCCAAAATCTAGGATGCATGCACGAATCATTCCCTTCAGTGTATGAATGGTTTTATCCATCTAACCATCCATCTGAGGATGAAAGGAGATGCTCTAACGTAGTTGAGTCTCTAACCTCTCATATAATCCCTTCCACATCTGGGATGTGAAACATTTGTCACAGTCAGAGGTGATTGTCAATGGCACCCCATTTAGTCTCCCAATCATCTATACCTAGAGGTTTCTGACGCCCTATACAGATCCATAATCCTAGATAGGTAAAAAGTGGGCCAACTTGGGGAGTTGTTCAATGATCACGCAGATTTAATCATGTCACCTAGACGTACGTGGAAGCCCAATCACAAATTCCATGGAGAAACCATCCCACTTCAACTCTGGCACCTCTAGTGGTTGTGCTAAGCCTGTTGGATCCTGATGTTCGGCCTTCACTTGATGACAAGTGAGGCATCATGAAACAAACTCTACTAATGCTTTCTTCATCCCTGTCCAGCAGTGCTGATGCTGGAGTTCTGGGTACATCTTCTCCACGTCAGGATGTACCGCCAGAGGGGACGTATGGAACCCCCTAAACACCTCCTCCCATAGAGTCATAGGTACCATGGTATATCCTATGAAGATAATGACGGGCTCATCACCTTCAAAAAAATCTTCATGTGCCTTCCTTGAGAATATTTGAGCACATCGAGCCTCGCAGTCAAGGTCCTCAAGTTGCACCTCCCTGACTCACTAAAGGAGTGGGGGAGTGACTATCATAGACTAGAGGTATGATGCTCCATCTCTATCCACGAAGGATATAAGCAATACGGATAGCTTCTCTGTCACCTCACTCAGCAACTGCAGACCCAACCTCCTGGAGAGTGCATCTACAACCACGTTCCGCTTACTAGGTGTATATAATATCTCAAAGTCATAGTCCTAGAGAAACTCTAGCCATCATCACTTTATCAGGTTCAGATCCTTCTGAGAGAAGATATACCTGAGACTCCTGGGATCCGAGTAGACTGTAAAATGTTCACCCATCAAGTAATGTATCCAAATATTCATGTCGAAGACCACTGTTTCTAACTCGAGGTCGGGGGTAGTGTAGTTCTTCTCATGTTTCCTCAGTTTTCTTAATCCGTAAGTGATCACTACTCACTCCTACATCAAGACGCACTCAAGTCTAGTAACTGATGTGTTGTAGTATACTATATACCCTATAACCTCTTCTGAGATCCTCAAGATGGGAGCACTCTTCAGTCTCTTCCTCAGCTCCTGAAAACTCTTCTAGAATCTCTCCGTCCATACAAAGGGTTGTCCCTTATTCATTAATGATGAAATGGGTGATTTAACTTTGGAAAAGTTAGGCATGAATCTCCAGTAGTATCCAGCCAACCCTAAGAAACTCTGCACCTTGGTCACACTACTAGGTGGCTCCCATTCAAGTACACCCTCTATCTTCGCTGGATCCACTAGAACTCCATCCTCTAGGATAACGCATCCTAGAAAGTGGACCTCTCGTATCTAGAACTGCATCTTTGAGAGCTTACCAAAATGATGGTCCTCTCAGAATGTACCCAGAACTATCTTCATATGATAGGCATGCTCCTCCTCCATCACTTAGTATATCAAGATGTCATTGAAGAAGACCAGTACAAAGCAATCGAGGTATGGCTGGAAGATCCTATTCATTAGTCCCATGAACAGTACTGGGGAATTTGTCCCATAGAATGGCATCCCCAAGAACTCATAGTGTCTATAAAGACATCTGATGGTCGTCTTCTACACATGCTCATCTTGTACCCTGAGATGATGAAAGCCAGATATGAGGTCTATCTTTGAAAACTAATTATCTCTCTTCAACTGATCAAAAAGAATATCAATCCTCAGAAGTGGATACTTGTTCTTCATTGTCAGCTAGTTCAGGCACTGGTAATCCACACAGAGTCTTAAACTCCCATCTGCCTTCTTGGTGAACAAAATAGGTGCTACCCATAGAGAAACATTGGGCCTTATGAACCCCTTTCTCTACAAGTCCTCTAACTATACTTGTAACTCACGATGCTCTGCGGGAGCCATCTGATATGCTGAGGTAAATATCAGTGATGTACCGGGGTATAGGTTGATGTAAAATTCTACCTCTATATGAGGAGGTAGTCCCGAAATATCATCAGGAAAGACATCAGCATACTGGTCCACCACTATAGGATAGCTCGGGCACTCAACATCAACTGCTCTGATGGTAAGGCTAGCCAACTGATGAGTGATTCGTTGCACCCTCTTCTGGGTAAGTCCATCATGTGCTGAAAAGTTTCCCTTCTCACTGGTGATAGAAAACATGGTCCCATCCTTGCGAGCACACCACCCATTGCACCTAATACAGTCAATCTGAGCATAGATGGTGGATAACCAGTCCAAACCCAATAAGACGTCATAAGGCCTCATTGCCGCTACTAGAAGATCCCAGCCGAATATCTCGCCTTCTAGAGTAATTTTACACTACTGTAACTAGTGTGTAACCATCGAATCCTTTCCTGTAGGAATCTCTAGCCATAAGGATCAAGCCAATGGAACCACTGTTGTCTCTGATATCCGAACAAGGGTCGTGGCAATAAAAGAGTAACTTGAACCTGTGTCTATAAGTACGAAAACTAAGGTGGAGTAGACACAGATCATACCTCTAATCATCTTTGGTGCACCATGGTCATAGGCCACAACTTCCTAGAGCTTAGATCGCCCCTGTCCACCTACTCCCTATAGTCGGGGTGGACCACCTGGAGGTGGTGATGGTAAAACCTCGAAACACCGCCCACCGCCTGCTACATGGCCAGCTTCTCTACCATGACTACATTCTACCTACGGACCTCCCCAGTTGAATCCTTTCCTCTTACATGGTAGTCCCTTGACCCTCTGTTGGTTGTCTGTATAGATGGTTGGTAAGTCTCAAGCCATGTGACGTTGCCCGCTGCACGAGTTGCACTACCTACTCCTCAGTTGTCCACCTCTATCCTGTGAGCCCCGCACCACCAACCCTATATCCTGAGGTCATCCACTAGAATTCCTGTCCCACATGGGCCCCTGCATCATCTATCTATTTACAACTATAAATGACTCTACTACTTGATATCTGGTGGTGGCTCTCGCTGCCAGTGCCTGCTTATCTAGGAAGCTCTCCACCAATAGTGCTCACTCTAGCACCCTATCCTGCGTCAAAATTCTGAGTGATATCATCGGTGATCTAATATACCGTCTAAGACCATTATCAAAGGTTCGGGCCCTGAAGAAAGGGCCTCGTACCAAGTCAGTGTAGTAGCAGGAGAGATCAGTGAATCTCGCTGAGTACTTGGCCACAGTCATGTTGCCCTGCTGTAAGGGCAGCAGCTCCTGTATACACACATAGTGTAAGGTCTCTTGGACAAAATCTATCCTAAAGAGGCTCTCAAAGTACACCAATATGAGGGTCACCACATCATGTATCTGTAGTATCAAGATCCACCATCTCCCTTCTACTTCCTGAAAAAGACTGGCTACTAGGATCACCATACGGTCAGATGGTTTCCTAATCAGGCAGAAAACTCCGGCTACAGCCTCCAACCAATCATCATCCGCATGCGGGTCCATCTCACCTCGGAACCTCAGAGGCCTATACCGCTGGAACTCGTGAAACATGCTCAATCGGTGTTCTCCCTTTATTAGTGTGGTTGGTGGCATCGGCTTCCCAATGGGTTCTGGTGCTGCTGGTACACCACCCGAAGGTGCTAATGCCATAACAGGGCCCTGCACCGAGGCCTCATCGCTCTGTGGGCCATCATTGTGTACTCTCTCAGGAATCACGGATGGTTTTCATTGTG